>JAJOZX010000001.1:2155000-2505000 GCA_023014485.1 Bathynomus jamesi
CTGTATTTCAAAGTATTGAAAAATGGAACTTGAAGCAAAATGTCTTTGGAGTATCATTTGATACCACTGCATCCAATTCAGGATGGATGAAAGGTTCCTGTAAGTTACTTGAAGAACTTTTGCAAAAGAAATTGATCTGGTTAGCATGCCGCCATCATGTGGCTGAAAGAGTTTTGTGTGCTCTGTATGAAACCATTTTTGGCCCAAGTAAATCTCCTGAGTTTGAGTTATTCAAAGAATTTCGCGACTCTAAATGGAAGAAAATTAATACGAAATCTACATACAATGTTCTTGATGTTAAATCAAGGTATCAAAGAGGCCTAAAGGAAGAATGTGTAGAATTTATGACCCAATGTTTAAGAAAATCTGACTGCTTTCCACGTGATGACTATAAGGAAGTTGCTGAAACAACTTTAATGCTTTTAGGAGAGGTTTCCAGAGAAAACAGTCATTGGCGGAAACCTGGTGCAATGCACCGTGCCAGGTGGATGGCAATGATTTTGTATACAAATAAAATGTATGCTTTTGCCCACCAAGCATCATATGATGAATCATTGATTAAGAAATTAAAGAGAATGTGTCTATTTAATGCATTAATTTATGGAAAATACTGGCTTTTATGTTCTAATTCACTAGATAGTCCAGCTAATGATCTGAAGTTTTATCATGATTTGGTGAATTACAAGAAGGAAGATAGGGAAGTTGCAAATGCTGCTTTGAAATCTTTTGCCAATCATTACTGGTATTTGACGGAGGAAGTGGTTCCTTTGAGTTTCTTTGGATCGCTAAGTAATGATGAAAAAGATAAGATCGCAAAATCCTTAAACAAATATCCAGTTCCAGAAAATTATGTATGTGGGCAACCTGTTTTCCCCATTTTAAAGGAAGACACAAAGCTTCATCAGCTAGTAGGTCCAATTTCATGGCATTTATTTCAATGCTGTGGGTCAAAACCAGACTCATGGATAAAGAAACCAGCATCAACATGGGAAGAGGTCGATGACTACAACAAACTAAAAAACATTCTTTCATCTATTAGAGTAGTCAATGATACCGCTGAAAGAGGAATCAAGCTGGTTCAAGACTTTCATGACAAATGTCAAGATGAAGAAGAATTTCAAGATCTTTTGCAAATTGTGGAAGAGAATAGAAGACTAATTCCTGATCCTAGTAAAGAGACTCTTAAAAGAATGAAACTCAGTAAAGAATAGTTCATTAACAGATAGATTAGGTATTTTTATTTGCAGAGATTGTTTTAATTTAGAAGAGGCTGATTTTTTTTTGTTATTAAATATACCATAAATTGTCTTTTCTTATTTTTATGTTTAAAAAGCTCTTATATCAATGATTTCTAATTAGGAAACTTGTTTCTTTTTATTTTTTTGAGGAAAGTGTTGAATAAAGGAAAAAAAAAACGATGGGACCTCACAACTATAGATAAAGTGTTAATTTTTAGCTTTATTTTATATATATATAGTTTTGAGGTTGTCCTCACTTTGTATAGGCTAGTTATAATAAAAACTAATTATGATTTGCATTATAACTAGCAAATACAAAGCCCATCGCCGCGAAGCTGCATTGGGGTGATGCTTCAAAGGTGGCGGTAACACCTTATTTAAGAAGAAGGCACTGCAAGCAAAAAAAATTTTTAATTTAAATTTTTAAAAAATAAATGAAAATTTTCAAAATTAAGTAAATTTCTATTTTGATGAACTTTTCTAATAGAACTTTTGATTCTAAATCATTTTTATTCTATAACATTTTTCGATAAAGTTGATAGTGTTTGAGATATATGGGGTTTTTAGGAAAAGGGGATGCGCAAAATTTCAAGGGGGGGTGGGGGGATTCAAAATTTGTCGGATTAGAAAATGCCTGTAAAATTCGTGTTTAGGACATCATTTGGCACAACATTAGACTCGTGGACCTTGACTTTTTGAAAATGACCCAAAAATGGTACACCCTAATATATATATATATATATATATGATAATGATATAGAAAAGTTTTCTGCAGAAATCCATCTTCCAGATAAAAAAAATAAAAATAAAATCCTTAAAGGAAAGATCTCCAATAATATGTGACACATTTCTCTAGTATGAACTAATCAAAAGCCGAAACTGTAGGAGAAGAAGAACAAAAGACACGCCATTACTGAGCCTTTGTCAGTAATGGAGTTCATTTTGAAACTAAAAGTGACGTAAAGGAAATCGGAACAAGAAGAAAAGGATAAAGAAAAATGCTCTACAAGAAAATTAAAAGAAATGTTTCCTGGAATAAAGTCACGCTTTGTAATTAATGAAGGTTAAGTTGTTCTTGGTGCTTCGAAAGATACAATTTAGTTGGTTGTTTTACTAAATATTTTATGTTTAACGTTTATAAATGCTTTTGAAACGTACGCAAATTCTTTAATAAACTAAACGTATTCTAATTGACCGTTGGATCACTTTAACATATTGCTTCCCAAAGCATTCGGGAAGCAATATATTAAAGTGATCCCTCCTGGGAAGCAATATGTTAAAGTGATATACACTGGGAAGCAATATGTTAAAGAGAGGTTCCTGGGAAGCAATATGTTAAAGTGATCCTGACCGTTTACATACGGGTTATTTATAACTTTTTTTATACGATATGAAAAAGTTTCTATTACGTTTTGATCTGGCTGTGATAAGATCATCTGTCGAGTGAAGTAGATAAAAATTAAACTACTACACTATATGAAAATTTTTTTTTTAATAAATACAGAAGTTGTACCAGTTGGAAGATGGATGTAGAGTTTAGTTCTCCTTTAATGTTTTCTCTTTAATCTTTTGACTCGATATTTATATAAACTTGCGGGTGCCATATATATATATGTATATATATATATATATGTATGGGGAGGGGGAAGGATCATATAAATTATGTCTGAAAAGGTTTCCCAAACGTGTTGTAGAAACGCATTCCGATAAACTCCATCAAAAGTCTTTTCTTTCCTTCTTGAATTATGCAGTACGGTTTCATTTGGAGAAATTGTGCCGGAAATACGCTGTAAATTATTACTGTTATCCAAAAAATACAGTATAATTTAAAAAGAGAAACTGTTACTATAATCGGTCAGAAGTGCTTCTTACAGGGAACTAAAATTGATAAAACTTAGATGTTTTTTAAAATGGCCCAAGATGCTCTATCCATTTTATTTGAGTGCAAAAATAAAACTATTAATTTACCTTGTGTCAGTAGATCTGCTGAAACTCATCAGGAGATTCACTCCTGTTCGGATAGAGGTAAGATTAGACAAGATATTCTTTTTGTTAGATAATATTAGTAAAAAAAAAAAATCATACATTTCTTAGAATTAATTGAACACTAATGAACAGTATATTTCAAAGGTAATACTAATCAGTAGTAGAACCATAAACTGGCACAACGTTCAAGTCAGACGAACGGGGTCCATTGCTCTAACTGAATTATTATTAGGCATCACCATCGGGAGTCGAATCCCTGACTTCAGTGTCTTCACTTCGCTTATAGTTAAACTGTGTTATCGACTAAGCCACGGATGCTGCTATGTATTTAAAAGTCAATTAATACATTAAAAATACTGTAAAATTAAATCATGTTCATATTGAAGAATACAATTAATATTAAACCGTGTGACTAATACCAAAGATATTGTCAACCGTTTTGTTATAATCTACAGTATTGTAATGTACTATTATTGCAGTAACATATTGTTTACAAGTTTCTTAATAATAAAAATTATAGCACTTTCTTGTTATCCCGGACCCAGACTTTTTGCCAGTTGCCAGACTTCAATTTTGACACAGAATATTTTCGTTAAGTGCCCTTTTAGACGGGGAAAGTTTTTTGATTACCCTAACTTACCTACCCACTCTATCGCTCATTTGCTATTCAAAATGCAAAATTTCTAAAAAGGATTAGGGGAGACATGATGAAAATGTATAAACTTAGAAATAAAATAGACAAAATTAATTTAAATTCAATGTTTTGCTTTGATAAATATGGGCATACAAGAGGGCATAAATATAAGGTATTTAAACCATATAGTAGGTTAGAAATGAGGAAGAATTTTTTTTAGTAGCCATTCTTATTTTCTTATATATCATGTGTACAGCATAATATCATATATACAGTATCTTTTTGTACCATTTTACGCATGCTTTCCCACCTGCTAATTTGTGACGATAGGCACAGGCATATATGTAATTATTTTCAGTGTCCCCCTCACTGGTTTTTTAAAGTGCCCCTTTTGAGAATTGACCCTCGTTGAAGATGTGGTAAAAAAATGCCATGCAAAGGAGACAGAAGCCGAAAAGGCTGTTCAGATGGAACCCTCTAGTAGCGGCAGCTTCACCAGCGCTGAAGAAACGGAGAACGAATGCCCTGTTGTTGCTAAAACCTCATCTCCCCCTTCCAAACGAAGAAAAGGCAAAGTTGCCATTTCTCTGGAGGTGGCATCTGTCCCAGACCGGACTCGGACTAGCGACAGAAAGGCAGAACATATCCTTGTCCCCTTCGCGCAGTAGATGGTAGTTGACGTCAAAGAGCTCTCTGTGAGTTCAGGCACCATAAGGACTTAGAGGATCAGACACGGACAAGACCTTTCGGAGGAAATCCAGCGTTCTTTCTCCCATGACGTCCCCTTTCTTTTGCACAGAGACGGGAAAATTATATCAAACCTCACTGGCCCCAAGCAGGTAAATCGTCTTCCTAATCTGATATCTGGAGAAAAAAACTCGAAGGCTGCTCACCGTCCCCAAGCTACCGAACTCCAAAGCAGAAGGAAAGTCACACAAGCTCCTGAAAACAGCTGACGAGTGAAATCTTCGTGAATGAGTGAAGTGGCTTTGTTTCGATACCACTGCTGGAAATACGGGTCTGCCCGGTGGTGCATGTACTCTGGTAGAACAAGGATTGAACAAAGACGTGCTTCACATCGCCTGTTGACAATTTATTCATGAGCTAATACTCCCACAAAGTCTTTACTACGGTTTTACAAGATGTGTCAAGAAACCCCATGAAGGGTTGCCTCAAATCGCTCTAAAAATATTTGGACTCTCTGCAAAATGATAAAATGTGCTTTATGCGAGTGTCCTATAATTTGAAAAATGGGTAGCGTTAGTTGGATTTGGCCTATCAGCATACGTGATGGGCAGTTTCAGTGTTACTGTAGTACCTACAGTAATACTATCTCATCAGACAATAGGCCATTTTCACAAGATGTTATGCGTTGCTTTGTTTTGACTTTTTGTCTACCTTTTCTCTATTTGACAATTACTACTATTACATCTAAACTTATCCCAACTATTGTGCTATAGTTGAGCGGCCAACCCTGATAACAGGCCATATTTTTTTAGTTTAATACCCTCCTCGTACAGAAATGTACAACATGTCATAAAATGATCTGCACCATCTGGACATATAAGTTTGGCATGTTGTCCTCCATTCTGAGTGTGTTAAGATAGTAAAATCAGCCATTAACTTCAGCTATGTACAGGTACTCGTGTATTCATGTTTTCAATTCACGCATTACAACTGAAATCTTTGAAGACACAATGAACAGTGAAGACAACGTTTATTTCCCATGAAGTTATACATTTACTGAAAGCTCTAGTGCTACACTATGTAAATTTATCTATGAAAACATTCTTTTACATGATATTTTTTATTTTTTGCCTCAAAACGTTATTGTTAGACCCAAAAAATATCACCTAAAATACAGGTGTTTCACAAAACTGATTAATATGAGTTACACAAAACTAATTTCAAGTAAATAATTCAGGTATTTTGATACTCCAAGCATTAATACAGTATGTTGAACAAAATGAATGCCATATTAAAATGTTGAATCACCATACAAAGTACTGTGCCTATATGGGTTAATAATGGAGACCTCTGTTCGCATGCCAGCAGAAAGGTTTATCGTTCATTTATGAAACACAGGCAAATGTTGGCATGATTACAATACATATATAATAATGTTGCACTTGAAAATAAAGTTTGAATTGTTAACTGTGTGAAAGGACCGATATTGAGATTTGAAGAACGTCAATTTTGTAAAACAAAAATTAAGTTACTCTACGTATATCGATGTACATAACACTAAATCAACTAAAATTAATTAAACCAACTAAATTTTAACAATTCTTATCTTTATGAAGCAAACTACTAAATAACTTTAAAGCAGAAATCATTACTTAAAATTGGAATCTTTCCACTAAAAGTCTCAACTTGTTTTTCAATTACAAAACTGCATGCAAGTCAGTGCATACTGTATTCGGTGACTCCCGCAATATTAATTCAATGCGTTATGAGCAGTCTACCCCACACTGGGGAATAACTCACGTTCTAACAGCATATATGAAACACACTAATAAATTATTAATGCACAATGCTATAACATGGTTATTCATCTAGCTCATCCAGCAGTGGTTTGTGATGGGTTTGTTCATTCATGCAGTCCTCAGTAGCCTTGCAGACGCATTTCTCTGTGCATGCCATATTCGTTGCACAACTGCAGTTCTTACTACATTGTCTGCGTCCACGGCATGAGCACAGAAGCTCATCTAATACTTTTCTGTAGTTGTTGGTCCATCAAATAACTTCAGCTTTAATTCATCACCTTCTCTTTGCCACCTATTTCCATCTGGTATCTGGTGAAGATATATCTGGTTTAGCAACATGAGCCAACATCCAAATGCGGGTCTGAAATGATGCTCTCTTAAAGTGTTGAATAAAGCTAGGTTCTGATGGGGGTAGTTTGTGTAATGGTACATTCTTGTCAGCAAGGCGGAGCCTCAGAAGATTCAAGTCATTATGTTCTTTATATACATCCTTTGGATTGTACAGAGCAGCAACAAACTGTCAGGCTGCATGTTCGGCCTCAACTGTGTTGTCAGTACCCAAACTACCAAGGAGTGGAATCGAACCTTTCTTCTCCAATGACTCCATGGTTTTCCACATTTTCTCTTTTCCTATGCCACAGAATGATGAGACGGTATCACATCCTGTCAAAGCATGCATGGCGGGAAGTAGATTAGGAACCACAGGACTTAATTCATTGTATATCCAGTGAACAGGAATATGACGATGGAGATCAGTAGTAGCGGTCACCTTTCCCGTTTCTACCCAGAATGATGATGTACTTTGCATCTGAGGAAAATAATGCACAGCTAGCACGAGGACATCTGTGTCAGGTGACTTGACAACTACGCTTCCTTGGATATTGGCAGCGAAAAATTCCTCATCTGCCTTCATATCATGGAAAAGCATCCTTGTATCTGCCTCTTCATGTGAGCAAAACAGATCTTCCACTGGTGTCACGCCTTTGGCTAGAAATACAGACCGTTTTTTCTCCATCACTGAACCCACCTGCAAGGTTGATCTTATGTTCGTAGTGTGCAACAAGTTCCGGTGTTCTTGGTGCATGTTCAGTTACGTAGTTGTAAAGAAGTCAGTCAATGCTGTTTTATTCGATGAGAGAACCATGAACTTCTGCCACAGCGGAAGTGGGCGTTCGGACATCACCTGATATTGCTTGGCTCCACCTGCAGTTGCTAGCCTTCTGCTCCGTTCTTCAACTTTGATTGAGTCTTTATAATCATACTGGTCGAACACATCTATTATAGTGCTGGCTTTATGCGTACAAGTTAACAGCAGAGTCATGTATCTGTTGGCAAGCTCGCCAAATGTAGATGTGTTGCTGCTGCCTCGCATTGATTGTAGTTCAGCTATGGCATCTCTGATGTAGACACAGGTTGCACTATCAGTAGCTGTTGGAATAGGACCAACCTCTACCTTGTTCTCCAATATGTGTGTGAACTCAGCCTTATGTTTTTCTCATTGCACCATCTTCATGAAACAAACATGTTGGAATGGGTATGACTGGCTGCCTCAATATATGGATCATTGTTATGTCTGGCCGTGCCTGTGAGATTTTAAGTGCTCTACGAAACACCATTTCAGCATTGATATTAACCAGCTTTTTCTTGCCTTGGATCAATACATGTGTGGTTTTAGTCATGTCAGTGAAGGTCTTATTTTTGGATCTAGTCAGAGGACTGTAGAAGCTACGATTACCTCCAGTGGACAAGGTACTCTCAATAAATTCGTACATTTCCTTCTCATCAGCATCGATGGCAGATAATAGCGACTTCTGTACACCTTGGTCAGCAATGACTTCAATGGAAATGTTCAACAGTTTCCCATCTGGGTGGACATCTGGCTGAAATGGGTTGGTCGTTTTGTTTTCAAGATTGTTGATCATATTTTTTACATCATCATCATCTCGCTTTAGAGCAGAGGGTTTTGCTTGCTCATGTATAGAACATTCTTCAGCAGCTATTCCAGTACGTCCTTTCATTCTCTGGACATATTCTCCTAGTGACGTTCTAGTGAGCATCCAGCGGAGAAGGGCTGGTTCCTTTCGGGTGAGCCCAACAACACCCCCATTACTCTTGGCATCTCGTATCACAGTTGATTCAGTACCTATGTCACTCCAAATACCATTGAAACGACCTGGTCTCAGACGAACTGCAAACTCACCATCATTGAATGCTGGAGACACATCTTCAGGAAGTTCCATCATATCAAGGAGATAAATGGGTACCCATCGTGCATAATTAGCACGGTTTGCAGCGAAGTATGGCGTCATTGCAAGTTGTGAGGACAGATGTAATGACCAGTTACCTTGACGTTCACTGTGTATGTAGTAATTAGTGATGGGACGATTGTCATATTTCATACAATCGCTGTTGCGATTGCGATTGTCAGAATTTGAAAATCGCGCGATTGCGATTGCGATGTTTTAGCTTCAGCCTCACATAACGCTCATTTATGCTTTAAATATACCTAAACGCGTTACCTACCATAGGGTTAGCTTGATTTTTTAACATTCCAATTTTACATAGAGCAAATAAAGAGGTGTACTTATTGTTATTATTAAACCAATTTTTTATTCTGTTTTCAACTAATTCGCAACCCGTTTTCATTTCTGTTTTTGACGTATTTATTATTTATTTATTATTCCGTATTGTTGTTAGCTAAACTTTCCTTTAAGTACGCATGAAAGAGCAGCTTTCATAGCAACTTTTGTAGAGATTTAAATCTTTTGTTCACAATCGCAACAATCACACTCATTAAATGCAATTTTGCGATTGCGATTGTAAAAAATGTGCGATTGCGATTGCGATGCATCGTCCCATCACTAAATTGTAGTTCAATATTATATGAATTGCTTCCAGCAACATTGACCAATATTTAAATGTGGGTGAGTTTGCACTACGTTCTTGTTTGAATTCACTTAGTAGTGGAAGAACATCGTGAGTAAGTCGATCCTTCAGTTCACTTGCTACATCTGCAGATCCTTGATCACCGCCATTCTGAATCGCTTCATAGGTATCCTCAATCTGTTGTCACACCTCATCTGGGATATGTCTTTGTTGGTCGGCATCACGCCACTTCACAAATTCTGTCAAGAACAGCTGCATCAGGGCCACATATGAAAGGGTTAGACCACGGACAGATCTGTGAAACTGCTTCCCAGCAAGCATCATGTCAGCTGTGTTTGGGGCATAAGTCCCACTATCCACTAGCAGATCCCTCAGTCCACCACTTTCTCATAGTTTTCCAATGGCAGCAATGAAGCAGCATACACTATGGAATTCACCAAGGCGAATTACATGATTGGGAAAGGCGTCTGGTTTGCTCCATTTCACCTGTTGGGCCACTGCATAGAGCTGTTGGTCCATAGGATTATGGAGTGGACAGATAAGTGGCAGATGCAATTTAACGTAGACAAATGTAAAGTTTTGCATATAGGTTCTCGCAACAATAATTACGCGTATACGATGGATGATAGGGAGTTAGCGAGCGTTGACGAGGAAGTAGATTTAGGCGTACGCGTATCTAAGGATTTAAAGGTTAGGAACCAGTGCCTGGAGTCTTGCGCAAAAGCTAATAGGATGTTAGGCTTCATAGCGCGTAATTTCGAATTTAAATCGAAGGATATTATATTGCCCTTTTACAAGTCCCTAGTCAGGCCTCATTTAGAATATGCAGTTCAGTTTTGGTGCCCGTACTTGTGTGAGGATATTGATAGGTTAGAAAGGGTTCAGCGTCGTGCCACGAAACTTATTCCGTCATTGCGCAATAAGCCTTATGAAGATAGGATTAATGAGTTAGACCTTTATTCACTCGAAACTAGGAGATTAAGGGGGGAGCTTATTGAAGTTTTCAAAATCGTTAATAACATCGATAACGTAAATTTTGACAAATTGTTCACTTTTGATAATAGTAATACTCGCAATAACGGATTTAAGTTGCGTGGCAGGCGTTTTATTACTAATATCGCTAAAAACTTCTTTACGTTTAAAGTAATTGATAAATGGAATAATCTTCCCGCGTCAGTCGTTCATTCTACCAGCGTTAATATGTTTAAGAACCGTCTTGACAGACATTTTAAAGGTATTAGCGTTGTTTAATTTAAAAAACAACAAAGTTAGCAACAGAAGCTCTGGTGGTGGTGCTCGAGGATGAGTCTGTTGACGATGAATGCCAGCTTGTGACATGCCAGCGTGTGATGCCAGCAATAAAATTATAAAAAAAAAAAAAAAAAAAATTAGACTAACACGAATGTAGATGTAGCTCATAGCGTAAACTAACCCACTTTTTGTTTAACTTTACCTACTTTTTTTTTTTTTTTTTTTTTTCCCTTACTTTGCATGTCTCTAACTCTTTTCTTGCATGTTTGTAGTTTGCATGGTATGACAGTGAGTTAAGACTGTGTTTGCATGGTTTGTAAGCGTTCTTATTTTACTTCTTTTCATCTTTCACCCCTCTCCTATTCTCTCCGACTATCTTTCTGACTTGTCGGCAGTGGCCGGCGGATGATGATGGTGAGACACTTTTCCTCTTTTTCTGAATGAATGTTAACCCATGAGTGATAGGTGTTGCTCTTACTTAACCCCTTATTCTCTTCTCTTCTCTTAACCCGCTACTCTTTCCTTTCTCTCGGGCTAACCTTAGAGTGGATCTTAGGGTCTTTGTTAGCCTTAGCTTCTGTAGATCTGTAGATCTTACAATGTTTGAATTCTACTCTTTCTCCTCTGGCTAAGGCCTATCGCATTTTCCTGGACGGACGGTCATAGCTCTGCTCTCAACTCCACCTCTCGCTTCAAACTTCTGTCTTCAACTATCTTCCAGTTTCTTTTCTGCGCGCTCTCTCCCCGTCCCGTTCGTAGTTTCCCATTAGTGATGACGTTTGATGAGAATATTCTGAGACCCTTCTTCACATAAAGTTGGAATTATACAAAACTTTAAAACGATCTATACTATAAATCTTACTAATTTCGACTTCTCGTATAATATTTAACTAACTTATGTGACCTACTTTACATTATTAATTCGTTCAAATATACAGTATATCTCAAGGACTATCTAAAATCTAATTTGTTTTTAATAACATGGTTAGACGAAAAAAAAAAAGTTGTGATATCACGCGACTACTTTTCCCATACGTCATTGGCTGAAAACGATACATTACATTTTGAAGACAGAAACTGTTCAGATACTTGCATGCCGATTGTCACGTAGTCATTTAAATTCATCTGAGGCTTCCTAACTTTATAATCTATCTGTTAACTCTAACTTATGCTCCCCAATAAGGTATTATAGACTTTATTATTTTCTTTTTATTAATAAACCCCAAGTTTGCAATCCCAGCACCAAACACCGCGATCTTCGACAGCTTCCGAGATAACTGGCCAAATATTCGTCAAGATGACTTTAAGACGGGAGTGGACGATGAGATTACCGCCAATATGATCAAGGACTGGAAAGAAGAGATCAATACAGTTCACAAAGAGTGCCCTTCTGGAGCAATTACCGAGGGATGACTGCAATGAGTTCCTGGAACTAATCAGCATCTTCCTCGGTGGTGTATTTCCTCACGGTCACCAGTTCCGGACGTCAGGAGCAGTTCATCATGACACTGGATGGCAAGGGCTTTGTACCCACTGAAAATTTGGATGTTTCGAGAGCAGTTCCATCAGTCCCACATACTCTCCACATCGAGGTCTCCCACGCTTTCCTTTCAGAACGCAATGTGGGGAAACCTACGTGACGTAAACGTGTTCATTTCCAAACTGTATGTTAAAGCATGGATTCAGGGCCCGCTCCCTGCGTTAGCTGCGGCGAATGACCTGCGTCTCCTACAAGACTTTCAGCAGTGCGCAGAATCAACAATCGGAGCAGCCGCAGTCTTCGCTCGGCAAGCATCTCTGGTACCTAAGTGAGCTTTCAGTTGGAATGGCCATGAAAAAAAATAAGAAAAATAGTGGAAGCAATGAATACTGAAAAAGGCTCGGAGGATCCACTCCGCCGAGTGTGAGTGCCAGATGCTACGTGGAAGAAAGTAGAAGACTTTATGTCAAAGACAAAGGACCTGTTCGACGTTCTCGCTATGCCTTCCTCTTCTAGAAAGATCCTACCAGCTGGACAGACGTCAACGACTTTCAGGTTGCGTAGAGGGCAGTTTTAAATATTGGACCTGTGAATAACTTGGCGGAGAGAGGAGTTGCCCTGATCCAATAATTTAACTCCTCACTCACCAGGAATAGAAAAAAAAAAAAAATTTGCACACGGTGTTTTCTCGTTCAACTACATAAATTGAGGGGGTCGGAAATAAAACATAACATTTATTAAATTTTCACCTTATAAGGTCAAAGCAACTTAATAGACACTTGCACATAAAGAGTAGCTATCCATTAAATTTAATTAGCTATTAGGAGGATTCGACTCCAGAGAATTTCCATCAAGCTTCCCGTCTCAACCAATAGGGTATCATCTAAGAACTCCCAGTGCTTTACAACGAGACCCGATCAGCACTTCATATTATACTTAAAACAAAAGGAAAGGCTACTCCCTATACAAAATAAAAAATACATCCAAATTTATCCACTCTTTAATGCAGATTTATACTACTAAAACACCTCTCCAACCTATTCTTAAACATATTTACCGATGTACTCGTAAATATATTTAAGAATAGGTCACCAATAGGAGGAGATTGTAGACTCCAATCGAACAGGGAAGTACTCCGGGGGGAGGGGGAGGACGTTAGTAGTATGACCGCAAAAATACACACATTAAACCAGTGGTTCTTAACCTTTTTACTACCATGCCCCCTCTAGGAATTGGTCCTTCCCTCCACGCCCCCCTTGGAGGGGGATACTTTTGCATTTTTTCATAAACTTCTCAATATTAGCCCATGCTCTCGTTAAGAGAATAACAAATACAATTGTGTTTTTCCCCAAGGGATCGCGCCCCCCCTGGAAATTACCGACGCCACCCTAGGGGGGCGCGCCCCCCCCGGTTAAGAACCACTGCATTAAACGAAGGATATAACGGGTGGGGCACGGGAATCAAGTGTTTTTTGAATAGCTAGTAATCGGCCATTAGGAATGGGAGGGGCGTGCGGTAGGTAGCATTCCATTTCTGGGTTCATAGCATTTAACGTAAACTAACACTCACCTTTATCTTTCAGGTGCCATCATGGAGCAGTGGACGTTAGAACACCGCATGTTCGCGTATGATCATTTTGTTAGGAGTGGCGAGTCAGTGACAGCAGTTCAGCGTGCGTTTCGCCGCAGATTCAACATTCATCGAAATGACTTTGTTCCCGCTCGTGACACAATCTTACGTTGGGTTAACAATCTTCGAACAGGAGGCTCAATAATGAAAACAAAACCGAAGGGGCCGCAACGCACTGTGCGTACTCCAGAGAACGTTGAAAGGGTCAGACAAGCGATGTTGCAAAGCCCAGGCCACTCTGCTCGGAGACATTCAGCTGCACTCGGAATCAGCAATCGTACTGTTAGACGGATTTTGCATGAAGAATTACATTTTCACCCATACAAGTTAGCGATGGTGCAGGAATTGAATGTAAACGATTGCCCCCAACGACTGAATTTTGCACAGGAAATGCTTGCACTTTATGAGCAGAATGAAAACATGATGGTGGTAATGAGTGATGAAGCCCATTTCCACCTTAATGGGGCCGTCAACAATCAAAACTGTCGGTATTGGGCTGCTGAAAATCCGCGACAACTCCATGAAAAACCGCTGCATAGCTCTAAGGTTACAGTTTGGTGCGCGGTGGGAAAGTTTGGCGTCATCGGTCCCTATTTCTTCGAACAAAATGGGGTTACCGTTACCATAACATCTGGGCGTTACATTGAGATGGTGAACACCTTTTTCATCCCTGAGTTACGAAGAAGGCGTATTGCTCGTCGACATTTGTGGTTTCAGCAAGATGGGGCCACGCCACACACCGCCAGAGCGTCAATGGCTGTTCTTCCCCCTGTTTCCCAACCATCTCATTTCGAGATTTGGTGACATTGCATGGCCCCCTCGGTCCCCTGACTTGTCCACATGTGACTTCTTTCTATGGGGGTACCTCAAGTCACGTGTCTACGAGGACAAGCCCCGTACATTAGATGCATTGAAGGAAGCGATCCGTCAACAAATCATCCAAATCAACAGAGACCTGCTGGGAAGAGTGGAGGCCAATTTTCGTAAACGCCTTCAACAATGCGTCGACGGCCAAGGACATCATATGCCAGATATAATTTTCGGTACATGATTATTATGACATGAAATGCTATGTTCTTACGAATGTTGTTCTACCAATATATTTTCTTTACAAAAATAAATATCATTTTCCTGATTATTCCAAAAACACTTGGTTCCCGTGCCACACCCTGTATAACCGGTTTGTCAAAAAAAACTAAGCCAAATTCAAACCTTTATTAAAACAACACCATTTATTTAATTAAGTTGAATATTTTACACAATAAAGTATAGGTAATCACCTATTATTCTTTAAATTTTTATGACGATATCTTCAGAATTGTTAATTTTATTAATAATTAACTCAAAAGTGAGATTCTCCTACTTAACATGAAAATTTTTTTTTTTACGATATACTGTAGATAATTTTTAGTTTAATAAAATTATACGTAAAATACGTTTGGATTTCTCAACTCTTTTCTGACAGTTTACTTCCGACAATCTTTGTCCATGCACTCTTTTAAATGGTTCAAATTGCAGATCAGATTTAATAATCCTTCTTACGCTTGATTCTGATATTTCTAGTTCTTTTGATATTTGAGCAGGTGTCATGTGGCTACCAGGTCGATCCTCTTGACTAAGGATACGTTCCTCCACTTTCTGAATATTTTCATCTACTCTAACTGATTTTGGTCGCCCACTACCAACCTTCCTTTCAATGCTTCCTGTTTCATCGATAGTTCTCAATAAGTAATCTAAACTTGATCTAGTCCATCCTTTATAATCGAATTCAGAAAGTAATTTCCTTGCACTATAACCTTTTTCAACTCTATAATGCTTTATAATTATTTTATCTTCATGTGAGAATGGCATATTTAGAGGTATTCACGAAAAATTTTAAATCTAAACAAATTCTGAAAAACAGAAAAAAGAAGATATAACATAATGAGAAAAACTGAAATTTTCGCAATCTAGAAATAACCGCATAACTCTTAAAATATTTAAAATAAAGTTATAAAATTATCACAGATTATTTACGAGCCTTTTATTTATTCAGTGTAAAAAAATATTTGAAATCTCTATCAAATTGTGCATTTTATAGAGATTTCAAATTGGCTTAGTTTTTTTTGACAGACCCTGTATATATACATTCTTAAATAATAATAATAGTACAGGATAAAACTATATAACCATTTAATATATGTACGAACAAATACGCCCTTATATATATATATATATATATATATATATATATATATATATATATATATATGTTTCAACACCAAAACTTAAAAAATAATAATAGTACAGGATAAAACTATATACCCATTAATAATATATGTATATTATATTAATATATATATATAATATTTATATATATATATATATATATATATAATATATATATATATATATATAAACAGCAAAACTTATATAAAATCAGAATACATAAACGTTGTTCTATCGCGATTAACTAAAATACTAAACTCGCACGTGATCGAGTCTACAGTTACGTTGTTGCTTTGTGCTATACAATACTGTAAATACGATTTAGCATTATTTCACCACTCAAGGTGTGCGGGTGCCTATACTCGATGTAAAGGGCCGTAGTATTAGAAATAAATTAAACGAATTTAAGACGATAATTTATTCCGGCAACTACGATATAGTTGTTATCACTGAAACGTCGTTAAATACCGTGACTCGGGACTTGTTGGGGGAACTTGATATACCGGGTTTTAAACGCTTTACTAATGATAGGTTACATAGGTTTGGTGGCGGCGTTTTGCTGTACATTCGTAATTCCGTTAGGGCTATCGAGGTTAAGATAGATTTTCCGGCAGCAATTAATTCGATATGCGTTGAAGTTAGGGCGCGTAGTATTAGTTTTAATTTTATTGTTGTTTATAGACCTCCCGTTCAACCCCTCGATACCGATACTAGATTTTACACACTTTTGGTAACTTTATTGACAATCGGAATAGTATAATTGTCGGAGACTTTAACTGCCCTAATGTTAATTAAGAGGAGGGTTTGAGATTGATTGAGTTTATGGAAGATAATTTTTACGACAGATGGTTACCGAACCAACGCGCGGTGACAATATTTTAGATTTGGTGATGACGAACGGCGAAAATATAGTCGAAGGTTTAGAAGTAGGCGACAGTTTAGGATGTAGTGATCATCAAATTCTTAGGTTTAAGTTATTGATAGAAAACACTAAGGATAGTAACGTAATAGAAGTCCCTGATTTTCGTAGGGCTAATTTTGATAGTTTTGCGGATAGGATGGGAGTAGTGTACTGGGATAACTTATTTATGGGTAATGACACAAATTTACATTGGGAGGCGTTTAAAGAAAGTTTTATGAATATTGAAAGGAAGTTTATTCCTCGTAGGCCCAAGCGCGCTAGAAATCATGGTAGGCCCAAGTGGTGGACTAGGGAAATAGGTGAGTTCATAAACGAGCGTAACAGAGCGTATAGACTTAATAAGCGCAATGGCACGGCAGCTAACTTTAATAGATATATCGAGCTTAGACGTCAGGTTTAAAGATCAGTTAGGAATGCTAAGCGTAATTTAGAGTTACTTATAGCTGCGGATAGTAAACATAATCAAAAAAAGTTTTTTGAATACGTCAATAATCGTAAGCCGATAAAAGATAACATAGGCCCTCTAGTGGTTGTTAACGGCGCTTTGGCTTCTGACGCTCAGGCGATGGCGGGTATTTTCAATAACTTTTTTCCGACAGTTTTTACCGTAGAAGACGTAAATAATGTCCCCGACGTGGACGATATCGTTCCATTTAGTAGCGAGACTATTTTGGATGAAATAACTGTTTAGGAGGGTGAGATTGCGCATTATATCGATAGGCTAAAAGTTAGCAAGGCTCCAGGCCCTGACGCTTTTTATCCCAGACATTTGAAAGATTTGAAAGACGTTATCGTAGGCCCCTTAACGAAGATTTTTAATCAGTCACTCGAAACGGGGATTATTCCTGAAGACTTCAAATTAGCTAACATCACGTCTATTTTTTAAAAAAGGCGACCGCACAGTAGCTAGCAATTATAGACCCATTAGCTTAACGTCAATTGTCAGTAAACTTTTGTAATCCGTAGTTAAGGATCGTATCATCGATCACTTAGAAAGTAGAGATTTGATTAATAGTAGTCAGCATGGGTTTCGACGTCATAGATCTTGTTTAACTAATTTGTTAGAATTTTATAACGAAATAGTGTGCGAATACGTTAGGCATAGAGCGGCTGACGTTATTTATTTAGATTTTAAAAAGGCGTTCGATACAATTCCGCATAGAAGATTAATTGCGAAGGTTAAAGCGCACGGTATACGCGGTCACGTAGCTAACTGGTTAGAGGAATGGCTTCGTGCTAGGAGAGAGAGGGTCGTTGTTAATGGTAGTGAATCTGGGTGGTTGGATGTAGGTAGCGGTGTCCCACAAGGTTCAGTGTTAGGCCCATTGCTATTCGTAATTTATATTAACGACATAGATGTAGGATTGACTAGTAACGTGTCAAAATTCGCGGACGATACTAAAATAGGCGGTAAGGTTGTTAACGAGGACGATAGAAATAGGCTCCAAGACGATGTAAATAGGATTATGGAGTGGACGGATAAGTGGCAGATGCAATTTAATGTAGACAAATGTAAAGTTTTGCATATAGGTTCTCGTAACAATAATTACACGTACACGATGGATGGTAGAGAGTTAGCGAGCGTTGACGAGGAAGTAGATTTAGGCGTACGCGTATCTAAGGATTTAAAGGTTAGGAACCAGTACCTGGAGTCTTGCGCAAAAGCTAATAGGATGTTAGGCTTCATAGCGCGTAATTTCGAATTTAAATCGAAGGATATTATATTGCCCCTTTACAAGTTCCTAGTCAGGCATCATTTAGAATATGCCGTTCAGTTTTGGTGCCCGTATTTGCGTGAGGATATTGATAGGTTAGAAAGGGTTCAGCGTCGTGCCACGAAACTAATTCCGTCATTGCGCAACAAGCCTTATGAAGATAGGATTAAAGAGTTAGACTTGCATTCACTCGAAACTAAGAGATTAAGGGGGGACCTTATTGAAGTTTTCAAAATCTTTAATAACATCGATAACGTAAATTTTGTCAAACTGTTCACTTTCGATAATAGCAATACTCTTAATAACGGATTTAAGTTGCGTGGCAGACGTTTGATTACTAATATCGCTAAAAACTTCTTTACGTTTAAAGTAATTGATAAATGGAATAATCTTCCCGCGCCCTTCGTGAACTCCACCAGCGTTAGTATGTTTAAGAACCGTCTAGATGGGCATTTTAAAAATATTAACGTTTAAAATTTTAAAAAAAAACAATGAGCAAGAGGAGCTCTGGGGGTGGTGGTCGAGGATGAGTCTGTTGATGATAATGCCAGCTTGTGACATGCCAGCGTGTGATGCCAGCAATGAAATTATTATTAAAAAAAAAAAAAAAATTTGACTAACACGAACGTAGATGTAGCTCGTAGCGTAAACTAACCTACTTTTTATTTAACTTTACCTACTTTTTTTTTCTTATCCTCTCCTTACTTGCATGTCTGTAACTCTCTTTACTTGTATGTCTTTAGTTTGCATGGTATGACAATGAGTTAAGACTGTGCTTGCATGGTTTGTAAGCTTTCTTATTTTACTTCTCTTCACCTTTCACCCCTTTCCTATTCTCTTCGACTATTTTTCCGACTTGTCGGCAGTGGCCGGCGGATGATGATGGTGAGTCTTTTTTCTCTCTTTCTGAATGAATGTTAACCCACGAGTGATAGGTTTTGCTATTTACTTAACCTCTTATTCTCTTCTCTTAACCCCCTACTCTTTTCTTTCTCTCGGGCTAACCTTAGAGTGGATCTTTGGGTCTTTGTTAACCTTAGCTTCTGTAGATCTGTAGATATCGTTCTTACTATTTTTGTGCCCACCTTACAATTGGATGGCAAGTTATCTTTAAACACGGACAGAATACAATCAAAAGCACGCACAAAGAGGGCGTCGTTAGCCACAACATCATTATTAAGTTCAAGTTTATAAACACTCTTTTCCAATAGAGGGGTTTTTTTCTTACTGATCCGAGCTTTTCAATCGTGAATTCTTCTTCACATCGCATAGCGGCAGTTGAAATAATCTTCTAAATCGTAACGACAGCACCTCATTATATAAAGTTACAACTCTTCAGGGTAAACAGTGTAGGCGAGCTCTGCCCTGTACCGCTCAAGTCCTTTGTACCAAAGTTCATGATATTTCGAAGAGACTTAACCATTTAAATAAGCATCCAGCTCTAGATCATTCTCGCCTTGTTCATTCCTACATTCGATAAACCCGTCGAGCAGAGCGGTGTAAACGTATTCAAGAACCGTATCAAAATAAACCATATCCGTAACACGTGCGGCTAATATAGGTTTTAGTTTGCGGAAAAAACGATTCCAAACATTCTGTCGAGGATGAAGCGGTTTCGCGTGGGGACAAGAACGTTATTATCAGATGCATTCTTCCACATCAGTCGTGCATCAATGCATGGCTGATCGTTATTTATACACAATGTACAAACAATGGCATATGAGGAGGTATCACTAATCTGTTCTCTTCTTGTACCTACACCTGCAGGTATTTTATAACGATACTCACCCAACTTCTCAACTGTCACGAAGACTCTATTCATCTCCTTAACAATTACATAAACAATATTACGTTTACCATAGTTAACGGCACCGGTTTTACGTCTGAAACACACGCAATGACTTCGTCACGGACACGTCGTATCTGACATTGAGAATGCTGCTCAAAGGAAGCTACATCGTTTTCTATTGTGAGAGCACAACCAGTCGTGTCAATCTCTGAGATGACTATGACCAGACGGTGCGCTGTTTGGCTCGGGGACAGGTGTGGAGGAGTGTCATACTAAGCGTTAATGTTTCGTGTACGGGTTTGTTCCAGCATGAAATACTCATGTGAGTACTTGTACCCATTATACTGGGCAATTTCCGATACATGGGGCAATATCGGATTTAATGTTTTATCGGAATGCGCACTAGACGTTCATTTCCACAAACTAAACACATTAACAATCCGGCGCACTATTTGAGAGAAACATGTGCCCGTATTTATCCTTTTTGTTTAACATTCGATACTCGTCTCTAAATTCTATTAAAAACTCACAAAGGTCTTCAGCCACAACCTCACTGCGAACCTCGTCATGATATATATGAATGTAGTGGTAAAAGTACTTGAGCTTGTCCATGATGACAAGGTTTACATTCTCAGCCGCAGAGTACGCGTACTCGGTATGATGCAGCATGATATAATACCGCCTGTCACACCACTCATCAACAAGACTCAATGCCCACACCCGTTGCTTCTCTTCTGCACGCGTTGTTTCTTTCACCTCACGGTATATGTACGCTTTCATACAGTTTAGCCGTACAACGTAGTCCATTACATCGTTTGTGCCGCGAATTCCGGCAGTGCTCTCGCCAGAATATCCATAGAGTATTTGAACATCTTGTTCCTGAAGCTTCGCGCAGTTCAATGTAGCCTTAAAAGTCTCAAAGGAGGGGGGGGGCTAGGCGTCTTTCAGTATTCACCATATCTTTCGACTTCACCGAATACCACTTCATAAAAGTCGAACACGCAATATCAAAAATAGCCATCACTATTTTTCGTTTACGTGAGAATTCTTTAAATATACGTCTGAGATCCAGGGCTTGCAGCGGCCAACTGAGCACGCACGGGTAGAGATATGCCGAGGTAGTAGCAGGAGTCACGTGACCATTTGATTGATCGTACAGTGGGTGTTTTGGTTAAAAAAAAACTCCAACAATCTTGAATAAGCCTTGTCGAAGAATAGATTAATTAACCCAGCCTACCCCAATGACTACATTTGCAGTCATAGTATTTAAATTGTCTACCCAGTCAATACCCTCAATTAAAATGTAATAAAAAGGGATCACAACATTATTTAGTGTGTGAACATCAGGTGAATGAAAAGAAAATATGAAGTCCATAAGTGTGAGTTTATGCCTAGCAAAAACTCATTATCACAAATTTGGCAACAAATCACCCATGCATGTTCAAACAGGTGGCAGTAGTGCGCCGAAGCACAGATTCATGAAACCTCATTAGTTTTTTGCCGAAAGTCATAGAAAATGGATAGAGCAGTTTGCAGTGATATTTTTAAATTTAAATTTGAGCAAAGTAAGTTTATTTTTTGTTAATTACAGATCTAGTCATTGGGCTTATGCCTGCACAGTTTTCGTCTCTTTAGTAGCCAAGTGAGGTAAAATTACTTTTAGCTTATTACATACAATAAATTATGAACTTTATTATACTTTTTTGACTTGTTGCTAATCTTATTCACTGTGGAATTCATTGCGTGGTAGGTTGGTAGTAGGTTATGGAGGGTGGGGATGGGAGTAGGGCAAAAGAGTGTAGCAGATATGAAGAAATTAGAACGAGGTTCATATGATTATACAGTAAATCAGATGGAGATATAGAGATGGTTAAATGGAACGACAATTCGGTTGTATTTTTTTGTAGTAATGCATATGGAGTGGAACCAGTTCGACAATAAAACGATGGGTAAAGGGAAAAGGATTAGTTACTGCCCCTCAGCCAGCAGTCAATAAATCTTATAATAACGGAATGGGTGGGGTAGATCTCATGGATAGACCTCTAGCAAACTATAGACCAAAAATTCAGGGTAAAAAATAGTATTGTCAATGTTTTGAATGTTGCAGTTGTTTTTAGTTGGAAACTGTATCAGCTGTCCTCCAATAGTCAGACAAAACAAAAAGACTTTCAAAGAACTTTAATAACAGTATTGCTGAAGTAGTCAAGGCCAAGGCCAATGATCGATTGTAGGCCCAGTCCTTCAGGGCCAGTCCCTACGGATGTTAGAACAGACAATCGCGATCATTACCCAGTGAGATGTCCTGTTAGACGTTGTATTGTCTGTAAAAAGAATTGTCGTATTCGATGCGAGAAATGTGAAAAATCAATGCATATAAAGAATTGTTTCCAAAGATACCATGAAAAATAATATGTACGAAATTGAGAATGACCTATCTGGCTTGAATTTTTTTTTCCATTTTTTTTATACAGTATAGGGTGTTTCACAAGTGGTTTGCCATACTTTGGGGGTGATTTGGGAGGTGATATCGATTAAAAAAGGTAATACAACATCAGTGCTATTTCCAACCGTTGCGGAACTACGGACGTTTTAAGGTGCACGGAAAAAAAATAAACGAGAGATGCGAGAAATGTGAAATGCAAGAAATGTGAAAAATCAATGCATGTAAAGAATTGTTTCCAAAGATACCATGAAAAACATCAGTGCTATTTCCAACCGTTACGGAACTACGGACGTTTTAAGGTGCACGGAAAAAATAAACGAGAAATGCGAGAAATGTGAAAAATATGAAATGCGAGAAATATGTACGAAATGTGAAATGTGAAATGCAAGAAATGTGAAAAATCGATGCATGTAAAGAATTGTTTCCAAAGATACCATGAAAAACATCAGTGCTATTTCCAACCGTTGCGGAACTACAGACGTTTTAAGGTGCACGGAAAAAAATAAACGAGAAATGCGAGAAATGTGAAATGCGAGAAATGTGAAAAATCAATGCATGTAAAGAATTGTTTCCAAAGATACCATGAAAAATAATATGTACGAAATGTGAAATGTGAAATGCGAGAAATGTGAAAAATCAATGCATCAATTTGGGAGGTGATATCGATTAAAAAAGGTAATACAACATCAGTGCTATTTCCAACCGTTGCGGAACTACGGACGTTTTAAGGTGCACGGAAAAAATAAACGAAAGTATTAATCTGAAGTATTTATTGCTACTGTTTATGAGATACACCTTATAAATGTCCAAAATGTTCGCCTCGGTTTTCAATGCACAGCCTTGCTCGTTCCAAACAAGAGTCCACTCCCCATTGAATCATTTTGGGGTGTTCTCGTATGTAAGCAGCAACATCCATAATCCGACGCAAGAGTTCCTCTCTTGTTTGTACTTTGGTCTTTAGACCCATGAAAAGAAATCTAACGGGGTTAGGTCCGGAGATGTCGGGGGCCACGATATTGGACCAGCACGACCAATCCAACGATTCCCGTACCGCTGATTCAAGTAATCCGTAATATGACGACCAAACTGTGGTGGCGCCCCATTGTGCTGAAAGAACATCCTGCGCCTTGTCTCCAAGGGCACGTCGTCCATCAAAAGCGGCAATTCGTTTGTCAGGAAGTTCAGATAAATATCAGCAGTTAATCGTTGTTCCAAAACGAAAGGTCCAATTAGCTGATCACTAAACAGTATGCGGTTAAGAATTTGGCGGTACATAACCAAATTAACCATCCACTGGCAAAATTGAGCACGTTTATCGTAATCATCCGGTTGAAGAGCTTGCACACGTTGAAAATGATAGGGATACAAACCCTCATCATGTATAGTTCGCCATACACGCGATGCGGAATCAACAATTCGTCTAGAAATCCTTCGAACACTGGTAGTTGGGCTACGTTGTACTAGGTCCAGTATGCGTTCCTCCACAGCAACAGACCGTCGTGCTACATGTTCTTGGTTACGTGGAACAATTGTCCCTGTTTCCCTTAATCTCTGGTGAGTGTCACTAAACACTTGCCTGTTCGGTATTCGGCGGTCCGGAAAACGTCTTCGATATTCCTCAACTGCCGCAATCCTGTTACCATCACAGAATCCATAAACGAAATGGATATCAGCGTATTCAGCGGGTGTGAACTGTTGATTCATTTTGATTGTTCACCTTAGCGCAACACAGAGTCTCGTATGACAAATCAGAACCAACTGAAAGAAAAAACAGAATCAGTAGTGGTAACTTCGTTAACCGAAACTACCACCAGTGCTACCATGTATCGAATTACCCACATTAGGGATTTGTTGTTTGCACATCTTAAAACGTCCGTGCTCCGCAACGGTTGGAAATAGCACCGATGTTGTATTAACTTTTTTACTCGACATCACCCCCTAAATCATCCCCCAAAGTATGGCAGACTGGTTGTGAAACACCCTGTATACAAAGCAGAATGTGTATATTTGTTTGAAGTTTATCAAAAGTGTTGTGAAAAGGAATAAAAGTGTTTGACAAAATTAATATTTGTTTGTTCAACAATTTTATGAAGCTTAGAGTACAAATACCGGTGGAGACGATAATTACCAAATGAAGAGGGGAGACAGCCCCCACTACCCCATATTTCTTTTTTGATAATGTGGTGCCTTCTTCAAAAATATGTATATCCAAGAAGGCTGTGCGGATAGAGAAAGAACATTCGTATTGCATAGTACCATAATATATAAATATGGTATATAAGGCAAAATTTGGTCACTTGTGCCACACTTAAATATCAATGGATTCTAACGAAACTTTATACAACAAATTTCCACACCAAATGGCACAACTTTCAGGAGTGGGAGCAGGGAAATTCTATAAAAAAAATTTTACCCTCAAATAAGGACCACCCTAATATACAGGGTGTTTCAGAAGGAAAGGTCAATACTTCGGGAGGTGATAGTGTCGGTCATTGTGAGAAAAAAGTTCATATGAACATGTGTCTAATTCTGAATGGTTACGGAGATAGAGCTGTTTGAATCTACAAATACAAAAGCATTGTTAATGGTAATCAAAAAAGAGAAACTAATTACTGTTTCTAACAGTTAATGTTTAAACATTGGCATTTTGAATGGTATCAGATACAAAAATGGCA
This sequence comes from Bathynomus jamesi, assembly GCA_023014485.1. Classification (NCBI taxonomy): domain Eukaryota; kingdom Metazoa; phylum Arthropoda; class Malacostraca; order Isopoda; family Cirolanidae; genus Bathynomus; species Bathynomus jamesi. The sequence continues at coordinate 2,180,343 of JAJOZX010000001.1, forward strand.
AATTTGTTACAGTTTACAATACGTTTCCGAAAATCCCACCGTCAACCTCAATGCCCTTTGCAACTCGTGTGCGAAGATCGCGTGTTGTTCGTCTGAGTTGATCTTGACGTTCCTTTATGCGGGCAGCAGCATCCAAAATGCGCGCGAGCAATTCGTCTCGTGTATCCACCTTTCTTTTGTAAACTTGACTTTTCATCCACCCCCACAAACAATAATCTAACGGAGAGAGGTCTGGAGACCTTGGTGGCCATTGAATGGGACCACCGCGGCCGATCCATCGACCAGGGAAAGTTTGATTTAGGTACTGCATCACCAGACGGGTAGAATGTGGAGGAGCTCCGTCATGCTGAAAGTACATACCAGCGCGTGTAGCCAAAGGAACATCCTCCAGTAGTCCTGGCAATTCATTTTGCAGAAATTCTAGGTAACTTTGTCATGTAAGACGATTCTCTAAACTCTAAAGTAACAGGGCCAATCAGCTGATCATCGATGATACCGCACCAAACATTGGCAGAGAAGCGATGTTGAAAATTTGTTTCCACAGTGGCATTTGGATTTTCGTCTGACCACCGATGAGAGTTACGAGTGTTGTTGATACCGTCACGGGTGAAAGTAGCTTCATCGGTGAAGAGTATTAATCGAAGCAATCGGCGATTAGCATTTACCCAATGACAAAATTACAGTCGCATGGCAGCGTCTCCTGGTTGAAGGTGTTGTACACGCTGTAAATATTTATGCAAACCTTCCTCACGTAATGTTCGCCATACTCTTGTGTGTGGCACACCGAGACGTGTAGAAATTCTTCGTGAGTTAGTAGTAGGACTACGCTTTACCAACTGAAGAATGTTTTCAACTTCATCCACATCTTGTTGACCTTCACGTTCAGATGAAACATGAGCGCTGGGAAGTGTACCAATCTCACGCAATGTGTTGAAAACCCTGGTAAACACTCTTCGATCCGGAATTCTGCGGTTCGGAAACCGTCGACGGTATTCTGCAACAGCAGCTGTTGCACTTCCATCGCAAAAACCGTAGACATACACCATATCTGCATAATTGGCATGTGTGAAGGTGTGTGGCATTCTTAACACTGCTTCAAACACCAAGCAATGTCACTCACAACAGTCAGCTGTCGATTGGCTTATGTTACATGCTTACATTACAGCTTACATGGATCAAGGTTATAGGGGAGGGAAGGGGGAGGAAGAGCTGCGCGCGCATCAGATTCAAACAGCTCTATCTCCACAACCATTCAGAATTAGACACATGTTCATATGAACTTTTTTTCTCACAATGATCGATACTATCACTTCCCGAAGTATTGACCTTTCCTCCTGAAGAAACAGCCTGTATTATATATATATATATATATATATATATATATATATACACATTTTAACTGCAAACAACACAGTATAATTAATGTTTCATTTGCTCGTTCTCTCTCCCCATCTTGTGCGGACGTTTCTTCTACACAAGCGTCGTTCTTTACATATATATATATATATATATATATATATATATATATATATATATATATATATGTGTATATATATATATATATATATGTGTGTATATATATATATAATATATATATATATATATATATACAGTATTATATATATATATATATCTTAACCCCTCCGTCTATGGCCTTGGTCGGTTCGAAGTTGACGGGGGTTCTGGTTAGGTGGTAGAGCAACGGATTTGTTACTCTGGAGTAAGTAGCTGATACCGTAGAGGGAATCGCAGTAGTTTTCTTCTATACTACTCTCCGACTTCTTCTTATAACGTATCGGGAAATTACTTTTCTCTATTTACGACTAAGTCCTCTGAAGGTTCTCGGATTCTTCTTATAACGTATCGGGAAATTACTTTTCTCTATTTTAGACTAAGTTCTCTCTAAGTTCCTCGATTCTTCTTATAACGTATCTGGAAATTACTTCTCTCTATTTAAGACTAAATTCTTTGAAGAGAGCAAGGCTCGAAGGAGAAGACTAAGATATTTCTTACTATATTTTACTGCTAAAATGTTACAGGTAACGCTCAGCTTCTAAATCTAGTCAGAAATGAACAATGGAGAAACTTTATGGGCTTTTATACTGAACTTCCTACTGACGTCATTATTATACCGTATAATGCTGGTTTTTTTTTATTATTATTATTATTTTCAATAGGCTGATTTACTTTACAAAATTTAAAGACAAAGCAAATAATTTTGCCGAAGCAATGTGTAAACTGCTAAGCAAGAGGAATCCATATTTTATTTAAACCGTATATTGACAGCTCTGATGTTATCATGATCTGCCGAGTTAACTAAAAATGGAATTGAGATATGCCTTCCCATCATGAATTACAACAAACAGGCACATGGCGAAAATTAAAGGCTTAAGATTAAAAATTAAACGTTAAGCAAGACATGACTTCATCTTTTACAACGAAGAAAGAATGTATACAAAAAATTGAACGAGATTACATTATTAAGCTAAGTCTAAAAAAAATGATTAAGTTGTATAAACAGAAATAGTTAACCAATTATAAAATAGAAAGCAAATCAAAAATGTATCCAAACTTGTGTCAGCGTTGTACGATTTTGGGTTTTATACAAAAATTAAATAGTTTACAAGGAAATAATTCACCAATTATAAAATAGAAAGCAAATCAAAATTTTATCCAAACTCGTGTCCTACGATTTTGGACCTGATATGTAAAAATGAATATATGAATAAGAATATAAGGCTTATATAAATATTACGAAGTATCATCAGAATTATATGAATGAAGGGATTATTCGTTGTTCATTTTTACAGGGCTCTTCCCTCTTGAATGATATTAATGCAATAATATAACATCCTAACTAATTCAAACTAGATGTTAACAAATGGTTTGTTATAATATAGATTTTATACACAACATGAGTCAGGGTGGTTAAGTTTCAATGCACAGTAATTAGAAAATCAAATCCTTAACATGACACTTGCTTAGAGAGTTCTTAACGAACCAAGAGGGGTGAGGCTTCGACTGCCCTCTCAAAGTGTTTGCACTTTGCCCTGGAGAAACTCCCATGGTGCCACGTTTACAAAAGATTCTTAAGTTTGCAAAGGTTGTCTAACAATGATATCAGCAAAGGAATTTATATAATTTTGGTTCTACACTTTACTCCTTTATGTGGTTTATATTAGTCGAAAAGAACATTTAGAATTTAGGAATCTCTGTTGAAGATTATAGATTTGACACACTGGAGTCAAGGTTAAGAAAGAGGCCAGATGATCCACTGGGGCATCGAGGCGAGTTATAAAATATTAAAAATTCAAAGATTAATACTTTAATTTATGCAAACAGAATAAAAGGATTCATACGTTAATTTAGACACACAATGATATTGTTAAATTTTACAAAAATTTATTTTCCTGTGGAAAACCTTCTCCACATGGTTCCCTTCCCAGAGTTGGAACTAGGGGGGTTAGTTTGAATATCCTCTCAGACAACAGCCATTGGATGTAGTGTTATATGGAGACAAAGAATAGTTACAGAAGTAGTTGGATGTAATGTTCCATAAGGAAAAAAAATAGTTAAAATACATCTACTTCGTACTTAATCCACTATATTTATCAGTTAAATTTTACGCTAAAATCGATACTTATGCACTACTGAACACTTATAGTTAACGGTCACTTGTGTGTCCTTGAGCACTTGGAGTCTGATTTGTCTAGGTCCACTTTTTACACTGGTCTAAGTTCACCGTGTGCATACACTTTTAAATCAAACGCGATTTTTTATCAACTTTATGAGAACAAGATTTGAGAGAAATTAATTTCAATGAACTATTGGAATAGTACTTAAGTGAATTTGATACGATTTCTGCAAGGTTTTGAACGGATATGGGTCGTTTGAGAACTTTTTTAGAACTTTGGAATTGACTAAACTCTATAGCGTGGAAGGTATAAAATTTCAAGGTATTGTGTGAAAGGTTTACGTGTGGACATTGCTCTGGAACTGGAAGTACGGTTAAAGAAACAATTTGTAATTGTTGTAAGCCGACGTTATGATTACTGTTCTTCGTTTCGTGTATTCGGTCCTTTTGGAGCTACGCGAGTGACTTTAGTGATGGAAGTTCCGCTTCTGAAATCAAAGTGGCAGATGGCTCCAGAAAATTGTGACCAATCGAATATTCAGGAACAGGCAGGAGTCTGAACGAGTGGGGCCAATCTTGGAGATAGCTTTGAAGGGCGGTGGCCTATCGGGCTGCGAGATAATAGGGATAGAGAAGGGTAAGAAAGGACTTGAAACACAGATTAAGATGACAAGAACGAAGAAAGCCGATGAATTCTGAACATAAGTATTCCCAGAAGCTGTTTTATGGTGGTAGAAAGGAACATTTAGAGGAGGAGAAGGAAGGTTATGGTCAATGCCGAGGTTCTTGACCCGTGGTTTGACCTGAGGAAGGGCCAACAAGGAGACAGGAGAAAAATTAGTATCCTGTTTCATCGGACGGGAAACAGGAGGAAGATAAGTCTTCTGTTTAGTAGGAGAAAGAGAAGACTTTCGGCAGGTGTCTGAAATGGTACTGCCACATTTCGATTTCCAAACCTTCGGATTAGAAAGTACAGAATCGAATGAACGTTGTCCTGTAGAGCAATGCAAAGATGCATCATTCCCTTTGGTGGGAAGAGAAGAGTGGCAATTGTCTTCCGAATTCGTCAAAGACGCGTTGTTGGCGCGTGGCAAGATTTGAACCTCATTAAGACAATGAGACTCGAGGTCATAAGCCGAGCTTGCATCATGTCCGAGGGACATAGGCGAGTTCTCCGTGCTCACGTAAATTAGCGAAAAGGGGGATCCCTCGGAAAATTCCCCTCATCGAGGACTTCACTCGTGATGTCTGGGACAGTTTCTTCATAGAGCGCTTCCGTCGTGGGGTTTGAGACAGCCTCTTCATAGGGCACTTCTCTCGTCGTACTGAGGAAACCCAGCGTATCGTGCATGCTACACAAAGTAACTGGATGGACAAGTATATTCCGCACTTGTCTCCGTACGAGCAACTTCCGACGGTGGAGTAGGTTCGGGTTCGCTCCCGGCACCTGTAAGCTTAGTCTCGGAATTGGGTGGAAAATCCTCTACCTTTGAAAACAGAATCAAGTCATCTTCCTTAAATAGGGATTCAAGCGAAATGACCAAACCGGAACTCTTCAGATTTATTTGGAATAACCGAAACTCTGGGACCTTCAAGTTCCTGCCTAACTGTAACCGAAGGGAGTGACTCGCTCTCGATGGAGTCACATGGGTCTACTGTGAAGACATTCGAGTCTTCATGCTCAAAATTACCAAAGGCATGTTGGCTTTCTAGTTCCTCGTTCGCCGGAACTGGAACGGAACAATTGACGATTGATGAAAATTCTTCCCCATCTAATAGCGGTCCCTCTTTATTTTGAACTGGTTCCAGGGAGTCATTCGGGCTCTCTGAAACAATTCTTTCACCCTGAGTCGAAAAGAGCGAAGCGTAGGGGTGACACACATACTCGAAAGGTGGGTTCTCTCCTCGAATTAGGCCCGCTTCTCTATCGGCCACATAGAAATCGTGCGTAATAAAGAAATTCATTTTCAGGATTAAATCTCCATCCCAGTCTCCTTCAGATATGACCGCAAATGGGGTCAGATAAGGGACTGAATCAAACTCAATAGGAAGAATAATTTCTCCGGTACTGTTTTCTTCCCAACCATCATCAATGCAGGTCAAGCGAGAACGCAAATCGAAATTTCCTGTAGTCGTCTTAAGTAACTTCTTGTATACGTCTTGTTTAATGTAATTCGCCTGACAGCAGTCCTCAACAAGAGCCAAAACCGCTTGGTTGCTGACAGAAGTTTAAATGAAAATTTGTGAGCTCTCGTCGAAAAGCACCATTTTGTGAGCCCAAGAAGGCGTTTCCGAAACATACGAACATACTTCATCGTCTGCGTCATCGATGGTCTCGCGCGGGGTCCAGAAAGCTTCCGACCATCCCGTCTTCCTTAATGCAGTCGCATTTATTTCGTCGCTGTAGCCTACCGGTTGGAACACTTGAGTAGCGTAATTCCGAAAAGCGTTCCAAGTAGTAAAACTTTCCAACAAGAATGGGTGCAAGACTTTCCTTGCGCAACCCTCTTCATCGTCTAAGAAGTATGTAACCATTCGAATCTTCGCGATGTCATCGCGAACGTTATAATGAACATAATATCCCTCTAATGCGTCAAACCATTCGTCCACGTACGGGGGTACTATTTCACCGTATTCTCTCCCCTTAAAAATTGGAACCTTAGGGATATTACTCGTCAAATAATTATATCTATCCATTTTCTTCGAAAAAAAACAACAAAAGACAAAAATGGACTTACAAATGAGGAAGGCGAAGCGAAACAGAAAAAGAAGAAAAAACTTATCCCTAATACCATAAATACAACAGAATTGAAACGAAAAACGCAAGCGTGAGATTACCTATTTCGGTTTAAATAAACACTTAATGAAGTCATCCCAAACGAAGATGCAAAACTTGCCTGTCGATTTCGACATATTACTCGAATTGTACGGACTCATTTTAATTTACCCCAAAAAAACACAAAAAAACCAGACAAACTATTTGCTTACCAACACAGTAACCGCAAACAAAAAGAAAAAAGAAAAGACGAAACCTTGCGCATTTGCTTAACGATGCGAAAGAGCGACAGAAAAAGGAAAAACAAAACCTTTTCACGAGTCAACAAACAAACGCACGCAGAAACTATAATACTGTATACGACAAGTTGGGTACAATTAATTTAGGAGTCCATATAAAAATGAAAATCAATCCAAAATTCTGTTTTCTGTTATAACAATGCGAGACAATTCAAATAAAAGAAAAAAATTTCATACCCATTTAAAAAAAAAATAAATAAATTGACCATATACTTTGCAGAAACCGTTTTTTTGTTACAACAATAAAACATATATTTCACCTATATATTTATATATGCATATACTGCATGCAAAAAGAGACAAATCTGTCAATGTCCTTCTTACAACAAAAAAAGAAGGTTGAATTAAATTGACTACACTTGAAACCTGACTGACTTGAAACCTGACTGACTTGAAACCTGACTGACTTGAAACCTGACCGACTTCAAACTGACTGACTTCAAACTGACTGACTTGAACTGCTATCAAGTAGAGTGGGCTTCCTATTTCTTTCGGAAATCCGAACTAACTGATTCTCTTAGCATTAAGCTATCCATTATCCTCTGGGGTGGTTGTCCCTCTGGATTCAACCGACTGACTTGAACTGCTATCAAGTATATAACTCTCTGGGGCGGTTGTCCCTCTGGATGCAACCGACTGACTTGAACTGCTATCAATATCTCTACAACTAACTCTCTGGGGCGGTTGTCCCTCTGGATGCAATCGACTAACTTGGACTGCTACCAAGTATTTCTATAAACTATAAACTATCTCTATAAACTAGCTCTTTCTCTATCCAAGAAATACACAATTAATGCACAATTTGTGCATTATAATAATGCACAATAATTGCATAATAATTGCAAGTCAATTCAATTCAATAATTTGAAAAAAAATTGTAAACAAAAATAAAAAGTGTAAACAACATTTCACTCGAATGTACGCGAAGGTACGGTACTATTATGTTTGGTACATAAAATAAAATTATTCTATACTAACTATAATAGTGAAAATAACTGTTTCAATAAAAAGAAACGTATCACTGGTGTAGTGAATGTTCACTGTGTTTCTTGTTAATTCTGGCTTGATACTCATTATTAACTGTTAATAATACTGACCTCTCAAATGTTTAGAGATTACTTTAAAAAAAAGATATCTGTACTTAACAAGATTCCCACGGCGAAATCCTTGAAGACGTGTCCTGAAGACTTGTCTTGCTGGCTACTTGTTCCTGGATGAAGAATGGGCGTCGCCAGTTGTTCTAGTTCCAGGGTCTGGAAGACTGGAAGAATCCTGGTTGCAAAGTCGCCAGTTATTCTATTTCCATGGTTTGGAAGACTGGAAGAATCCTGATGCAGGATCGCCAGTTGTTCGATTTCCAGGGTCTGGAAGACTGGAAGAATCCTGATGCAGGGTCACTAGTTGTTAACCCCTCCGTCTATGGCCTTGGTCGGTTCGAAGTTGACGGGGGTTCTGGTTGGTGGACGGATTTGTTAATCTGGAGTAACTGATACCGTATAGGGAATCGCAGTAGTTTTATTCTATACTACTCTCCGACTTCTTCACATAACGTATCGGAAAATTATTTTTCTCTATTTATGACTAAGTCCTCTGAAGGTTCCCTGATTCTTCTTATAACGTATCGGGAAATTACTTTTCTCTATTTAAGACTAAGTTCTTTGAAGAGAGCAAGGCTCGAAGGAGAAGACTAAGATATTTCTTACTATATTTTACTGCTAAAATGTTACAGGTAACGCTCAGCCTCTAAGTCTAGTCAGAAATGAACATTGGAGAAATTTTATGGGCTTTTATACTAAACTTCCTACTGACGTCATTATTATATAATGCTGGTTTTTTAAAATTATTATTATTATTTTCAGTAGGCTGATTTACTTTACAAACATTTAAAGACAAAACAAATAATTTTGCTGAAGCAATGTGTAAACTGCTAAGCAAGAGGAATCCATATTTTATTTAAACCGTATATTGACAGCTCTGATGTTATCATGATCTGCCGAGTTAACTAAAAATGGAATTGAAATATGCCTTCCCATCATGAATTACAAACAAACAGGCACATGGCGAAAATTAAAGGCTTAAGATTAAAAATTAAACGTTAAGCAAGACATGACTTCATCTTTTACAACGAAGAGAGAATGTATACAGAAAAATGAACGAGATTACATTATTAAGCTAAGTCTACGAAAATGATTAAGTTGTTTAAACAGAAATAGTTAACCAATTATAAAATAGAAAGCAACTCAAAAATGTATCCAAACTTGTGTCAGCGTTGTACAATTTTGGGTTGTATACAAAATAATTAAGTAGTTTACAAGGAAATAATTCACCAATTATAAAATAGAAAGCAAATCAAAATTTTATCCAAACTCGTGTCCTACGATTTTGGACCTGATATGTAAAAATGAATATATGAATAAGAATATAAGGCTTATATAAATATTACGAAGTATCATCCTATATGTAAAATTTTGCACTTATCGATGTTAAATCTCATTTGCCATGTGACTGACCAATCAACGATTTTATTCAGATCTTCCTGGATTTTACCTCTATCTTCGTCATTAATCGCCCTATCACCCAACTTCGTGTCATCCGCAAACTTTGAAACTGTATTGACATGGCCGACATCTAAATCGTTAATATATATAAAAAAAGCAAGGGAATCAATACAGAACCCTGAGGAACATCGCTCGCTACATTAGCCCAAGACGATTCCGCTCCATCAACGACTGCCCTCTGTTCCCCACCTTGCAACCACTCTTCTAGCCAATTTATTACTACACCCCTGATTCCATGAGCCTTAGTTTTTTTCAATGGGTCTTTTGTGTGGTACGGTGTCAAACGCTTATTGAAAATCTAAATACACTACATCAACCGCCCGATGACTACCAGAAACTTCAACCACGTTTTGAAAAAATTCTAAAAGATTAGTTACGCAAGATTTGTTTCGCCTAAAACCGTGCTGCGTTTTTCTGACCAAGTTATTCAATTCTAAGTGTTCGACTATACAATCCCTAATTATTGATTCCAGTAGCTTACTTACAACAGACGTTAAACTGATTGGCCTATAATTTCCCGCCGCACCTTTATCGCCTTTTTTAAAGATAGGTAACTTGAAATTATTTGGTACGCACCCCTCAGAAATAGACGCATTAAAAATCTTTGTTAGCGGCACAACAATGCTATCTTTTAATTCTTTTAGTTGTATGGGATATATGGAATCCGGCACCGGTGATTTACGCATTTTCATTTTATCAATATAGCGCATTACCTCCCTTTCACTAACCACAATATTATCCAAAATATTACCATTATCAAAAGGTATTATGTCTATGACCGTAGGGATATTCGTTACATCTTCTATATTAAAAACTGACGTAAAAAATTCGTTTAGCAAGGTAGCCATTTCCTTGTTTTCAGAAACTAGCTCTCCGTTAACATTTTTCAACGGACCCAAGACACTTTTTTACTGGATTTTTATTGTTGACGTATTGAAAGAATCGCTTGGGGTTTTCTTTACCGTCACGAGCTATGGAAATTTAAATTCGCGCTTGGACCTTTTTATTACACTTTTCGCTTCACGCCTTAGAGATATGTAGTTGTTTCGTAACCACAAATTGTCTTTCTCGCACTTATGTAGCCTAAAGCCCTATCTCTTCTCTTTATAATGTTTCCTACTCTAGAAGTAAACCACAAGGGCTTGTTTACTTTCACACGCTTAATTTTGCACGGTACACATTCCTCATTTATAGTCCTAAATACTGTTTCAAACGATTCATACATTAGTTTTGCGTTGGAGATCCACATTATGTTTTTCCAATTGACGTGTGACAATTCATTTCGAAATTTACAAAAGCCTGAGCGCAGGAAGTTAGGAATTTTAGTCGAGTTAGCTGGTTTCGAGTGACTTACTGAGAGGACAAACTCAACCATATTGTGATCGCTATTGCTTAACGGTTCTATTACTTGAAGATCCGTGATTAGCCTATCATCCGTAGTTATTACTAAATCTAAAATACTGTCCAACTCTCGTAAGTTCCCCAACCTTTTGAATAAGAAAGCTATCCTCGAGAAAATTAACTAAACGATTACTTTCCGCCTCTACCTGCATTGTATCGTAATCACCGTTGGCGCAATTAAAGTCACCCATAACTAAGGCCTGATCACTACCTCTTATTCTCTTTATTTCACGATATAACGCTTCGTCCGGATCAGCTGTTTGATTAGGGGGCCCATATATAACCGCAATAAGAAGTTTAAAATCGTTCAATTTAAGTTCTGCTATAGTCGAATCTATCGGTTCTGGAATTGTGTGCTTTACTTCTATAATGTTCGCAATATTATCTTTGATATACAACATAACACCGCCTCCTCGCCTACCTATTCTGTTTTTAACAAAAAGTCTATAACCTCTAATTCGATACTTCCCTACAAAGTCACGTGTTTCAGTGCTGAGCCACGATTCATTTATCGCAATTAAATTATAGTCTTTACAAGCAATTAAGGAAAAAAATCGTTTATTTTATGATATTTCGTAGGCTACGAGCATTTAAGGATAGAGGGCAGGGGAAATTTGAGGAAATTGCGCCGGAACAGTTCGGGTTACGGCAGCCTGAAAAGAAGAGACCGCATTATGAAATAGTCTTCCTAAACGTGCAGCTCCAACGTCATTAACATGAAGTCCATCTACGAGGAACAAGTCCCTCATGCCGTAGAAACTGTTCCAGAAATTCGCAAAATGCACTCCTTCCTGTTGGCAAAGAGACTTTAAGTTATTGTTGATATAGGTCGCCTTGCTGTAGAAAACGCTATGTTGGATAATTCGAGGAAGTATACCTGTTAAAACAATCTTATTAGTTTTTTCCTTTAGTCGCTCTAGTAAGTCCCTGTACCTAGCCAGCGGCTCTCCCGATCTAGAATTTAAAACGTTATTAGTACCGACCGACATGAATAACATACGTTGTGTCCTCAGAGGTTTCGTCTGTAAAATGGTCAACACTATTACTGTAGTTATATCCTCCACCCTTGCACCAGGGTAGCAGTAACGGCGCCTACGACGAGGGATTCTCCCACAAATTTCCTCGAGCTGCCCTCGAATAATGGAATCAGCAACGAGTCGTATTTCCGGTTCATCAGCATCATCGAATCCTAAAACAGAAAACTTATTGTTTGTTATTACTCGTAGACAAGTCTTACGTTTTCTCAATGGGGCTCCATTACGCCCTTGAACGAAGGATTGGGAACTAGGGGAAGAGAGAGGGCTATTAGTACTATTTATATTACTGTATTAGGAGACTCTGAGGCAGGAGTGGTCGTAAGTGGAGTCTCAAGGAATTCTAATGTTGCCGTCATGAGCATCACCCTTTCTTCAAGCATCACTCTGGCATCCCTTTCACGTTCTAACTCGTTTCTCAGCACTTCCATGCTTGAGCACCATCTGCAAAGTAACTATTCATTATTATTATCCATTGTAAACACGTAAGCGGCAAATTTCCCTTCACAGCGATTGCAAGTAATTGACGGGGGTGCCATGCTATTAAAAAAAACCCGAGCGTTTGGAAATTAGTAAATCACAACGTAGGTCTACCGCGTGCTTATTGTGCCGTCACCTGCGCAAGCCCGCAAAAATTATCTTCAAACGCAGAAACAGGTTCTTGTAACACAAATTTATACTAAATGAATATATATTTAATTAAGCTACCGACGAAAGATCTGTTAAAGAAGAAGTGTTGATAAAATTTATCTGTCCGCTATTCCACCGACTCTTTTCTTTCCTTCTTTCCTTTTTCTCACCGTGGGTGACCAAACCCTACTTGATCCCCGTAGCAAGGGAAAATGAACCATATGAAACCTTGTTTTCTAATAGATTTGAAAAACAACCAAGGCAAACAAAGGAAATTCAACTTTATGAAACCTCGTTTTCTAATAGATTCGGAAAACAAACAAGGCAAACCACGTGCACTAGCCTTGGTTTAATCAAATAATACTCTAATGAACAAAGTCAATAAATGAAATATATTCGTTAATGAATGATTAGTAACACGAAGTAATTTGGTTCAGAATGCTCCAAACACTATTTTTTTAAAGACACTTCAACGAAAACCACTTATTCAATTGGTAACACTCGATAAAACACGTCTGTTCACAAGGAAAGACTGATCACTTCTTAGAAAGACTGATATATATATATATAAAATATATAAAATATATTAAAATTTATATAATATATAAAATATATATATATATATATATATATATATATATATATATATATATATATATATATAAATATATATATACGAGGGTAATTCAATAAGTATCTGCACTTTTTATTTTCACAATTTTATTTTCACATCTGATAGATTATAAACACATCACTTCTCAACATGGATTCAGACCTCACCACTCAACCACGACATTACTCACTAACCTCACGTAGCACATCATGGATGGCATCAACTCCAGACGACCAGCTCAACGTACACTATTAGCAACAATAGACATTAGTAAAGCATTGGATGCTATCCCACGCTTCCCTCTCATAAACAAAATACTCAACACAAACATGCACAATAACACCAAAAGGTGGCTGAGCAAATATCTCTCAGGAAGATACTCACATGTCACATTTAATGGCAAGTCATCCAAAAACAAGCTTTTTCCGAACGGGGTCCCTCAAGGCTCTGTTCTCTCACCAACACTCTTCAACTTATACATGCATGACATTCCAACACCCATAGATAACAAGCTCACCTTATCATCATATGCAGATGATATCACTCTAACATCCACCCACAACAACATCGACACCGCTACAAATAACCTACAAACATACATAAACAGTATACAAGACTGGCTCACACACAGTAGACTCAAAGTAGCGCCCACAAAATCAACCATCACCTTGCTTACAAGCAACACAAAAGAACACCAGGTAATTCCACAGCTTACACTAAACAACATCAACATTCCACACACTCACAGAACCAAAATACTTGGTGTCACATACAACACATCATTATCTTTTGAAAACCACATTCAGGACATTAAAAACAAATGTACGTCAAGACTTAACACGCTTAGGGTACTAACAGGCACAAACTTTGGACACCAGCAGGAAACAACATCAATCAAATACAAACAATATATTCGCTCAGTTATGGACTATGCTAGCCCATGCTGGGCACCCATTATCTCAAACACACACATAAATACCTTACAAACAATACAAAACAACGCACTTCGTATCATTACAGGATGCACTCAAACAACACCAATAGAACACCTGCACACAGAAACAAAAATACTAAAAGTTAGGGAACATTTAGACATGAGGGGAACACAATTCATGGCAGCAGCGACAACTAACCCACAACACCCTTGCCACTACATGTACAATCATGCACCAACACCTCGCACCATTAAGGTAACACCAGAGAGACATTATAACCAAATACTCCATTCCATACCACGCCCAACAGACATCACACAGTACAAAAAACACATACACACACACCAAACCCACAAAGCACTGACACGACTCGGTCCGAATGCGGTCCTAGGTGCGAAGCCGCCACCCATGAACAGGTCAGAGATCAGCCTGAGCAGATCGGATCGAGTTAACTTAGCACGATTCCGATGTGGACATCACCCCAACTTACGGACATATAAACACAGACTAGACAACTCCATAGACGACACCTGCCACCTGTGCCAGGACACATCACAAACAATTGAACACATTATGACAGACTGTACCGCTTTAGCACAACAACGAACACAACACAACATCACTAGTGCGCTGAACCTCTGGTCCACTCCGGAGAGGGCGATCGGTTACCTGCGTGCTGCCGGCTTGCTCGATCAGGGTGGGCTGATCGGCTAAACAACAACAACAACATAGTCTCCCTGTTTCTCAATACACTTAGTCCAGCGATCTACAAGCTTCCTAATGCCATCACAAAAGAATGTTATTGGCTGTGTGCGTAGCTAGTCATGCACCGCCTCCTTCAGATTATCATCACGTCGCCTTGGAATCGCTGACCTCTCAAAGCATCTTTTAGTGGTTCAAACAGGTAAAAATCCGAAGGTGCCAGGTCTGGACTGTAGGCTGGATGGTCGGAACTTCGAATTTAAGTTTTTGAAGGCATTTTCTAGTCTGTGCAGCGGTATAAGGGCGCGCATTGTCGCGTAATAGAATAACACCTCCCGACAATCTCCCTCTCCGTTTTGTGGGAATTGCTTGCATTAACTCATTCCGAGTTATGTTATGTTAACACTGTTTTGGGATACACGAGGCCCTATCCTTGAACATTACTAGAGTGTGGAACTACAATTACAAGTGCATCGTATTCTGACATGCTTCGGAATGAGTTAAAGCAAGCAATCCGCACAAAACGGAGAAGGAGATTGTCGGAAGGTGTTATTCTGTTACACGACAATGCATGCCCTCTTACTGCTGCAGACTAGAAAATGCCTTCAAGAACTTAAATTTGAAGTTCTCGACCATCCAGCCTACAGTCCAGACCTGGCACCTTCGGATTTTTACCTGTTTGGACTACTAAATGACACTTTGAAAGGTCAGTGATTCCAAGGTAACGCGATGATGATCTGAAGGAGGCGGTGCATGACTGGCTACTCACACAGCCAAAAACATTCTTTTGTGATGGCATTAGGAAGCTTGTAGATCGCTGGACTAAGTGTTTTGAGAAACAGGGAGACTCTGTTGAGAAGTGGTGTTTATAATCTATCAGATGTGAAAATAAAATTGTGAAAATAAAAAGTGCGGATACTTATTGAATTACCCTCGTGTGTATATATATATATATATATATAGAGATATATATAATATATATATAATATATGTGTGTGTATATATATATATATATAAAATATGTAATATATATATATATATATATATATATATATATATATATATATATATATTTTAAGCCGACCGTCTATGGCCTTTGTTGGTTCGAAGTCGACGGGGGTTCTGGTTAGGTGGCAGCAACGGATTTGTTACTCGCAATAGTTTCTTCTATACTCCTCTCCGAGTTCTTCTTATAGTGGATCGGAGGATTCTGTAGAGCTCTCTGAAGGTTCCCCGATCCTTTTTGTAACGTATCGGGAAATTATTTTTCTCTTTTTTAATGACTAAGTTTTCTGAAGAGAGCAAGGCCCAAAGGAGAAGATAAAGACTGTTTCTTACTGTAATTTACTCCTAAAATGTATAGGTAGTGCTCAACCTCTAAGTCTAATTCTGAATAATAATTTGAAAATTTACCTAGGCTTATATACCCAGATTTTGTGACATCATTATTATTTAATGTTGACTTGGTTAGTTTGAATTCTCTATTGGCTGCATTATTTTTGCACAATATTTGAAGATAAATTAAATTTTTTAGCTGTGACAACGTTTAAACAGATAAACAAATTAATTGAGGATGAAGCCATGTTTTTATCTTAAACCGCATAATTTCAGAGCTGATGTTATCATGATCTGCCGTGTTAACTAAAAATGGAAATTGAACTATGCATCTTCGCACTAAAATATGCATATGAGCTAAAACTAAAGGTTTAAGATTTACAATTAAACGTTTAGGCAAGACATGACCTCATCTTTTATAGCGAAGAGAGAATGTATACAAAAAATGAACATTGCAAAATTTAATCAGGATTCATTATTAAGCTAAATCAAAAATATGATTAGGTAATTTAAAAAGAAACAAGTCACCAATTATTTAGCAAAAATAGAAATAGAATACAAAATTTTATCCGCACTTGCATTAGGCGATTTTGGTCCTTATGTAAAAATGAATATATGAATATATGAACCCTCTTTAAACGTTGTAGGTCCGGGAAAAGCCGGCTCGACGTGAAAAATAGTTTAAACGCCTTTTATTGTAACGCACTTAGAATTGGAAATAAATTGAACGAATTTAAGGCGATAATTTATTCCGGGAACTACGATATAGTTGCTTTAACCGAAACATGGTTTAATACCGTACCTCGGGACTTGTTGCGGGAACTTGATATAGCGGGTTTTAACCTTTTTACTAATGATAGGTCACATAGGATTGGTGGCGGCGTTTTGTTGTACATTCGTAATTCCCTTAGGGCTATCGAGGTTAAGATAGATTTTCCAGCAGCAATTAATGCCATATGCGTTGAAGTTAGGGCGCATAGTATTAGCTTTAATTTCGTTGTTGTTTAAGACCTACCATTCAAACCCTCGATACGGATACTAGATTTTACACACTTCTTAGTAACTTTATTAATAACACTGGTCTACAAATTTTGAAAAAGTTTGTGCTTCGGAGATAAAATGTGTTTCCTATTATGGATTTTATGGATTTTGGGGTGCTGAAAACGAATATGACCATAAAAACAGCCGATTGGCTACAGTTCCCAAGAAAATTTAAGTTACACATTTTGCGTATATGTATACCATATATTAGTAACATACCTGTATAATGCAGTCACTTATATTGATTCAACCCGTCGCTTCTTTGCTTGTCTCTTGTAGTCAACTTCTGGGGCATCTCTTGTTATTGTCCAGCAGTAGTCTGCTAACAATGATGGACTCCATTTCCCATCGTAGCATTTCTCCATCGCTGAGATATCCTGGTGGAAACGTTCACCATGTTCATCGCTGACTGCTCCGCCCTTGGCGGGAAAAAATTCCAGGTGCGAATGGAGGAAATGTATCTTTAAAGACATATTGCAGCCCATTTTTTGATAGGACAACAGCAGGTTTTCCACCAGCTCCCTGTAATTGTCAGCTTTGGTATTTCCAAGAAAATTGGTTGCTACTAACCGGAAAGCATTCCATGCTGTCTTCTCCTCACCACATAGGATACGGTCGAATTCCTCATCTCTAAGAAGTTCGCGGATCTGTGGACCAACAAATACACCCTCCTTGATTTTTGCTTCACTGAGCTTTAGGAATTTACCACCGAGGTACTTAAAAGCTGCCCCCGTTTTATCCATAGCCTTAACAAAATTTTTCATGACACCCAGTTTGATGTGTAAGGGTGGTAACAAAATCTTTCTCGATTCTACAAGTGGAGGATACTGAACATTTTTTGTTCCAGGTTCCAATGATTGTCGGAGTGGCCAATCCTTCTTGATGTAATGAGAAGTCCTAGCCCGACTATCCCATTCACACAGAAAACAGCAATACTTAGTGTAGCCAGGCTGCAATCCAAGCACGATAGCAACGACTTTCAAGTCACCACAAACCTGCCACTGATGTTTGTCATAGTTTATGCAGTTCAAAAGTTGCTTCATGTTGTCATATGTTTCCTTCATGTGGACTGCATGACCAACTGGAATTGATGGCAATACGTTGCCAACATGCAATAAAACAGCTTTTAGACTTAACTTCGATGAAGCAATGAACAGCTAAGCGAAATCAGGATTGTGTGCAACAGTTGGTCATTTGGATCTCCTCATCATAATTAGGTCAGTCTTATGATTTTGATCATTCATTTTTTATTTGTTTTATTATTATTTATTTTAGTATTATTTACATATATATTTATTATTTATTGTTTTAATCTATACCCATCGCACATGGGGCATATTATTGGGTGTCTTGCATTCCTTCTCGTTCTGTGCTCGAGTAATTTTACGATTATAAATCGTAGCCCGTCCACCATACTACTTCACGTTTTCATCAATCGTGCTGCGATCGAATAGTATTACCGATCGCAGCAGCGCGGGGGACATTATTTCACATCCGCAGACTTATTTAGATGTTTCTCCAAGCTTCTAGAATCAACCGGATGTTATCCAGACAGAGAAATCCTTAAGCCTAGATAGACTTACAAGTCATTTCCGTCAAGAACATAATTGAGGTATATATATATTATATGAGTCACGTACATCAGTCCAAGTTACGTCCATCAGTCCATAAAGTGAGTTACGTACGTCAGTCTAGTCGAATTCGACCATATAAAGAGATAATATTGATAATGCCGGCCATAATTCATCTCATGGCATCCTCGCAGAGTTAGAGCCTCGCCAGAGTTAGCCTTAGCCTCACAGAGTTAGAGAAAATGTCGGCAAAACTGTTTTATGTTATGAAGATATTATAATTTACGCTAATGTGATTGGCCAATCCTTCTTGATGTAATGAGAAGTCCTAGCCCGACTATCCCATTCACACAGAAAACAGCAATACTTCAGTCTAGTCGAATTCGACAGTATAAATAGATATTATTGATAATGCCGGCACCAATTAATCTCCTGGCAGCCTCGCAGAGTTAGAGCCTCGCCAGAGTTAGAGCCATTGTCGGCAAACAGTATCATGTTACGTTGTTGTTCAAGTCTTCGGCCGATAATCAAATTCATATAGAAGAGAATAATATTTTGTGTACCCCGGCTGCAGTCCAAGCACGATAGCAACAACTTTCAAGTCACCACAAACCTGCCACTGATGTTTGTCATAGTTTATGCAGTTCATAAAGTTGTAAATTCATCTTGTCATATGTTTCCTTCATGTGGACTGCATGACCAACTGGAATTGATGGCAATACGTTGCCAACATGTAACAAAACAGCTTTTAGACTCAACTTCGATGAATCAATGAACAGCTAAAACGAATCAGGCCACTATACAGGTATGTTTTATTTTTATTATTATTATTATTATTTATTTTATTTTTAAATTCATATATATTTATTATTTTTTATTTTTATATGTTTTTTATTTTTTATTTTATTCCATACCCAACGTATATTGGGCATTCCATTGGGTATCATGAAATAGTTCTCGCTACGAACGGGTTTAGTGATCGTTTACTCGGTTTTTAATTTTGTTTCAATTTTTACGCGCCCATACTACAGGCTCAGCTTGCCCGGCATAGTATTACCCGGGCAAGCGCGCGGGGAGAGAGAATTTTTCCTTTATATATTATGACCGGATGCTCTCCAGACAGAAATCTCGAACATTCTAGAAGCTTCTAGAAGCATTTTACGTCATTTCCGGTAAGCGAATATAAAAGACTGTGACGTCACGAAGTCAAATTTATCAACGGATACGTCACACATAACAGCGTTAGCAGAGAAAATGGCGGCAAAACAATATCATGTTACGAAGATATTATATTTAATGTGATTGGCCAATCCTTCTTGATGGAATGAAGAGTCCTAGCCCGACTATCCCATTCACACAGAAAATAGCAATACTTCAGTCTAGTCGAATTCGACAGTATAAATGTATATTATTGATAATGCCGGCACCAATTAATCTCCTGGCAGCCTCGCAGAGTTAGAGCCTCGCCAGAGTTAGAGCCATTGTCGGCAAACAGTATCATGTTACGTTGTTGTTCAAGTCTTAGGCCGATTATCAAATTCATATAGAAGAGAATAATACTTTGTGTACCCCGGCTGCAGTCCAAGCACGATAGCAACAACTTTCAAGTCACCACAAACCTGCCACTGATGTTTGTCATAGTTTATGCAGTTCATAAAGTTGCCGCATCATCTTGTCATATGTTTCCTTCATGTAGACTGTATGACCAACTGGAATTGATGGCAATACGTTGCCAACATGTAACAAAACAGCTTTTAGACTCAACTTCGATGAATCAATGAACAGTCTCCACTCATCATGATTGTGAATAATGTTGAGAGCTGCCATCAGACCATCGATGTCGTTGCAAGCTACAAGGTCACCTTCCATGATGAAGATGGGACAAAATCTTTTTGACGGTCACGAAACTTACACACTCTAACATTTTCAGCGAGGAGATTTCACTGCTGCAATCTGGAGCCCAACAGCTCTGCCTTACTCTTTGGCCGTTCTAAATCTCTGATAAGGTCGTTTAATTCATTCTGAGTTATCATGTGCGGTTTAGAATATGTCAAGTTATAAACAAATTCAGGGTCTTGTGAAGTTGAAGGGTCACAAGTTTCGCAGGTTCCTTCATTCTCCTCGTCCTCTGACTCCAGGGAGAATGAGTGTGGGGGCTCAGGAATGGGTAGTCCTTCGCCGTGAGGTACCGGGCGTATAGCAGAGGGTATATTCGGATATTATAAAATCCACTTTTTCTTCTTGCAAATACCTTTCTTGACTGGAGGCACCATGCAGAAGTAACAATTGCTGACATAATCTGTTGGTTCCCTCAACACCATTGGCACTGCAAAGGGCATAGATTTCCTTTTCCGATTCAACGACTGGCGAAGGTTTGTTGCACAAGTATTGCAGCATATGTGTGGGGCCCAGCTCTTGTCCTGATCTCCAATCTTACAGCCAAAATAAAGGTGATAGGCTTTCCTAATCACGGCGGTTGTAGCACGCTTTTGTGATGCAAAAGTCAATTCTCCACAAACATAACAGAAGTTATCTACACTGTTCAAGCAATTACGAGGCATCTTTGTTCACTGAAAAAAATTCAGTTTCAAAAGCAAACACTAAAAAGAGTTTGACAAGGGTGCACTGTATGACTTCCGCGAATGAACTGATGCTGTGGCGTAATATGTAGACGCCTGTGACACATCGACGCCTTGACTCTACTGCGCATGCGCGTAGTTATATTTTTTTTTTATTTTAATAAATTAATGTAATTAATTGCATTTTAATAATTTTAAATTAGGTAAGGTTAAGTTAGGTTAGTATTCCATTTATATTAATATCAAAAACATTATGGGAAGCAATATATTAAAATGATCCAATTTATTTCTTAATAAATAATTTACAAATACATAATGTAATAGATAAATTTAAAATTACATTTTATTGTATATATATGTATATATTTACATTAATTTATTAAAATAAAAAAATATAACTACGCGCATGCGCAATAGAGTCAATGCGTCGATGTGTCACAGGCGTCTACATATTACGCGACAGATGCAGTCCAGTTAGTAGGGTGCAGGGTTGCCTGATATCTTTATAAATAGAGCCAATTGCAATTTTAGGCATCATTTTCTTATTCAGTGACCCAAAATTAGTAAAGATTAACTACTTTTATTTCCGAAGCATTTTGTCTGTAGACCAGTGTAATCGGGATAGTATAGTTGTCGGAGAGATTAACTGCTCTAACTTTAATTACGAGACTTTTACTGATAATGATGAGGGTTTGAGACTGGTTGAGTTCATGGAAGGTAATTTTTTACGACAGATGGTTACGGAACCAAAGTGCGGTGACAATATTTTGGACGTGGTAATGACGAACGACGAAAATATTGATAGAAAATAGTAAGGATAGAAACGTAATAGAAGTCCCTGATTTTCGTAAGGCTAATTTTGATAGTTTTGCGGACAGGATGAGAGTAATGGACTGGGCTAATTTATTTATGGGTAATGACGCAAATTTTCATTGGGAAGCGTTTGAAGAAAGATTTTTAAATATCAAAGGGGAGTTTATTTTGCGTAGGCCCAAGCTCGCTAGAAATCATGATATGCCCAAGTGAACTACGAAAATAGGCGAGTTCATAAACGAGCGTAATAGAGCGTATAGACTTAATATGCGCAATAGCACGGTAGCTAACTTTAATAGATATATCGAGCTCAGACGTCAGGTTAAAAGATTTGTTAGGAATGCTAAGCGTAATTTTGAGATACTTGTACCTGCGGATAGTAAACATAATCCGAAAAAGTTTTTTGACTACGTCAATAATCGTAAGCCGATAAAAGATAACATAGGCCCTCTAGTGGACGCTAACGGCGCTTTGGCTTCCGACTCTCAGGCGATGGCGGGTATTTTTATGAACTTTTGTGCGACAGTTTTTACCGTAGAAGACGTAAATAATGTCCCCGACGTGGACGATATCGTTTCATTTAGTAGCGAGACTATTTTGAATGAAATAACTGTTTACGAGGGTGAGATTGCGCATTATATCGATAAGATAAAAGTTAGCAAGGCTCCAGACCCTGACGCGCTTTATCCTAGACATTTGAAAGATTTGAAAGACGTTATCGTTGGCCCCTTAACAAAAATATTGGAACAAGTATAGTTTACATCACCCTGTGGTGCCGAGTGTGGGTTTACGTTCCCCTACATTATACTAGTGTAGCTTACGTTCCCCTACATTATCCTAGTGTAGTTTGCGTTCCCCAACTTTGTCCGCGTATACGTAATCAAATAAAACTTTAAAACTAACGTAAATATAACGACTTAACCTAACCACTCGTCAATTTATATATATATATATTATATATATATATAATATATATATATATATATATATATATATATATATACGTATATACCTAAGAATTATAAGCATATATATATATAAATATATGATGCAAACCCACAAAGAAGATTAATTGCGAAGGTTAAACTACACTAGGTCAAAGTTGGGGAACGTAAACTAAACTAGGATCTTTAGGAGACATTTTTTGAATGAATCATTTAAAAAATGTTTCCTAAAGATCCTAGCGTAGTTTACGTTCCCTAACTTTGACCTATTGTAGTTTGTGTCCCCTTTTGCGTCAGGGGGACGTAAACTACACTTGCTCAAAAATTTTTAATAAGCCACTGGGAATGGGGATTATTCCTGAAGACTTCAAATTAGCTAACGTTACGCCCATTTTAAAAAAAGTGACCGCACAGTAGCTAGCAATTATAGGCATATTAGAGTAACGTCAATTGACGGTAAACTTTTGGAATCCGTATTTAGGGATCGTATCGTCGATCACTGATAGAATCGCGACTTGATTAATAGTCAGCATGGGCTTCGACGCCATAAATCTTGTTTAACTAATTTGTTAGAGTTTTATAACGAAATAGTGCGCGAATACGATAGGCATAGAGCGGCTGACGTTATTTATTTAGCCTTTAAAAAAGCGTTTGATATAGTTCCGCATAGAAAATTAATTGCGAAGGTTAAAGCGCACGGTATACACGGTCAGGTAGCTAACTGGTTAGAGGAATGGCTTCGTGCCAGAAAACAGAGGGTCGTTGTTAATAGTAGGAATCGGGGTGGTTGGATGGAGTGTAGGACAAAAGCCCCCTAGGACAAATAATAATAAGAATTTTTTTATCATTATTTTTATTCTTTACAGTTTATGTTTATAGTTTATAGTTTAGTTTGTTTATATAGTTTATGTATTTTGGCCCTCGTCATTTTCGTTTAAACTAACGAAAATATCACAACTTAACCTAACCAATCATCAAGGGCGTACAGGTGACCTGACCGGGCAATCAGTTGACCTAACCAGGCATTCAGTTGACCTAACCGGGCATTCAGTTGACCTAACTGGGCATTCAATTAACATAACAGGTTAATATTGGTTATTTCACCTAAATATCTTCTGATCTTTTCAGATTAGATGTGACACCTGACTTGCCCTACCCAGCAGTTTATCCAGGGGGCTTTTGTCCTAGGGGGCTTTTGTCCGGACCCGGGTTGGCTGTAGGTAGCGGCGTCCCTCAGGGTTCAGTGTTAGGCCCATTGCTATTTGTAATCTACATTAACGACATAGATGTAGGCTTGACCAGTAACGTTTCAGAATTCGCGGACGATACAAAAATAGGCGGTAAAGTTCTTAACTTGGACGATAGAAATAGGCTACAAGACAATGTAAATAGGATTATGGAGTGGACGGATAAGTGGCAGATGCAATTTAACGTAGACAAATGTAAAGTTTTGCATATAGATTCTCGTAACAATAATTACACGTACACGATGGATGATAGAGACTTAGCGAGCGTTGACGAGGAAGTAGATTTAGGTACGCGTATCTAAGGATTTAAAAGTTAGAAACTAGTGCCTGGAGTCTTGCGCAAAAGCTAATAGGATGTTAGGCTTCATAGCGCGTAATTTCGAATTTAAATCGAAGAATATTATATTGCCCCTTGAGAAGTCTCTAGTCAGGCTTCACTTAGAATATGCCGTTCAGTTCTGGTGCCCGTATTTGCGTGAGGATATTCATAAGTTGGAGAGGGTTCAGCGACACGCCACGAAACTAATTCCGTCACTATGCAAGTTAGGCTTGCATTCACTCGAAACTAGGAGAGTAAGGGCGGAGCTTCTTGAAGTTTTCCAAATCGTTAATAAAATCGATAACGTAAATTTTGACAAATTGTTCATTTTCGAAAATAGCAATACTCGTAATAACGGATTTAAATAACGTGGCAGACTTTTCATTACAAACATCGCTAAAAACGTTTTTACGTTTAAGGTAATTGATAAATGGAATAATCTTCCCGCGTCCGTCGTGAACTCTACCAGCGTTAATATGTTTAAAAACCGTTTAGATAGGCATTTTTAATATATTAACGTCGTTTTAAATAATAAAACAATTAGCAACAGGATCTTTGGGGGTAATGGTCGAGGTTTGAGTCGGTTGACGATTAATGCCAGCTTGTGACATGCCAGCGTGTGATATGCTAGCAATAAAATTATATTAAAAAAAAATTAGACTAACACGAACTCAGATGTACCGCGTAGCGTAAACTAACCCACTTTTTGTTATACTCTTCATTCTTTTTTTGTGTTCTTTTCTTGTCTTCTCTTTACTTGCATATCTGTAGTTTGTATGGTATGACAGTGTTTGAGTTAAGAC
This sequence comes from Bathynomus jamesi, assembly GCA_023014485.1. NCBI lineage: Eukaryota > Metazoa > Arthropoda > Malacostraca > Isopoda > Cirolanidae > Bathynomus > Bathynomus jamesi. Next base: position 2,205,577 of record JAJOZX010000001.1, read on the forward strand.
TGTGTTTGCATGGTTTGTAAGCGTTCTTATTTTACTTCTTTTCATCTTTCACCCCTTCCCTATTCTCTTCGACTATTTTTCCGACTTGTCGGCAGTGGCCGGCGGATGATGATGGCGAGTCTTTCTCTCTCTTTTTCTGAATGAATGTTAACCTACGAATGATAGGTTTTGCTACTTGCTTAACCCCTTATTTTCTTCTTTAAACCCCCTACTCTCTTCTTTCTCTCGGGCTAACCTTAGAGTGGATCTTAGTGTCTTTGTTAGCCTTAGCTTCTGTAGATCTGTAAAAGAACTTTTAGAAGAGGACTATGAGACCACAGTAAATGTTTGTCAAGAATTAATTGAAAGGGTAGAATCAGATGAACACTTTTAATCAATCCTCCTTTTTAGTAATGAGGTTACATTTCACATATCAGACAAAGCTAGTCTTTAGTTCTTGAAAACTAAGGTCTATCATAACTAGGGCCCGGATGTTTAGGCACTAATAAACTACAAAATAGGTAGGCAAAAATGCAAAATAAAATAGAGAAAAAGGCACAAAAAAGCCATTTATTTTCTTACAATTCAAACAAAACATATCAACATATGAAATACAAAGAAAGAAAAATTGCATTTTTTTCAAATCTTACGTTTAATTTTACACTTTTTGATGCACTGACTTTCGGCATTGTCATTCGTGCGTACAGCAGAAAACGAATGACCATGTGTCGCGCAGGGTTCCACGACGAAACTACGGTTGCCAGTTAGGAAATAAATTCACAAATCGCATTAAGTTATCGTAATTTCAATCGTATTTAGGCTAATGATAACATCATATTTTAAAATCCTTTTTTAATTCATGAAAAATATGACAAAAATGGCGCTTTACCATGATAACCTTGTTATGATTCGTAACAAACCATGGGACATTGAAGAAATGAAATATCGTGTTTGTGATGCTGTCTCATCCATCTCTACAGCTGTGTTAGAAAATGTTTTTTCAAAATTTGAACGCAGAACTAGATTGATTATACCGAATGATGGACGACATGTAGAAGTTCATTAATTAATCAAACCAATGTAAATGATACCTTAACAAAATTAAAGAACTTAATTCTTACAAGCCTGCTGCATGTATTTATCTTCAATTTATGTTGCTCTCTCAAATAACAAAATAGTTATTCAACTTTATTTTTGGTATATTCATTTTCGGACACTATATATATATATATATATATATATATATATATATATAGTGCGTTCGAAAAGTCTCTCCGCAGTGCTATGTTAAACGCAAAAGAAATTGAAAAACTACAATGTTTTCAGTCAACCATGATTTAGTGATTTTATTACATAACCTTTTGATTTTACAGCATGTGTTGAAAGTGTTTTCCACCATTTTTCAGGCACAGAGCAACTCGTCTACACTTGTTGGAAAACACTTTTTTTGAAGTGTTGGTTGACATACTCAGCTAAAAATATTCGTTCCTCGGTTAACATATTCACAGACAAGGATGCACACATTTTTTTACCAAGCTATAGACACACTATTGCCACGATCCCAACTCTGTCACAGTACTGTCACGATCGAGTTTAAACCGGTTGAAACCGGTTTAGCGAGCATATACTGGCTATAGCACGTTGACTGCAGAGAGACTTTTCGAACACCCTTTGAATGGCACACAGGAACCCTCTCATAAATTATTTTCGCTGTTTAAAGCCTACCCCTGGCACAATTTTTCACTTTTTGACCTATATTGAAGAATATTCCATTTATAAGAGACTTACTCTACATTCAGGTTTTTTGATGACATAAATCTTTATTAACGTATGATATTTTATTTAATAATGTACAGTATTAGGAAAATTAATTAAGTACAATATATTCAGAAGAAAAAATTAGAGGCATAATAAATGTGCTAAAATTCAATTCACTTTTTCATTGTTCCTTATCACATCAAAAGGGAAAAAAGTTTCAATATCATTAGGAAATTTTATTTCATATTTTTCTTACTCATTCCATTGGGCCTTCCATTCAAACTTTGGCAGTTTTCGCCTTGATTCTAATGAGTTTAAGATAAACTTTTGACGGTTGTCATATCCTATGCTTTCCTGACATGCCTTTGTTACTAAGTTCACTGCCCTTTCCACACATTGACTGTGGCATGGAAAAGAAGCTATCTCCAGTGGCTTAGATCGAGCCTGTAGTAGTTCATCGTCGCTAAAATTGTTTAGCAGCAGTGGAGGAGTAATGATCTCCTTTTGCCAATCGATCATCTCGGTGTAGTCAATAGATTGGAAATTGAGGGTTTGAGGCAACTCAAAGTTTCTGGTACCTGAAAATCCTGTTCTTGAAAGGATGATTTTCTGAATAGCTTGCTCCCTAATTTCTAGTCTCTTGTCAGTTACCATTGATATGAGTATATTTTCTGGGTGGGCAAAGTAGGCGTTATTCTTTTATACTAGTTCTGTGATTGATCTATGTTGTTCATCTAAATTTCGAAGCAAGCACATTAAATGTCAAAAGTTATATGCACCATCAGTTGCATTAGGATGAGATTTTATCCAAAACCACCCTAGAGCATAGAACTGCATAATAATCTTGACTATATCTTGAAGGATTTTATCGGGATTTGGTGTTGATATATAATCGAAGGACCCTGTTGGCTAAAGTAAGCCAGCGAGCATGGTGAAGGGTACCTGGGGATCGAGTGGACAGATCTTGAGAAGTGTTTCCAGTTTGCACTGCCAGACACATATCATAGAGATATCTTTGATCACTGCTTAGCTCCTTCACAAAATTTGCGGGAATTACTTTAATGTTTCCCTTTACGCGAGAATATGTGACTACCTCCAATTTTGTTAAATCTGTTTTCAGTTTATTCCCAATTGAACCCACAAAAGTATTTGAACCTGTTGTTTTACCATAAATGGCTTTGTAGACGTGCATAAAAGGCAGCTCATAGGTTATCGTAGGTTTTCCCATTATTTGGCACTATACTAGCACATTGGTACCATTTTTACAAAAATTGATCAATATTTAGGGGTCTCGCATCGACCTTGAAATTACGAGTTTTTTTTTTTAAATGCATACTTTTTAACTTTTTACTGAATCAAGATAAATCATTAAGTAGGGATGTTTTCTGAATCCTCTTGATGAGAGAAGTCGTTTGGTTGTGCCTTCCAATGTCATACGACTAACGGTTTAAAAGTTGTGCCTGTATACAGGTAATACCAATGTGCTAGTATAGTGCCAAATAATGGGAAAAACCACGATCACCTATACTTTTCAAAAAAATCAGCAAATAGCAGACAAATAAGGAAGAAAGAAACAATAACTTAAACAATCACTTTTGCATTGTATTGACCACTATCACACGTCACTGGCTGCAACGTTGTCCCTCTGTGCTATTTCATCGTGGCGAGTGATGACTTCTTGAAGTCGCCGAGCTCTTTCCGGTTCTTTTCCACCACTTGCAGAAGATCCTGCAGCTGTGCCTCGTCCTTTGTGACCGTGTTCGCATAGTCTCGTATCAGTTGGACTCCTCTTTCAGCGACGTCATTGGTGACCTGGAGATTAGAGATCACATCCTTCAGACGACAAAAGTCCTCGTTCTCGTCCCACTTATCAGTTGGCAGGGTGAGCCACGAAGACCCATACATCTTCAGACCTGCAAATAAAAACCAGGAGGACTCATCGATCAGGTCGGGGAGTAGCGTCATCTCGTCGACTGAGACGTTCTCGTATGTGAAGTCTTTGGGTACAGGGAGGTGGGAGAGCTTCTCTGCCATCTGTTGCTTCACAGTGCCATCCACCTTGTTGCTGCATAGAGCGAAGATGACGGTCTGAGGCCTCAGATACCAGAAGTGCCGCCTCATCACTGCCAGTGACGCTTCTGCCACCTCGCGGTCCACTGCCCTATACCTCAGAAAACGCTGGTATAGTACCAGGTCATTCAACGGCGCATCAGCTGCTACAGGGGCCGCCAACCAAGCTGGTACGTACAGAAGAGCGATGAACACCACGATCCTGTGCAGTTTGTCGACCAGCTCGGCGTCGAGCTCCAGCTGCCTACTGAACATCAGCAGTTTTGTGAGTAGATGACCTGAAACAGAATAGGCACCATTGTAAGTAAGACAGGTTTATTGTACCAATTACTTTGTTTGCGTTATAATGAAATGTTTATCTTTGAATAACATTAAACTTATCTCTAGATTATTTTTGTTTGAAAATACTAATTTAGGCCATCCATCTTGCGTGGTGGTAGGCTCCGGGCGCATGAGGTGAATGCCACGGCGTGGTTGTGTCCCGAGTACCAGGAGCGTGATCTCTGCCACTTCTCGGTAATCGTCTCTGACGAAACCAGAAGCTGTGCTCAGGAAGCTGACCGCCGCGTCCCGGAGTTTATTAGCCACGTACTCTCCGCCAGATTCTCGACCTGCAGCTTGCAGTAGGTCGAGAGGACGAGCTCGTCCCATCTTCAAAAATAATAAACAAGAAAATTGTGTGAGAAAACTCTGAAGTTCCGGTTTGGCTTGCTGTTTTATAAACTAGTGGAATATCATGTGTGTCCTAACTTTACTTGCACAAAAAATGAAACTAACCTTCTCTTCAACTGCTGAAACAAAGGATCAGTTGGTGCCGTAGTCCTTCCGAGCAGGGTGACGGCTACTGCCCCCACGATAAGCTCTAGGACGTGATGACGGCATCCCAGCTGGAGTAGCGGTCGCCCGAGCATGTTTTCCAGCCGGACAACTGCACCCTGCACCCTCCCCGTGTTGGTGGAAGTGGTGTCGAAGCAGAGTCCGATGACGCCCTCCTCACATCCCCAGTCTTCGACAGCATGTATGGTTGCCCGCGCCTGCGACAGCCCGGTGCCGTCAGCAACAGCTGGGACTGACAGCAACTTTCCTTCTGTGCAATGAGGAGCCCCGGAGATGAGAATTGCTTGGCGGTGCTCCGCCGTTCCAAGGAAGTTCTGAAACATATGCCATATATTTCAATTTCATGGTTGTAAAGTAACCTATTTTTGTTCACATTCAGTTCTCTTTTTAATTGACATTATGCTTCATGAATCTCATTACTAAATTGATAGCTATGAAAACTTAATCAACTGACCTTGACCATTTTGCCATCCCAGTGGACAACAGTGTGCCTCGGTGGCGTGAAGGAGTCCTTCACAGCCGTCGCCACTTCACGGCGATGTGACACTCTTCCCCGGCGAGCCGTTTCTTTCGAGATGCTGAACTGATTGAGGTCTGCTGGTGGATCCGCCGAACGTGTGATAGCAGCCACAATGCTTACTACCTATGTAGAGAATGGAAAGTGGAAAGGAAACTGTCAAGAATACATGTGGGTTACGGGACATTTTAAAACTGACGCTATCGATGAATACTATACACAATACGCACCTGATTATTGGACATGCGGAAACGATCAGCCACTTCCATGACAGCAGGTGCATTAAGGATGCGGCGAGGAAGATTGACAGACACACTTGGCTCTTTCGGCAGGGGGAACGCTAGTTCTGTCTCCGACTCTCCTGACATGCCAGTATCATCATTCTCCATGGTCTCATCTCCGGTTTCGTATGCACACTTTGAGGTTTGCGGCTCCTGGCGAGGACGTTTTCTTCCTTCCTGTAGCTTTCTTTTTACAGCGAAAACTTTATCGTTCCCGCTCATCGTTGCCACCCGAGGACCACGTTGATCGAGGTAGAAGTCAATGTCTTCTTTCTTGTCCTTGTCGGACAGCAGTCGATTCTTCTATATATCTTCGACAGCGTCAGATGCTCCGATATCCCACAGCTTGTCCACACTGTCCGAAAACTTCTGCCGTTTTCCTCCGGCGTCAGTTTCTCGTTTTCTGCTCTTTTGGAGTAATTGCCACTCTTTTCACAATGCCTCTAGCTTCCGTTCGCAGTTGAGCTTTGTGATTGTTTTAATGCGGGCCATGTTCCAAAACTTTAAGACGTTGTTTACGGTTTCTTTGAATGCGTCTTTCCTGTTAGCAGTGTACTGGATAACACTGAAGAAGTATTGCAAAACCTGCCGTGTTGTTGGCAATTTGCTACCACTGATGGAGGACGACGGTTGGCCAACTAAAAAAATTTCCGAGGCCGATCTTACAGAAGGTAGCGATGTTATTTTCGCCTTTCCTTTTGATGACTTTCTATTTGTAGCTTCAAGAGTTCTTCCAGTTATGGTTGCCATCGATTTGTCCATGACAAAGGATGAGGAACTCAGACAGAATTTCAAAATGTTATGATCTGCAAAAAAAGAAATAGGTTAGGTACCTGGCACAGGCATAGTGCATTTTCTAATTACCTATATACATTCCGCCCGGGTATGGTGACTCATTATTTTGAAAAGTATAGGTGATCGTGGTTTTTCCCATTATTTGGCACTATACTAGCACATTGGTATTACCTGTGTACAGGCACAACCTTTAAACCGTTAGTCGTATGACATTGGCAGGCACACCAAACGACTTCTCTCATTAAGAGGATTCAGAAAACATCCCTACTTAATGATTTATCTTGATTCAGTAAAAAGTTAAAAAGTACGCATTTAAAAAAAAAACTAGTAATTTCAAGGTCGATGCGAGACCCCTAAATATTGATCAATTTTTGTAAAAATGGTACCAATGTGCTAGTATAGTGCCAAATAATGGGAAAAACCACGATCACCTATACTTTTCAAAAAAAATTGAAAAGTGGGCCACCCAACTGCACTGGTCTGTTAAGATGAATTTCAACCAGTTTTATGGCTCCACCAATTTTCTCTGTATTTAGAGGAGTACCATCACACAGTAAAACTTTGATAGTATCTGTGCTGTTCGAGTCTGTAATAATAGTTATCAACTCTTCTGCAATGCAGCGAGCAGTTCCAGCATCTGGTGTGACATGGTCTACATAGATGCTTCCAGATTCTTTCACAATAACGTAGTGTTCGTCTTTTATCTTTCCACTTTTAGTTAATGTGTTATCTTTCCTCCCATCAAATCCAAGTCACTCCATCTTCAGATTTTGGGATTTAGACCTATAAGTATTTGTTTCAACCATGCGATTTCTTTCTCTTTCTAATTTCTTTCTGGCAAGCATATTGGTGTGATTAAGGATCCCCATATCTATTAAAGCTGCATTGACTATTGCAGCTGCAGCTCTGCAACGTACACGATAACGATCTGCTGTTAATGCTAGGTTTTTATAGGAGTGCCTGTTCTGAATATTCTTAGTCATTTCTAAATCAGCCTCATAATCTACATCCTTACTCTCTCAATCTACATCCATCTCTACTTCGGTATTTTCTATAAATTCCGATGGTAAAACATTGGTGGCTGCAGTCATTTCTTCTTGTGCTTTTAGTTGACGGTTTTGTACTTCTTGGGCTCTTGTTAAAGATCTCTTCTTTGTTGAACTAGCTATGCGATCAATTGGTTCTAACTGATTTTTTCTTTGTTTTTGATCCACAAAAAACTCCCATTCTGCCATTGGTATTTTATCCTTACACCTGCAAGATTTTCTATCAATTCCCTTATCATAGCATTCACAAGAAGATATATAAAACATTTCATCTTACTGAACTACTTTTAAGGCAAAACTTCCATTTTTCCGATGTAACGGCACTTTGTGTTCAATTTTGAGGCTACTTCTGTTTGTCGACTGACACCTTTGGTGTTAATCGTAGGTAGAGAAAATTTCATCAAAATGTCTTCAATAGCTTTTACAACAACCCTGTAACAATCATTAGCAGTTGCTGATCCTTTTGATTTAGTTTCTTCACGACGGCGCACAAAAAAGTAGTGTCTCACAACATTTGCCTTTGAAGGAGTCATGGCTGCTGGGAATTCCGTAGGATATCCAAAGGCTGCATTTGAGGGCTTGCTTCTAGTAGTCATAGTTTATATTCAGAAGTAAAATCAAATTATATGTGATTTATAATTTATGATAATTCAAATTATAATTAAAGCAAATGCAAATTATTTCTATTTACCTGAAAAATTATTTCTGTTTATCTGAAACATAAAAATATCAAGCATTAGCAAACAACTTATCATGTAACATATAACAACATTAAACATATGCAATTATGAAGGTAAAAAAGGGAGGAGGGGCATGTGATAGGGGTAGTAAGGTAGAACATGCTTCATTTTTTAATATTTTTTTAAAGTGATAAAAAAAACCTTCTCACATAGTGTACTTTTTAAGAAATAAAATTTTTCCCCATTTAAATATATGCAAATATGAGGGTAAAAAAGGGAGGGGGGGTACGTGCTCGGGGTAGCAGGGGTAGAACATGCTTGATATTTTAATATTTTGTTAAGATGATAAAAAGAAACTTCTCACATAGTGTACTTTTTAAGAAATAAAAAAAATTCCCATTTTCGACCCTGCAAACATCATGCTCAAATTATGGAAGAGTCTAGTCCTACCAATAATTGAATATTGCTCAGTACTCACAAGCGCATACAGAAAACGAGACATTACGAACATTGAAGCTATACAAAGGTCTTTTACATCTAAGATAGAAGAAACGGAAGGTGGAAGTAGTATGACCGCAAAATGGACGAGTGCAATGCAATTGCAAATGTTTAGCAATGTTGCAAAGGGGAAGGGGGAATGCAAGAGGTTATGCAACAAAGGGGGAGGGTAATCCCCCAAGCTGCAATGATGGGAACTCCCATACCTTGCTGGGGGAATCCACCTAACCTCTTTGGGGGAGAAGTTGGGACGGCCTTACCCCCCAAAGGGAAACCTAACCTAAGCCTTAATCTAAGAAGGAGAGAGGGATGTTCGTCTGGCTTCAGCCAGACGCATAATGAGAATTCATCCGAGCGCCCGATGTCTTATTAGGTCTTAATCAGCCAGTTAGCTTAATCCGCCATTTGGCTTAGAAGGCTAATCTGACTTAGAAGGCGTAAATGGCTTGTTCAGGTGTACATTATTAGGGTTAAGTTGCCAGATTGCTCTATTTATTTAATTAAAGCATATATTCTTCACACTTGGCTCAGAAACCCGTCAGTTGGCTTAATCCGCCAGTTGACTTAGAAGACCTAGAAGACAGGTGTATGTGTATATATTAATTAACTTTTCAACTGCCAGATTGCGCTATTCAGATATTTTTGACAGTTGGCTTAGAAATCCGTCTGTCGGTTTAGAATGCGTAACCAGCCATTTGGTATACATATAATTAAATAATAATATCGTTTATATATACAATCGAAATAATTAAATAAAACAACATTACAACATTCTGTTTATTTAGACGAATTATTGGATTCAATTTCATGAAATATATAGAAAATAAATACACAATCCCAAACAAACGAGGAATATATGCACTAAAAATTAATAATAATATAAGAAATACGAACGATGGAATATATATATATATATATAATAAAAAATAAAAAATATAATACAAAACGATGGAGTACAACCATCAACATAACAGTACAGGAAAATATATATATATATATATATATATATATATATATATATATATATACAGTTACATTAAATAATTAAATATATCGAAAATAAAAATAATAATATAAGAAACAATGGGGTATAATCATCAACATGTTAGTAAAGGAAATATATATATATACCGGGTGTCCGAGAATTATCTGTACAATTTTTGGCTGTTATTAAAAGTCAACCGTGAAGTGTAGAAATTCCAGTGTTGTTCCATTTTACAGAGAAACTCATTAAGTTTTTTCTGATAACAAGTTTTGACAAGTTTTTTCTTTTTTGTACGCGGGTGACAGACATTAATGATTTAAAAGCAAGAATCACAGCTGCTATTGAGCGAATTGATGTGGATATGCTGCAGCGTACATGGCAACATTTGGATTATCGATTGGATGTTTTGCGAATCACTGATGGTGCACATGTCGAATGTTTGTAAGAACGTTACTTTAATAAAAGAAACTTTTGAAAATACAGATTCTAAATAATCTTGTTTAAGAATTTTACGTGTGTTATCAAGAATTTTATTAAAAGATGAAATCGTACAGATAATTTTCGGACACACTGGAATTTCTAAAAAACTTGTCAAAACTTGGTATCAGAAAAAACTTAATGAGATTCTCTGTAAAATGGGACAACACTGGAATTTCTACACTTCATGGTTGACTTTTAATAACAGCCAAAACTTGTACAGATAATTCTCGGACACCCTATATATATATATATATATATATGTATATATATATATATATATATATGTATATATATATGTGTGTGTGTGTAATTATATTAAATAATAAAATATATTGAAAATAAATATCGAAATACATTCGCCTTATGTTCTACTGCGCCTAAGTATAACTCTAAACTCATGGTTGACTTTTAATAACAGCCAAAACTTGCACAGATAATTCTCGGACACCCTGTATATATATATATATATATATGTGTGTAATTATATTAAATAATAAAATATATTGAAAATAAATATCGAAATACATTCGCCTTATGTTCTACTGCGCCTAAGTATAACTCTAAACTCGCACGTAATCGAGTCTGCAGTCACAAATTATTGCTTTGCACTACGCAGTAAATACGATTTAACATTATTTCACCGCTCAAGCTACAGGGATACCTATACTCGATGTAAATGGCCTTCATATCGTTCAATACTATTTTTGTGCCCACTTTACATTCGGTTGGCAGGTTATCTTTAAACACGGCTAGAATACATTCAAAAGCACGCACAAAGAGGTCATCGTTAGCCACCACATCATTATTAAATACAAGTTTTTAAACACTCCTTTCCAATCAAGGGCTTTTTCTTACCGATCCGAGCTTTTCATTCTTGAACTCTTCTTCACAACGCTTAGCGGCAATTGAAATAATCTTCTAAGTCGTAACGACAGCTGCTCATTATATAGAGGTACAATTCTTCAGGGTGAACAGTGTAGGCGAGCACTGCCCTGTACAGCTCAAGTCCTTTGTACCAAAGTTCATGATATTTCGAAGAGTCTAAACCTTTTAAATAAGCATCCAGCTCTAGACCATTCTCGCCTTGTTCATTCCTACATTCGATAAGTCCGTCGAGCAGAGCGGTGTATGCGTATTCAAGAACCGTTTCAAAACAAATCATATCCGTAACACGCGCGTCTAATATAGGCTTCAGCTTGCGGAGTCCGATGATTTCAAACATTCTATCGAGGATGAATCGGTTTCGCGTAGGGTCAAGAACGTTATTATCAGATGCATTCTTCCACATCAGTCGTATATCAATGGATGGCAGATCGTTATTTATACACAACGTACAAACAATGGCATATGAGCGGGCATCACTAATCTGCTCTCTATTTGTACCTACACCTGCAGGAATTTTATAACAATCCTTACTCCACTTCTCAACTACCACGAAGATTCTATTCATCTCATCAACACTTAAATAAACAACATTCCGTTTACCAGAGTTTGTTTGTCTACAAGTCGTTTCCAGTACATAGTTAATGGCACCGGCTTCACACCTGAACACGGGCAACGACTTCGACACGGACACATCGTACACGTCCAGTCGGTTCAAGCTCTGAGATGACTATAAGCCACGGGTGGGCGAATCGACTCGACGGGCGAGCGAGACACACCATAAGCTGTTGAATCGTGTACGGATTTGTTTTAGTATGAATTTCGCGAGTACTTGTACACATTATACCGGGCAATTTTCTGACACATGGAGTATTTTCAGTTTTAATGTTTTATGCGCACTAGTCGTTCTCCACACATTAACAATCTGGTGCACTATTTGAGAGAAACATGTGACCGTATTTATCCTTTTTGTTTAACAATCGATACTCGTCTCTAAACTCTATTAAGAACTCACACATCCCTTTAGCCACAACCTCACTGCGAACTTCGTCATGATATATATGAATGTAGTGGTAAAAGTACTTTAGCTTGTCCATGATGACAAGGTTTACATTCTCAGCTGCAGAATATAATACCGCCTGTCCCAAAACTCATCAACAAGACTCATTATCCTTTTCCGTTGCTTCTCTTCTGCAGGCGTTGTTTCTTACACCTCACTGTATATGTACGCTTTTATACAGTTTAGCCCTACAACGTAGTCTATTACATCGTTTGTGCCGCGAAATCCGGCAATACTCTCGCCAGAATATCTATACAGCATTTGAACATCTTATTCCTTCGCGCGATTCAATGTAGCCTTAAAAGATTCAAAGGAAGAGGGCGTAGGTCGTCTTTCAGTATTCACCACATCTTCCGACTTTACCGAATACCACTTCATAAGCGTCGAACACGCAATATCAAAAGTAGCCATCACTATTTTTCGTCTACGTGAGAAAATACACGTCTGAGCTCCAGGGCTTGCAGAGGTCAACTGAGCTCGCAGGGGTAGAGATATGCCCATATAATAGCAGGAGTCACTTGACCCTTTGTTTGAGTTTACACTGGGCGGAGCTTAGGATTGTACATACGCACGCACACAAAGGAGAAAATGAAACCCTAATTGAAACAGTTATACGTAATAAATAAACATATCGTTAACAATACATATATATATATATATATATATATATATCAGGGGCGGCTTCTTAATGAATGCAAGGCATGCACTGCATGCGTAAATAATATACTCAATGAATTTAAAATTATTATTTAAGTTAAAAAAATAAAGTTAAAATTATTATTAATATTATTAATATAATATTGGTTCTATCCTCGGTTACTACATAACTCATAAGAATACCATAAAAGACAAAATACAGCTTATCTAATATGTACTACACTGTAATGCATGTGACTGCATGCGTAAGTAAAATTACCACGAGCCGCCACTGAATTATATATATATATATATATATATATATATATATATATATATATATATATATATATATATATATGTATATATATATATATATATATACATATATATATATATATATATTAGGGTGTTTCATACCTATAGGGTAAAATAAAAATGAGCTTGGAGTTTTAATCCACACGTTTCTCCGTATTCTAAAGAACAAGAAAACACGTTTGTGCAAGTTTGAACCAGATCGCGCTGCATTTAGAGGTCCCCAACTTTGACGACTTTTTGTCAGTTCATTTCTCGCTTGCCTGCAGTGAAGACGGTTTTCTTCGTCACTTGAGCGGTTCGTGTTGTATAGTCTATTGGACAACTATGGAGGTAATTATATTTGCTACTAATTATCTCATTTTACTGTGGTATTGAAATTTATTATTATTTAATTTCTGTCATTTTACTGTGGTAGTGATATTTATTATTAATATTACATGAAATTAATTAGTCTGTTGCATATTGGACAACTAAGCTGGTAATTATTTATGATACTAATTAATTTAATTTTACTGCGGTATTGAAATTTATTTAATTAATGAATTGTCAAAGAGAACGTAGTGTACACGTATCAGTTTTATAAATAAAGAAAAGCAGTAACTGGGACTCGAACCAGTGTCATAGCCGTTTGGCGGCATCGCTCAAGTCGGCGTACACAGCACGCTATCCACTCCCTAGATGGTGTAGTGGATAGCGTGCTGTGTACGCCGACTTGAGCGATGCCGCCAAACGGCTATGACACTGGTTCGAGTCCCAGTTACTGCTTTTCTTTATTTAATTAATGAAATTAATTACGATGTGAAATTATTTCTGTGGAATTATTTAGTTTGTTTTCTTTTCCAGGTGTCTACCAGAGCGAAAACAGAAGTGTTTCTTATTGGCCAGACGGATGCGAACATCACATCAAGTGGCCTTCCAACTCAGTTGCAAGTACTCAAAAAGTACTTTTACCACCAAAAGGAGCAAAAATTTGGACGTACTAAATGCCTGAACCTGTGCCTGGATGCCTGTCTCATATTTTGGGAGAGAGCGAGAATCCCCATGATGCGTCGAGATTCGGCCTTGAGGAAGATGGAATCCCTTCTCAAGGAATACGACCGGCTTGTGAAGCACAAGTCACATAAAGCAGAGTCCTTCCGAGTGAAGGAGGCGATGTTCAAGGAGGCAATAGCGAAGGAGATCATGGACATTGCTCATTCACAGGCTAAGGAAATGATGAAGAATCAGGAGGACATCCACTTTCTCGACATGCAGCGTGAAGATCCAAATTCCTGCAGCATGGGCCCTGTTGACATGAAGCTTCACTATAAGGAGATTAGGAAAAGGAAGAGGCTGGACAAGATTAAGGAACAACAGGAGAAGGCCAGGAAGGAACAAGGAGCTGCAGAAGATACGGGGGCTTCAGTGATTTCAACTTCGTCAGAGACTGACTCAGATGTCGTTGACCCAACCGTGGAAGTTTTTCCATCCTCCTCCAAGGGAAATACCAAGAAGCGACGCAGGAATCTGATCTCACAGGATGTGACGACTACCTACGATCGGCTGAATATTTCGTACCGCGATTCAGCTATGTCGTACGCTGCAGCGGCTAAATCACTAGGTTTTGACTTGGATGAACTGTCCATTTCTGCCAGTACCATGTACCGCACACGCAAGGCTCTCAGGAAGGTGGCTGCTGAAAGTTATCAATCCGACGAAGTTTGTCCTGGTCAGCCTCTTGTCTTGCATTGGGACGGTAAGCTCCTACCTGACAATGAGCAATGGAAGGAGAGCGTTGACCGGATCGCCGTCCTCGTCTCTGGCGACGGCAAGGAGAAGTTGCTCGGCGTTCCTAAGGTGACGTCCGGAACCGGCGAGAAGATAGCGCGAGTTTGCTTGAATTTGGTCAAGGAACACAGGATGGAAGAGCGCGTGCGGGGACTGTCTTTCGACACGACAGCGTCGAACACCGGGATTCATATCGGGGCCTGCGTCCTGATTGAGAAAGGTCTTGGCAGAGGACTCATGTACTTCCCCTGTCGGCATCACATCTATGAAGTCATCCTCAGCTCCGTCTTCAAGCGTGCATACGGCCCTTCAAGTGGCCCCGATATACCCGTTTTCAAGAGGTTTCAGGCACAATGGAAGTTCATCGACCGGTTGGACGTGCGGCCGTACGATTTTGCTCAAGTCAATGACTCTATGAGGGAACTGAGGGAGAAGTCAGTCCTGCTGGTGAGAGGGATGGTGAGCACGTCGCATCAGCGCGATGACTACAAGGAACTGCTACAGTTGGTTCTCATCTTCCTGGGAGAAGCAAAAGTGGTGGATTTCCCTCTCAGAGCCCCTGGCGCTTACCATCACGCTCGATGGATGGCGATAGCCATCTACTCCTTGAAAGTAATTCTACTGAAGAAGCAGTTCAAGATGTCGAGTCACGAGTTGGAAGCTCTGACAGCCGTAGGTCTCTTCGTGTCCCTCGTCTACATCCGAGATTGGACTCGTGCTGCAACCTCAAGCAAGGCTGCCGCAGTTGATCTGGAATTTCTGCGTGACGCGGAAGCCTTTGCTATGTCGGGATATTCGTGTGTTAACGCTGCGCAAGAAGCCATGTCTCGACACCTATGGTACATCTCTGAGACTCTTATTGCCATGGCGTTCTTCGACGCAGATGTGGCAGATGAAGAAAAGGCTCAGATGGTCGTCAGTTTGGGTAAGCCCGCATCGAAAAAGGAACTCAAGCGACCCCAAGGGAAGAACGTCAGGAATCTTGCCTCGAAACACCTGGCGGAGTTCGTGACAGGAAAGACGATGGCTTTCTTCCATGCATTCGACTTGGACACAGAATTCTTGAAAAAGCCAGTTGCCGAGTGGACTGAAGTAGAGGGCTTCAAGCAAGCAGCGGCAACTGTTAACAAAATCTCTGTCGTCAACGATCGGGCCGAAAGAGCCATCGCGCTCACCAAAGAGTTCAACTGTTCTCTGACGAAGAACGAAGAGCAGAAGCAGTATTTGCTCAAAACTGTGATGCAGCATAGGGCGAAATACCCGAATAAAACCAAGAAGGATTTCATGGACAAATGATTCGCAAGAAGTGGTTATGTTTTTGTATCTTTGTGAAAATGTGTAGTGAAATGGTACTCGTTTGTTGAATAAAAATTCATTGACAGATTTTTGTTTAATTTTTTCCGTTTATGATCTGCCAGAGCATCAAACTGGGGACCCGTAAACTTTAAACTATTGAATTAATACTTCGGTTTATCAGTCTCCTCAGCAAATGGAACAAGGGGATCAATGTGGATTAAAATTTTTCCAAACTTTTAATTTATGAAACACCCTAATATATATATATATGTAAACAATCAAGGATTAAGGTATCCAAAGGGTACGGTATCATAGGTACCAGGCACCTGGTGACGTTTCCTATAGGTGTTACGACATACCTTCGTAACTCTAAGTTCCTTCAGGCCCCCCGTTTCTGCGGCCGAAAATTGTGTCCCACATTCAGTTGGGGTGGATGGTCGCCCTCATCTTCCAAGCAGATTAGATCCTTCAACGAGTCAAAGTTAACAACTCGTCGGTTCGCCTTCACGATATATTTCATATCCTCCCCACCCTCACCCGCACCCCATACGTTTCTGGCTCTGTTGATACAAAGGAGTCAGCATATGCTCCATCACCATACTCATCCTTGATCTCGTCAGTCAACTCTCGGAGGAATTCCCCAATAGGCGGCATATATTCACCCTTCCTCGCTGTGAATATCACACTATCTGTGTCAGCGTACAGCACCCTCCAACCAAGAGAATGCAGCAGTCCCCAAAGTTTGATGCGGGCGTCGGCCGTTGTGAAGCTGTAACCCGTTGTAACCCGTGAGGTATCTGTGGCCAATTCGGCATCGTTGTACTTTATTATGTAAGTATTACCTACATTCACGATTTCCATGACCTCTTTATCGGAAGCGTTGGAATAATCCCAGACTTCACTATAACTTTGTGCTAAATGAACGTTCCCCTTGCCGGTATTCTGTGCAAATTTTCCCCAAAGACTGTTTAGACACAACTTTGTACTAAAGCGCTTGCCAGGATTCTTAACAATTTGGGAACGGTCAAGCTGTATACCTTCACGGGCACGGTCACGCTGAATATAAGCCGATTTTTCATCTTCGGTACCAACTCCTCGCAAATACGCTGATGGCTCTACCTTATCCTTCAAAAAAGCGTTTATATATGGCGTGGAAAGGTTGTGTAGCTTCTGAAACCTCCACACCTCATGTATCTTCAATATTCTGTATCCATAGCGAACGGCTAGGTCCAGCTCAGGGCTTGTATATACACCTCTGATCTTACGCTGGTTAGGTGTATGATTACAATTCCCATTGTTCTCCTCTGCGCACTTCTCGCACAGGGGAAACATGAGATTGTGATCTATAACGACGGGTAAGATCGGCATCCATAAGTCGCGAGAGGTGAAGCACGTTTACGAAAGAGAGTCCAAAGTTAGCTGAGAACTCCTCGATGGTTGACATGGTGGGGCCCACTAGTTTTTCAGGCGTACCTACGGGGTACGGATTGTGCTTCATCACGTAGGGATTTAAAGAACAGAAGTCGTAGTAATAGAGTTTCACGCCCTCCGTAGGCGGAAGGTATAGCTTGAAGGGATTTGTACGCCCTCCGAACAAGCTATCACCGCATTTGAGAGGATCCAGCACCATTGAACGTTTGATAGCCCTTATTTCTTCACGGTACTGGCCATCTGTTAGATCCTCACTTAGACCATCAACCCAAAAGACACGACCATTGATATTAATGGGTACTTACTCCGTGTTGCGGGCGTGTTTTATGTATAACCCGGTTTGTTGCTGTTTGTGTATGAGCCAGTAAATAGCCTTGTGCGCATAAATGGGATTGTTTCTGTGAATGACAGCTAAGGTGTCTTTAGGCGTGAAGTTATTCTTGAACACCGTAAAACATAATGAGGCGATCGTGGTTGCGACTTGCAACGCATCGCAATTGAAACAGGCTATGTACATCCTTCTAAACGACTGAAAACATACTCTAAGCACGCGCACATCATTCACGCAATAACGCTCACATTCATCAGCTATATTGTATGGACTAGTTTCATTAAAACTGTTATAGTAGCCGTCAAAATCTTCACGCTCACTATCACTCTTGTTGATGTAGCTAAAGTAATGTTTGGGGGGTGGCAGTCCTACGTAATTTAAAGTGTCGGTAGTGAGGAATGTGTAAGGGAAATACCCTTTTGAAACTTCGGCGGCTAAACCCATCACCTTGGGTAGCTTGGCTAGTTTACAAGGTGTGAATAATAAAGTATTTTTAAATTGAACATTACCTCTTATCTGCATTTGTATAAGTTTGTTCCCCCTTTTGAAGGAGTCGCCTGTAAATATCCCCGATGACTCGTGTTCAAGCAAATCCTTATAAAGGAACTGTATATCAAATTTTTCCCCGTTGAGGGCAAGAATATACACAGTCATCTTTTTGAACTTGTCCGCTAATTTGACAATATAGGATACAGAGTTTCACAGGGCTGTCGTGTGCAATCGTTCTAAAAATGTTTGTCCGTTCACCACATTTGTGACACTCATCACATTCGACATCTTGCACTCATAGCAGATAGTCTGGCTTACGAGTAGATGTAGGATAACCTCTTTGGTTTCAGGGTTTTTGTACGTTTCTATATCGTAGTACATGGTTATACAGGGTTTATTTTTACGCTTAGCATCTTTCATATAACAAATATGTTTCACCCCATCCGCCTTATATTTTTCATGACATGTAGAACAGTGAATTTCATCGCATTTATTCACAAACTTACCCCAATTACACTAGGCAACAAAGATTTTGTTACAGAAGACCAAATAGGTGCTCCTAGCTAATTTCGGTATGCTGATTTCAAATCTATAATTAGATTTTTTCTATCACGTCTAGATTTTGTGTAAAATGCAAATCACTTTTAGTAAAATTTTCTACCACGTCCAGATTTTGGTTTTAATCGGCTTAATGCCAGTAATATGAAACTTGCTTTTCAAGGTTAAAGCAATTTTTTTTGCCAACTATATACAAATTCGAACAATTTTGATAAATAAAATTTATCCCGAGTTGGCAACACTGAGTCAAGAGCATAGTAACGGGCAACGGCACAACGGTCAGTCGCTACGTGACAGTCAAGCAGAACGGTTGTTGAAGCTCTCTGCTGATGAGCAAGTGACAAGTTGTGGTGACTTGTGTGTTTTATAGCATTTGTTTTGTACTACGGTGTGTATTTCTTTTTATTTTGCACATCGTAATAATTACTTTCTACGTTTTTTCAGATATTGTATGGTAATTCAAAATGGCATCAAATAGACGTGCTTGTGTAAATCACCCAGACAACTTCTGCTTTGTCTGTGGACAATATACACCTAAGCCACAACGTAGAAACATAACAACAAAGATTAAACTTGCCTACAAGTGTTATTTTGACTGTAAGTTAGGAGACCAACAGAGGGACTGGGCACCACATATTTGCTGTGCACAGTGCAATGCAATGTTAATAGCTTGGATGAATGGTAAAAGAAAAGCTATGCCGTTCTCAGTCCCCATGGTTTGGCGTGAGCCGAAAAATCACTTCAATGATTGTTATTTTTGTTTGACAAAGATTGCTGGTTTCACAAAGAAAAACAAATCAAAGATCACGTATCCAAACTGCGAATCAGCAATGAAACCAGTACCACATGATGAAACAAATCCACCACCAGTTCCACCAGCAACGATAACAGACAGCAGTTCATCTGAAGATTCTGCTAGTGATATAGAAACAGGGAAAGATGGCATATACTGTATGTTCCAGATGCAAATATTTCCCCACATTTGTTAAGTCAAGCGGAGTTAAATGACTTAGTGCGCGATTTGGAATTACCAAAAGAAAAGGCAGAGTTGCTTGGTTCAAGACTTCAAGAATTTAATCTTCTCCAACCAAACACCAAAGTTTCCCATTTCCGCCATCGCCATTTGCAGTTTTCATCATTTTACTTACAGGAAGAAAACGTTTTTTCTGCCACGATATCAGTGGTCTGATGCAAGGGATTGGCTGTCGCTATGATCCAAAAGAATGGAGACTGTTCATTGACTCTAGTAAAGCTAGCCTTAAAGCTGTATTACTGCACAACGGCAATGAAAAACCTTCAATACCTGTAGCACATGCCACTGGCCTTAATGAGACTTATGAATCGATGAAACTGCTGCTAAGACTCATCAAATATAAGGACCACACATGGAATATTTGTGGCGACCTTAAAGTTGTATCATTACTTCTTGGGTTACAGTTGGGCTACACAAAGCATATGTGCTTTTTGTGTCTATGGAACAGCAGAGATGACAAGAACCACTACAAAAAACATGATTGGCCATCTAGAACTGAACATGTTGTTGGTAAATACAATGTGAAACACCCAGCACTTATTGACCCTCAGAAAGTACATCTTCCACCACTTCACATTAAACTTGGCCTTATGAAAAATTTCGTGAAGGGTATGGATCATCAAGGTAGTGGTTTCCAATATTTAAAGGATAAATTCAAAGGAATATTGACAGATGCTAAGCTAGAAGCTGGAGTTTTCACTGGACCACAGATCCGCAGTGTCATCCACGACTCATCGTTTCCATCTAACCTAAATGAGAATGAACTAGGAGCATGGACATCTTTCGTTGAAGTTGTCAAAAATTTTCTTGGAAACCACAAAGCTGAAAACCACCGTAAACTCGTAGAAAACATGCTTAAATCTTATGAAATAATGGGATGCAGAATGTCTTTGAAAATTCATTTTTTACATTCTCATCTTGACTTCTTCCCGGCCAACCTTGGGGCTGTAAGTGACGAGCATGGTGAGCGCTTCCACCAACAGATCTCAGTTATGGAAAACAGATACCAAGGTAATTTCAACCCAAATATGATGGGAGATTATTGTTGGTTCCTGCAGAAGGAGAGCTCGTCATCCTACAAGCGACAAAGGAAGAGGACACACCAAAGTTTCACTTAAGAACAGGAATTTGCCTTTCAGTAGTAACAACAAAATACTAACGCGCTTTGGGTGGATGGTTGGGCGCAGGGGTGGTAACTCCGCCAGCGGAATTCCGCTGTCTGTCTTAAGCCAGAATAAAGGAGGAAAGACATCCCTGTTCACTAATTATTTAAGTATGCTTAACATAAAACGTGGCACGGAAAAGTAGCTTAGACGGCTTTCGTAATAGAAGCGGGTGAGAAAAAAAATGAAAAATAGGGGTTTTCGGTTACACAAAATCTGGACGTGATAGAGAAATTTTGATATCAGATCTGAAATCAGCATCAGCGCTTTAGTAGGAATCAGTAGTTCACGTGTCTGTAACAAAAAAAAAGTTGAAATTTGTTGCCTAGTGTTATTCATCATATGAAACATGCCACATTCACAGATTCTCATTTTCTTGCAAGTGCCAATTGACTTATGGAGCTCAAAGCATTTATTATTGAAAAATGTAAATCTACACACATTACATTCCCTCTTCTCGGTTTCAACTACACGACTTTCACATTTGGGGTTTTTACACTGCTCACATACCATGTAGCACTCCTTACAATGTTAAACTATACCATCCGCAAACTCGAGACATCCCTTACACAAATCATGATATCTTCCATATTTTCGACTTTTATCATAACTAGCGTAGAGAGTCCTTATATTACGGATGGGGAGATACGATTTTCCTGACAATCCTAAAATAACATTCGTTTCCTGCTCTACCCTTCTCAGCTCTTCAGAACCCATATTACTCAAACTCAAGCTTACAATTTAAAGCCAGTTTAAGAGGACGCTGCACAACCGTAGACAACCAAATATTTTTGATCCGGGTATTCAGTACAATAAACATATGGGCTAAGACTACTGCTATACGTGTGCGGAAATTTGTACGCCAACATTTGTACGACGGAAATTTATACGCCAGCATTTGTACGCCAGAACATTTATACGACTGGAAATTTATACGACTGACATTTGTACGACGGTAATTTAAGTATGCGCTCTACCGGACTTTTTTGACTTTAAGTATGCGATCTACCCATGATAATAACCGTGATTTCATTTTTTTATATAAACATAAGCACAGGTGCAAAAATAAATAAATAAATAAATAAAAGTAAACATTATTTAAATATTTTGAAAATAATTTCAATTTGAAGAATTTTAAATTTTATCATGTATCACAGCGCATTAAAGGATTAACAGGTAGGTAAATGATTATTGAATAGGTACAGGTGGTTAGGTTAGGTTAGGTTAAGTTAGGTTAATGAGAATTAATGAGATTAATGAGAAAAAACTCGCAAGATTTGTTCTCCGATTTTTTAAATGACATTCGTTAGGTTAGGTTAGGTTAGGTTAGGTTAGGTCTTGAGATTAATGAGAAAAACTCGCAAGATTTGTTCTCCGATTTTTTAAATGACATTCGTTAGGTTAGGTTAGGTCTGGAGATTAATGAGAAAAAACTCGCAAGATTTGTTCTCCGATTTTTTAAATGACATTCGTTCTGTATATCGCTAGTTACATTTTCTCTTAAATTGATAAGCTGAAATCTAGTTTCAATTATGCATTTAATTATTGTAATATGTAATTTCATAATTTGTGATAATTTGTATTTTAACTTACCTAGTTTCAAATTCAATTTTATTAACTGATCATGAATTTCTTGCGTATAATGTATAAATTACCGTCGTACAAATGATTGGCGTATAAATTTCCAGTCGACTAAATGTTCTGGCGTATAAATTTCCGTCGTACAAATGTTGGCGTACAAATATCCAGGTTTCACTGCTATAAAGCCGCAACCACGATCGACGTTTATATACTTTCTGTAAATAGCCTGAGAATTGAAATTAAGTGTATAAAGTGTGGCACTATGACCCGCAACCCGGAATACTCTGTCAATATCTACCGTCACGTTGTCCATATTGAAGGCTGTACTACTTTGAGAGGCCTGCATTATACGGCCCAAGATATATTCTATGTCTACAGCTGCCAAGCCAAGCGACTAAGCGGTATTACTAACCAAAAATCATCTACATCCCGGTCATCTGACAAGAACCTGAAGGACAACTTCGTCCGGACTTCACGCTCGTCGCGGTTCTGAAGAGCAACCTCCACAACACGTTCAACTACGTGCCGCAGTCCAACACCGTTGCTATATAGGGCTCCAGGGTCAACCCTGACCACGTACCAATTTCTAGTCCGGGCAGGGGTGGGGTTAGCGGTGCGCACCAGTTCGAATGTTATACCTTCCTCCACAGCACGAGAAGCTGCTGCTGGTGTGGAAGATGTACCCGGAATTGAACAGGTATAAGGGGGTATATTTGAGGAGGGAGCTAGTGTTGGGGTTGTGTCATAAGACGTAGAGTGCTGTGCTGCGGCTCTATTACTGGGGGTCTTGCAACCGGTGCACTCCTTGCACGTTTTATACCTGACGTGGAAGGTTCTTCATTATCGTGCCTCCGCTTTGAACTGCCACGTGGTGTTGTCGCTGGTGAGGGTTCGTCAGCGGGGTTGGAGTCTGTAACTACAATGTCATCGGGGTCTTGCGTAATATCGATGATGGAGTACTGTACATCGTCGTCATCACGGTTCTGTGGAAGAAGAAAAAAAAGAATATAAGGAACAGCACTTAAATTTTGTTATTTTTTGTAAATGCTCCACTTAGGGGTGTGACGTGTTAGAGGGAATCTATAGAAAAATTCAGGTTCACAAGCCCATCCACATGTATTATATCTGGCCCTACAGGATGTAGTAAAATTGTGTTTATGCTTAAAATCATTAAAGATAAGGGGTAGATGTTCTCAAAATTTGTGCATGAAGTAATATGGTGCTATTCAACGCACCAATCAGTGTTCAACGAGTACCAAGATGATATTTTGTTCCACAAAGGTGTATATGAAGTTAATTCGTTAAAGTGGAAATGAGCATACAGTCATTGTAATTGACGATCTCATGGTGGAGACATTTACAGTGTTCTCCCACCATCTTAACATAAGCGTATTCTTTATCAATCAGACTCTATTTTTCAAAAATAGATATATGCGCGATGTGTCGTTAAATACATAACATCTAGTCTTATTCGCGCAACGTAGAGATGTGTCACAAATTGGAGTATTAGCCAATCAAATGTTCCCGAATCAGCGTAAGGAGTTTCTTCGGGTTTATAAAGAAGCTACAAGTCAGCGTAATGGATATTTGCTTTGTGACCTTCACCCGCGAAACACGTTTAAGTTGCTTCTAAGAACGAATATATTCCCAAACGAGCCTGAAACGGTGTATATTCCAGAATGACAAATAGGCTAAAAAAATACCATGAATTAATAAAAATCTATCATCGATTGCTGCGGGCATTGCAGCAGATATTTGTTAAAAATATCGACTTGGACTTTAAAATGCATCTGTGAAATCTGCCTTAATGTTATAAAATGTAATGTATCAATGAAACCCCCTCAGAAGGCTCGCCTACGTCTATGTCGTTACAAGAACATAATACGTAAAAGTCAAACTGTGGAGAAGAAAAACCGAATTATTGTACAAAGAGGGGGATCATTCCTCCCCATCTTATTTTCAGTTTTGGGGCCTTTACTGACTAGATTAATATAATGAAGAAAGTGGTAGTGATTCCGCACGAGGTGTATGCTTCACTGAAAAGTTCAAATAATCCAGACACGGTTTTAGAAACCCATAAAAGCAGGCTTAAAAGAATGGAAAGCGAATTGTTAGCCCTATTAAACAATGAAAAGTCACCTGATTAGAAAAGGATCTTGTACCAAGAGGCTCTGCAGAAATTTCTTCATGAGTAGGAAGATTATAAGAATCCGACAGAGCTCCCCGTGGTTATTAGGCACAACGCGAGCAACGATGAGTATGTCGACATAGGACCTGGGGGCGACGTTAGAGATGACCAACCAAAGAATAACGGAACGGAACACATCGAGCATGTATTAAAAAGCAGTCTCCCACATACATTGAGGAATAAAGGCTTAAGCCTTTATAATCTATTGAGTGAGAACCCCATCATACAGTGGACCGATACAGGCGAGGTCATTGTTGAAGGAACAAAGGTACAGGGATCGAATATCATCGACATTGTCCATGATCTGGTGAGAAAGTGGGACAGGCCCTCACCAGCAGGATGGAAGCATATTAAAGCAAGACTACAACAAATAAATGTCCCCAAAACATTGATAGGAAATCTGAATATGTTAAAAGACTTGAAGCAAGCTTCGTATGTGTCTCAACTAAGTACGCCATCATCCCTAACAGTAGCATCTCTGAAGAGGAGAAAGAAGAGACCAAACGGCCAACCATATGGACGTGTCTCTAAAATACGCAAATGGCTAACATATTAAGAATACGCTATGATGAAATTTCTAACCGAGCATCCTATGGTGGTGTTAATAGGCTATAAAGTGGTGTTTACAATGATGAAGTAGGGAAAAAAGAGGTTGAGAGGTTTTTGCTTACACACTTCATAAGCCTGTGAGAAAAAGGTTTAAAACGGAAAAGACAACCGCGGCACCGATTGACTCTATTTGGCAAGCGGATTTAACAGAGATGAATGATATTCAGTGCATAATGATGGCTACCGCTACATCATATTCATAATAGATGTATTCTCTAGATATATATGGCTAATTCCTCTGAAAAATAAACCGCCTGAAACAGTTGCTAAAGCTACCAAACGCTGATGTTGAAAGAAAACAGGGTTCCAGACTATTTTTGTACGGATATGGGGAAATAATTTATAGGCTGAGCTTTTTAGAACATGCTGACATAGTTTAATATCAGTTGCTAAACTGCAATTCTATATATAAGGCCTCTTTAGCTGAAAGAGTTCAACGTATCATAAAGGAACGCATGCATCGCTATTTTACACATAAAAACACATACAGATATATATAAACATTCTGGGATCATTAGCCTCGTCATACAACCGTTCACACCATCGCACGATTGGCAAAACACCTAACGAAGTTCTAGAAAGAAGTACGCGCCCAGAGCCTGATGTGAGAAGAGATGGAACACCGCTGCCACACTCTGCACGTTTCAAAATTAATGATAATGTAAGGCTATGGTGTTCGTGAAATAAATTCGCGAAGGGATTTGAGCAAAGATGGACACGTAAGATTTTGAAAGTTAGTGCTATGAGAACTAAAGGCGAGATAATGATGTATTACGTTGAAGATTTGAATGAGATAGAAATCACATGAGGCCTTTACTGCGTAAAAGAAAGTAGTGCAGAAAGTGGCATTTAATTTAGGAAAAAAATGTGTTTAAAATTGAAAAAATTTTAGGCAGGAAAGGTTCAGTAAAGAGAAAAATGTATCTGGTGAAATGGCTAGGGTACCCAGAAAGCTTCAACACCTATATAAAAGCTGCTGCAATAAAGAAGCTTAAATAGTATGCAACATGGCGCCTAACCACGTCTATACCACAATCCCGTCGTCCTATTCTTCTCTGTCTGTACATCCTAACAACACCCTGGCCAACTTTGTAACAGAACTTCATGGACCCATTGAATTGGAACGTGATTCGTACGAAGTTGGTGTTTATGAATTCCAGTTAGCCACCAAATTTTTAACTCTTGAAAATGAACAGATCATA
Organism: Bathynomus jamesi; assembly: GCA_023014485.1. Classification (NCBI taxonomy): domain Eukaryota; kingdom Metazoa; phylum Arthropoda; class Malacostraca; order Isopoda; family Cirolanidae; genus Bathynomus; species Bathynomus jamesi. The sequence goes on from JAJOZX010000001.1 coordinate 2,232,047, forward strand.
TTTCTGATCCTGAGAAGAGTCGATGAGGGTGAAAAATTAGGCCTAACCTTAGATAACAGTATGCGATCAGTCCTGTTCGGTGGGGTACAATGTTATAGTACAAACGTAACACTAGGAATCGGTCATTATGACAGTATGACACAGCCACGGACATTGTGACGGGCTTAAACAAGTGTCTTGAAAAGTCGTACCAGACAACCGATTTACTTTTTGAAATCGTAAACACAGACACGCCTGCACACACGTTGAAGTTAAAATCAACGCTTAGTAGAAATATTAAAGACAAAGAGCTGTTCACAATTGTGGGCGAGGGTCGATATAGTGCAGCCCTCCAAAGAGATACCTTTCACGAGGTACAACATGATTTGTCCAGCTTAATTTACCAGTTGAAATTGGAGAAATTGGGCGAAAGCTATCCATCCCCAGACATGTGCTAGATTTACAGCAATATCGTGGAGCATCAATTTGTTGTGGACACCCAGGCGCGACTGCTGCGCATTGCACACATTCCCAACCATAGAGGGAAGAGTATGAGCATTACATCTGACAAGCCCCATTACGTGAATGTTGCGACTAATATATTAACCAATATCTCAAAATATATAAGAACGATTGAGGGAAAAATTTCCTATTCGGTGATGGGAGCTTAACAGTGAAGCTACACTTTTGTCGCATTCAGTTATAATGACTCGAAGGCCTTTCACAGTCTATCGAGGGGTGAGATATCAGCGTGGGAGTGGGCTTGGATACATTTTTTCAACCATACTACGCACGGCTGTCCCATTGTTGAAGAGGGGTGCTAGATACCTCAGGAGGAACGCGTTACAATCAGGTTTTAACGCGGTAGAAGACATAATGGGTGGAACTAAACCTAAAGAAGCTCTAAAAAATTTAAAACGTACACGGGACGAAATCATGAGATGCAAAGAGAAAAATGCGTGGTGGCGAAAAGATGAAGAAGCGGGCTGTCCGGAAGAAGGGGTTACCAAAACGTGGCACTGAACGTAAAAGGGCATCCAAAACGTGTTCTAAGCGAATGAAACCTATGGCTGATCTTTTTTTTAACTAATGTCCGCTGAGGACACTGCTCTCACGAATCATAGGCTGATTACTACTTGTCGAGAGATGTGCCACTATTTCTGACTCGTCATGGTGCGCTTCATCCATCCGTGTAGCTCACAGTGTTGTAAATCGGAGCTGTCCCTCTTTGATATGCCCCCTACACAGGTTTCTATTGAGCATAGTGACTTTATTACAATTAACCCATTAAACACAATTAGTTCACCGAGTTCCCCTATAGAATTTGTGAGACCCAGCTCAGGCCCATACTTTTTTGACCCAAGCTGCATGCACATGTACGCTAAACTGCGTGTATCCCATCCAGATGGAACGGAATGCGATGATAGTTACTCTGCATAACCTGAAACCAACTTTCTACACTCCATATTTAGCCAGTGTTAGGTTTATTTAAATCAGGTCAACATCTCCACAGGAACAGGTTATTATCACCTACGAGCCGTGGGCTATTTTCAGACTAAAGACGAAAGTAGTATAAAGGATAAATTTAAAAATTCTAGAAAGATATACGAGTGTTTTGGACGTCTGCATACAGACTTCACGTTCCAGAAGAAACTGCTTATGAATTGGATGGATATGAAGTTAAAGCTCACTCGCACGAATCCTGAGATCTGCATAAATCTGGGACCTGATCAAGAAGAGGGCGCAAAGCCCGTTGTGATTCACATCATGGAAGCATATCTGCGCGTACGGCGAGTGAAATTAAGTTCGCCGAAATAGGTAGAAATTGAAAAAATTTAATACACGCAACAGTAAAATACCCAATTAACAGAGGACAGATCAAACTATACAAGGTGCCCGCAGGGTTGGCCTCGAGGCAGCTAGAAAACGTGGCCCTGGGAGTTCTTCCTAAAAGGTTATTCATTGGAATGCAGGATCACGCTTCGACGAATGGAAAATACAAAAGAGCGCCTTTAAATTCGAGAATTTCGTCCTTAAAAATATAACTCTATACTTCAACGGCGTTGCGTTGGGCGGGACTATCGATATGGACTACTCATCAGACGCCGTGTTCCCGCTTTGCGCGAGAGATTATAGTAATCTGGCCCATATTGCTGGTGGCTGTGATGAGACTGGGATTGGCGTAACGCAGAAAGAATTTGTCGATCAATTTAACCTTTACCCATTTGATATCACCCTCGACTTTTCTGCTTGTGTAAATACACACTTAAGTCCACAACAAAGTGGGAAAATCTCAGTCAGATTGGAATTCGCCAACCCTATAGACGCGCCTATTACTGTCCTAATACACCTCGAATCACAAGCTCTAATAGAAATTGACCGCTTCAAGAAGGGTAGTCACAGACTTTTAAAATGGACGCGAATACACTCCAGAGAGTAGTGAAAACTGACCGAGTTACATATTCCAAATTTATCGGTGTGTTTGCGAAGAATGAAACATTAAAATTGCCAACTACTCGAGATTGGTGGTCTTATTGTCAATACGGACATTGTCGGGGGCGAGGGTGTTCATTGGTTTGCAATCTATTTCAAAGATAGGGAAAGAATGTACTCTTTTGATTCACTCGGCACTCAGCCCTGGAGTGACCCTGTTGTTATAAAATTTATCGAACAGCTGCATGACCCTGTAATTGTCTGGAAACCTTACCGTTTCCAAGGATATTTTAGTAATATTTGCGGCATGTACTGTCTTTCATTTCTCCTGCACATATGTGGGAGGGGATTTATAAATTTTTTAAAATTATTCGATTTGTGCGACACTGAGATGAATGATGAATTGGTATGCAAACAGATAAAAAAAAGGCTTTCATTTGTGCGCACTCCCTGTATTGTGTAAAGTTTTACGTGTGTATATATAATTGTAACTATATTGTGTAAAATGTCTCCATTAATGTTAGTCTATTTAATGGATGCTAGTTCTGTAAGTTGAATTGTACTAAAACACGATTTCTACCATTTAATAAATTGACTGAAAATAAAATGTGTTTTGTTTTTAACCACAAAAAAATGTCTTACATTAGTTCCTCGATGTCCTCCGCATTCAGGTCATTGTGTTGGCTGCGCGGTAAAACCTCCAAATCGCCGTCGAATATTTGCCTTTCTTCAAAGCTGTCGCGAAAAGTAGCTATAACATGATGAAGTTCCGCATCGGTCCTTTAAGGAGAATTTAATATGATTAGTTCATACTGAATCTCTTTTAATTAAAATCCATTTTTTCATAAAGTCTAGCTCAGTACTAATGCAAACTAGTCTATAATTTAGAATACCCGCTATGAAACATTTACAGTATAGCAATGTCTAATTAAGAATTTAATGTTTGTTTATAAATTAATGTTCAAATATATAAAACTTATAAAATACGAGTTGGGAGTGCAAATTAAAAGATTATAATTCTATTTAATGGATGTAATTACAATGAATTATGGTTGAGTATAGTATTGTCTAATTAAGAATCTTAAAAAAATGTTTGTTTGATAAAGAAAATTATAATATAATGTTTGTTTAATAAAGAAGATAATAATATTTAATGAAAATGTAATTACTTTAAAATAATTGTTGGCTATACTGGTTGGCAATACTCTCTCGGCTCAAACGAGAGAGAAAAATATATACTCAAAAATGGGTAGTTATTCAGGCAGCGCTGGGCCAGTAAGGTGTTTTGGTGGGCCCATGTAACCTTAAAATTAAATTATTCTTTGTGCCCCTTTCCGACGTAAATTATTATAATGAAAATCTCTCACTCGCGTCCCCCCAAATTATCAAAAGCGTTTCCGGAAGTAAATAAAGCGTCAACAAGTGTTACAAAGAATGTTAATCAACCCCCTTCCCCCCTTATATTCTAACGGCTTTCTGGTCGGCCACGCGGCCACGTCTACCATATTCGTAAAGTATAGCGAAAAGCGAGTGAAAAGCGTGTAAAGAGAATGATAAATGGTAGAAAAGAAATTGATTAATGAGAATAAAGAGGAAAGTAAGAAATTATAACAATAAGTAATTAAAATATAATGAACAAAAGTTTGATTACTACATCTGGTGGCTAGTGGTGGGCCTACATCATATTTCGTATGAGGCTTACCCACGTGCCCATTATTTCGATTAAAATTCTTCCGGTCCGGTATAATAGCTAATAGCATTAGTGAATATTCTATTTCGATTATTAAAATATCGAAATGCACGTTTACCCCGTTTGCAGGCAAATTTCGATTTCCATTTCTTAAAATTTCATGGTCAATGTAATTCAAAATGGCGTCTCACTTTCGAAATTCTAAAGCTTCTTGGTAAGTTTAGCGCGCGTTCAAAATTTTGTTTTTTTCTCTATTTTCGTTGGAGTCTCGACTTTTAAAACCGTTTCGACTCAAAATTGCTTCCACAGAGTCCGTCCGACTCTGTCCCGACTCAATTTTTGTCTGATTTAAATTCGGAGTCGTTTGTTCCATCTTTCTTTGCGCAAGTCGTAGTCCTTTACATTTCGTTCGGTCCGTTGGAGAGGGAATATTTCACAATTCATCGTGCTTGTCTGATGGCTCAATGTTTTCTTTTCTTTTCGCCTCTTCCACTGTGTTTCTCTCTCAGCCTTTCAGCTTACCTTCATTATCGTATAAAAAGGAGTAAAGTTTTTTTTGCATTTATTACCTTTTCGTGTTTAGTTTTTTCGGTGTTTACATTTTCTGAATTAGTAATAAATTGTAATACGAGTTCAAAAATTAATTAATACTTAAATAATAATTGGATAATAATATGAATTAAATTATTTTAGTGTTTAAAGCATGCAATTTCATACGGTAAAGTTAAAAAAATGGTTGAGCGTACCATAGTAACGCATTTTTAGGTAATGAATATATATATATATATATATATATATATATATATATATATATATATATATATATAGTACAGTATTGTAAGAGATTTAATGAACATGTAACAAAATATTCCAGGATTCATTAGTAGAGTTTTGAAGATTATTTTTCGATTGGATGTATATAATGATAGGATTATTTTATTGTTTATGTAGGTTTACGGGCTTTTGTTCGCTTCGCGCTAAATAGGATTAATTTACATTTTAAGGGACAGTCGAAAAATAATCTTAAACATACTGATTCATACTGGGTTAATTCGGAAGTTGTCAGATTATATGCTTGCCGTATAGGATTGTGTAAATTAAGCTAACTTGGTTTAATTGAAATAGAGAATTGTGTCGTAAAATTTTCGATAAATTCATTTGTTTTTTTATTTTTTATATACTCATTAATTATATACTTATATATAAACTTATACTTATATAGTAATTATATATATCATTATATATATTTATATACTCATAAAATTTTATAAGTAGGCTGATTTGTCTTTTTCCGTTCCTTCATTTTCAAGACAATTCCGACTGAGATTTTGTAAGATGGCTGTTGTATTGTACTAAAGAAAGATTTCTTGTAGGCCTATCGTTAATATTGTTCGAATATTGGTTATCACTATTGTATATGTGTATTAAGTATTAAATTATAGTAGGCCCTATCTTTTAAATTATTATAAATAGTTTCTTGAATAGTTAGTTAACAAAATTTTAATGGATTCAACATAATCATAGGATTTTCCTTAATGAGCACACATGTTAGAAATTAAATTCTTAATTGTTCTTTTCACGCGTAACTTTAAATTTATTAACTATAAATCTGCAAATTATTCTAAATTTTTATTTTGAAATACAGAAATTGGTGTTGTAAATTCTTTTGATATATAAATGTCTGGTTTTTTTTTTAGCGTTTTATAGATTCATTCATTTTTATTTTTATAGGTGGGCCGATTTTTATTTCTTTGTCTTTCTTCCAGTTCAATGACAATGGTTAAATTTTTATTTGGAATTTAGATTGTATTGCAAAAAGGATGTTTTGATTTGACATTTTAATTTGGTTATTAAAAATGAAAAATGTCCGTTTTCGTTCGCGCGTTTGCATAGAAAGGATTACAAAATTATGTTAGGATGTAATGCAGCTTCATTCGGTTAGGAATAATTTTATAGAGGCTCGCTTCCAAACACAAGCGAACACTCTCCCTTATGCAGTGATTGTTTTAAATTTTTGTTTTGTTCACATAGTAGGTTGCGTGTATTTTTGAGTTCATATCATCTATTCTTATTTAGTATAACGATGTCAATTTGTATTTTCAATTGGAAACGATAAATTACTGGGATTTTTGTAATTTACAAACTATACTGGGTTGTGTTGAAGGAGAGAGTTCTCTCAGATGTAATTTGTGAATTGCGAGTTTGATTCATATGAAATTTAGCGTTTCAAGTTGGAATTACTGAATTAAAATAATTTTCGGTAGTAATATTTAATTTTTTTTTACTTTTTAATAACTGTTTTGGAAAATTGTTATTGTTTAAAACTTCATTTGGGATTAACCGATGCAATTGAAACTTTAGGTTGAGTGAAAATAAAAACCCACTCTAATAGACAGAGTTTATTTCCACGACAGTTTCGACGCCCACTGGCATCCTCCTCGGGCGGATACAGAAACACGAATGAACCAAAACAAGAGGAAAAAACAGTCCAGGGACCGACCGTTAAGAAATTCGCACCTAGGTTAGATCCCATTCTCCCGACACCGGAAGGGCATTTTCATTAAGTACATTCGCGCAAATTTAAAACTATCTTCCTGTTCTAAACATAGAGATTCTATTATTTTTTTACATAATTATTACATTTATTATTAAATTTATTACATTTAATGCATAATTATTTATTACAGAAATTATAAATTTATTATTACATTGGTTATTACATTGTTGTTTATTATACAGAACTTATAAATATTTCTTTTGACATAATTATTACATTTATACCTTAAATGACATAATTATTACATTTATACCTTAAAGTAATAATTATGTCAAAAGAAAAATAATAGAATCTGTGTGTATAGAAAAAGTAGATAATTTTAATTTGTGCGAAGGTACTTATAAGTTAGACCCTTTAATGAGATTCTTGGTCAAAAAATCCCTTACGGAGTCGTGGGAACGTGTTCGAACCTAAGTGTGAATTTCTTAAATGTCTCTGGATTGGATTGTTTCCTTACTCGCTTTTAGTAAATGTAATAATGGAAGTAATAAATGTGGAAATAAATATAAATGCAACAGATGTAATAATAAAGGTAATATTATAAATTTAATAATTAGGATAAAGGTAATAATAATAAATGTTAAAAAAAATGTAAATGCAATAATAAATGCAGTAATTATGTCAAAATATTACAATCTGTATGTATAGAACAAGAAGATAGTTTTAATTTGTGGGAATGTACTTATAAGCGGACCCTGTAATAAAATGCCCTTCCGGTGTCGGGAGAACGGTATCTAACCTAGGTGCGAAATTCTCAATGGTCTCTGGATTGTTTCCTAATCGGCTTTTTTCATTCTTTTTTCGGTATATAAGTTCTGTATAATAAACAACAATGTAATAACCAATGTAATAATAAATTTATAATTTCTGTGATAAATAATTATGCAATATTAAATGTAATAAATTTAATAATAAATGTAATAATTATGTAAAAAAATAATAGAATCTGTATGTTTAGAACAGGAAGTTAGTTTTAAATTTGCGCGAATGTACTTAATGAAAATGCCCTTCCGGTGTCGGGAGAATGGGATCTAACCTAGGTGCGAATTTCTTAACGATCGGTCCCTGGACTGTTTTTCACTCTTGTTTTGGTTCATTCGTTTTTCTGTATCCACCCGAGGAGGATGCCAGTGTGCGTCGAAACTGTCGTGGAAATAAACTCTGTCCATTAGAGTGGGTTTTTATTTTCATATTTTGACCTTCACGTAGGAAAAAAATGGTTTTTTGTAGTTAGGTTGAGTGTTCACCCGGAAATGGTGCCTTCTGAGATAGCCAGTAGCGTTTTTGTGGCGTCTATAGTGTGCCCCCTCAAAGGGAAGAGGGGTTTGTGAGTTTCAAAGAATTGATGACATGAAGTTTCTGGGTTCAATTTTGTCTTTTGTATTTAAATGTAGCGATGTGATTTCTGACGGTAGTTTGAACAATAATATTTCTTAAATTATACTAACGGTTACTATGTATGGGCGCTTTTATATTTATACTGTACAGTTTTGTTTCGTTCGTTTCATGAATTTTGTATTATCTTCGCCGATGAAACTGCCATAAGTGATCTTATTGGTAGTTAGGCTGTGATTAAATTTTTGCAAATTCTGTAAAATTTGTAATAGTTGTTTTCCATGAATTTGGCCAGTGCAAATTTGTAGTTATTGTTTCGAAGTGAACTGTCGAGAAAATTCGGTAAATTAAGTATGAAATGATAAGCAGTACAGAAAAATGTTTCGAATATGTTTTCAAAATTTCAAGAGGCTCGATTTGGAGGCACCCAAGTTGAATCCGAGTTCCATCCATTGAGTTTAGTCGACCGGATAGGTGATCGATCACCAATGATGAGAGAGAGAGAAGAGGAAGCCGAAATGCGCAGAGATTTGGCGCAGGACGGCTTCGGAAGAGAAGACAGAAGAGAAAACCGAATGCTCAGAGATTGGCGCAGGACAGTTTCGGAACAGAAACCGAATGTGCAGAGATTTGGCACACGAAAGTTTCGATCGAAGATGGTCTACTGGTATTTTTCGGGCAGTAGCTGGTTACGCTGCTCGAATGCTTCGCTAAATATGTGTTTTAGCACGTGGTAGGCAAGCCACGAGAGCTTGAACGGGTGTCTAAGACTGTACTCTCCATACAGACATAAAGTAGGTTCGTTGCGAAACGGCCTACGGCGAAGTGATCGTTTGATTGTTGCCAGTGGAAGAGTCTTTCAGCTGGACGTAGGAAGAGCAGCGTTCACCGACAAAAGTTGAGAAGAGACAGGCGAGTTGATTCGTAGACTTCTAGAATTGCAAATTCCGTCCAATTCCGGCGCGTGGTCCCGCTTTCAGTATATCTCCCCCTTGATCCTTTTAGAATTGGACGTCTCTCTTGTTTTTTTTCGCCATTTGGAGAGAGAGCGGAACCATTACAGCGTGCTGACCTGTTGCATATGATGCAATCCCTTGCATTCTAGCGAAGTGAGCAGGAGAGCTCGATTGAAAATTGAAGTCCGTTGTCAGCGTGCGGATTGTGATCTAAACAACGTCCAGCAAATTAATGTACTGATTATTATGTAATGAAATTATAAGTGAAAGGGTGCGATTATTGCCCCTATTTGTTGTGTTTGTTTTTCCGTGAAATAGTATGTGCGCTCTGGTCGGTATTTTATGTAAACTTTTTCTTATTTTTTCTATGTTGCCCTGATAGTAACTGTATAATTATACAAATAACACTAGGGAACAACATTTTTGTTTCTTGAAAACTATTTGGTGTTTCTTATAGAACGTTTGATGCTGATTCCAAATATGGTTTCAGAATTTTTCTATCACCCATAGTTTTCGAGAAAATAATATTTCCATTTACTCAGAGTTTTCCCAAAATATTAGTTAAAATTAACTGTACTAATTTAATTTTACTTTCTTTTTTCCAGGGTAACTATATTTAATAGTATTTTTTGCATTAAAAAAATATAGCTATTTAAACAGATTTTTAATAAAAAGAAAGAAATTTTTTTCAAGTTTTGCTCAAATTTTAAAATTTTTCATAGTAGAAAAAATTGGTTTTTCATTCCAAAAAGTTTTCCGTGATTTCAATAATTTTCCGCCAGCAAGAATCGAAACTGTATTAATCCTAGAGATACATTTTGCTACGTATGTGGAGAACTGACCATAATGGCACAGAGGAAGACGATGACCCCGCAAATCTATGCCATTTGCCATACCAATGATTTGGAGAGAGCCCAAGGATTAACTAACGGATTGCTATTTTTGTATGACTAACGTTTCAGGATTCTCTGCCAAAAATAAACATAAAATTCAATACCCAAATCTTGCATCTGCCATGAGACCAGTACTACATGACGATGATAACCCAATTCCATCTCCCCCAAAGTCATGGACACTGGATGAAGAGTCTGAAGTTGAACCAGTGGAAATTGATGACACTAAAGATACAGACTTTCAGCAACCTGAATCATATAAACCACGTATGATAACGCAGGTTATGCTGAATGATCTCGTGAGAGATTTGGACCTTCCGAAAAAGAAAGCGGACTTATTGGGCTCCAGGTTACGTGAATGGAATTTGCTGGCAAAAGATACAAGCATATCGGCGTTCTGCACTCGCCAAAAAGCTCTGATGCAGTATTTCTCTTCGTCAGGTGGTTTATGCTACTGTAATAATGTAAATGGACTGCTGTTAGCTCTCGGTCATGAGCACAAATCTGAAGATTGGCGTTTATTTATTGACTCTTCGAAGCTAAGCCTCAAGGTTGTACTACTTCACAATGGAAATAAATACCCTTCCATTCCTGTAGGGCACGCTGTCCACATGAAGGAATCTTACGAAAATATGAAACTCATCCTTCAGCAGATTAATTATGACCAGTTTCGTTGGTATATATGTGGGGATTTAAAAGTCGTCGCGCTTCTTCTGGGAATGCAGCTCGGTTATACGAAGTTCTGCTGCTTCCTTTGTGAATGGGACAGCAGAGCCAGAGATTCGCATTATTTTGTAAAGGATTGGCCACTTCGTCAAAAATGTATCCCAGGACTGAAGAATGTGTCTCATGAACCCTTAGTTGACCCCAAGAAAATATACTTACCGCCACTTCACATCAAACTTGGCATCATGAAAAATTTTGTCAAAGCAATGAACAAGGAAGATGAGGCATTCAAATATGTGAAGAAAAAGTTTTCACGACTTAGCGATGCAAAGATAAAAGAAGGGATCTTTGTTGGTCCCCAAATCAGAGAGCTCATGAAAGATCAAAAGTTTGATGATGCCTTGAGAGGAAAAGAAAAAGTGGCATGGGAGGCCATGAAGAATGTTGTCACAAATTTTCTAGGGAACATCAAAGCCTCTAACTAGGAAAAAATAGTGCAGGACATGATTGAAGCATATAGGTTATTGGGATGTAATATGTCACTAAAAATCCATTTCTTGCACTCCCATTTAGATTTCTTCCCTGAAAACCTCGGCGACGTAAGCGATGAGCATGGAGAAAGGTTCCACCAAGATATAGCTACTGTGGAGAAACGCTACCAAGGGAGGTGGGATCCGGCAATGTTAGCTGATTACTGCTGGACATTGATGCGAGAAGCTCCTAATGAAAACTACAAGAGAAAATCAGTGACAAAGAAGTTTTAAGAAGAATATTTTAAATGCCAATCTGCCACTAATATGATTTTTATGAAGTATTTATATTAACTTCTATACACTTTTTGAATAAATATTAAAATACAAATTTCTCAGTAACCTTGGGTGATAGAGAAATTCTACGGCTATAAGACCGACCTGTTCACGTCCAAGAAACAAAGAAAAAGTTAAAATTTGTTCCCCAGTGTAATTGTTTCAAATGTAAAGCGATCTTTAATGAGGAATCGCTGGAATAGATTGTGAACTTGAAATTTGTGTAGCCACTGTAAGAAAATTTTCCGTTTTTTTTTTGGCATGTATAGATTTGTTACAGGTTATAAACTTGATTATTAGTGTGAAATGTTATTTTATGCGAATGTTGTGAAAATTATAAAGTTTTCGATTTTATAAAAATGATACAAAATATCTGATCTGTGGAATTTGTCATCCTAATGATTTCTTGTCTATCTCAACTATGAATTTGTTAAAGAAAAAAAATTGCAAAATAAATAACTTTGTGGAATAAATTAATAAATTTGTTGAACGATATTAATAAGTTTTCCTAGTGAAAAACTTATTTTCAAGGTGGTGATGCGAGTATAGTAATGTCTAATTAAGAATTTAATGTTTGTTTATAAATTAATGTTCAAATATATCAAAATTATAAAATACGAGTTGGGAGTGCAAATTAAAAGATTATAATAATATTTAATGAATGTAATTACAATAAATTATGGTTGAGTATAATATTGTCCTCCCAAATTATCAAAAGCGTTTCCGGAAGTAAATAAAACGTCGACAAGTGTTACAAAGAGTGTTAATCAATCCCCTGGTTGACCACGTCTACCATATTCGTAAAGTATAGCGAAAAGCGAGTGAAAAGCATGTAAAGAGAATGATAAATGGTAGAAAAGAAATTGATTAATGAGAGTAAAGGGGAAAGTAAGAAATTATAATAAAATAAGTAATTAAAATATAATGAACAAAAGTTTGATTACTACAACAGTAATTAAAAACCTATTGTTTTTCACCAAAATACACACAGGAGAGAGAGAGTTGCAAATCGTTTACAAATAAGGTAAATTAGAGCGCCGGAATTACTTTTATCCTAACTATACAAAATACGCAATGCCTACCATCACAGATTTTCGAGCCCAGGACCGTTGGAATTCTTTAAAGTTTTAGTAATTCTAAAATCCTACCTGTAGAACTTTCTATAAATTTTTAAGTTATCACGTACAGGGAAACAAACGTGTAATAAAATTTCACTTTCAAAGGACACCTTCAACGCATAAGAAAATTCACCGTTTAAATGACGTCATCAGGATTGAAGATTAGCTTGGTGTGCTACGCATCGTCTGCCGGCACCAGATCTGGACCACTGGGCAAATATCCTTTCACTTCGTTTTATTACGACTTTTTATAAATTATAACACTTGCACTGAATGAAACGATATATATACATAGCCCGGCCTTCTGTTTAAATCACAAATTAGTTTCCCAATCCGCATTTATTATGGCTTTTTATAAATTATTTAACACTGGCATTTAACGATGTGTATATATAGCCCGAATCACAAATCAATTTTTTTACTTACATTTCAATGTCCACTTCATCGGCTTTCTTTCTCTCCGTCATAAATTTCTGCAATGCTTTGCGTTGAAAGTAGGGCGTTCCGGTCAGCCGCTCCGAAAGTTGGAGTGTAGCCCCTGCATAGAAGTCTCCGTCTTCAAACAATTGCGGGGAGCAGTAAAGTTGTTGTGAATGATTCATTGCGACACATTTCCGTAGCTACTCGTTGATAAATACAACTGTTGTGGATTCCAGATGAAAATGCCCCTTTTATATACGCGGTTCTAATTGAAACCACCCCTAATAGCTGAATCGCGAGTTTCCTATTGGCCGTCGGTGAAATTTGGGTGGACCATAACGTGTAAGCGTGACTACCCACCGACCAGAGGTCCTGGGCTCTTTCTCAATCTCCGCCCACTGGGCTGTAATTGAACGAGCCGCGAATTCTTAAGGCTTGTCAAATATAACTTATCCTTTCCATATATTTCTTTCAGAAATGACAGATTCGTATATATATATATATATATATATATATAGAGAGAGAGAGAGAGAGAGAGAGAGAGAGAGAGAGAGAAATTTTGTTTGGAAAATAAAATTTGTTTTTTTGAGGCGTCAAGCAAACTGACCAGGCCCCGTTCTGTCGCAATCTAAATTCCATTGAACCGTTCCGTCCTTCTAGAGTCAAAAACAATATATATATTAAATATATATTAAATTGTTTAGCGACTTTCACAATCACCTAAAACTGGAAAATAATTTTAAAGAAATTAATTGGCAGAGATTGGAGGGCGATGGGAATTTGGACGTATAGTAAGCATCCAATTTTACTACCTTACCTGTGATAATATATATATATATATATATATATACAGGGTGTCCCGTAAGTCTGGACCCATAGGGAAAAATAATAAAATTACAAAATAGTCCAAAAATTTATTACATAATCTGTTCAAAGTGTCCGCCGTTGTGTCGCACACATAGTTGAAGACGCAATCTCCACTGCGACAGCACTTTCTGAATCACAGTCGCAGAAATTTCTTGACACGCCTCCACAATGCGTGCTTTAAGGTGGAAAATGTTCTGAAGTTTGACCTCGTACACTTTGGCTTTCAAGTGGCCCCACAAATAAAACTCCAGCGGAGTAAGATCATAATAAAAAAATAATAAAAATAATAATAAAAAAAATATATATATATATTATAAATAAATTTTTCGACTATTTTGTAATTTTATTATTTTTCCCTATGGGTCCAGACTTACGGGACACCCTGTATATATATATATATATATATTATCCATTATATATATATATATATATATATATTATCACATTATGTATTATTATATTATATATATATTATTTATATATATATATATGAAGGATTTTAAAATCGCCTAAAACTGGAAAATAATTTTTTAAAAATTAATTGGAAGAAATGGAAGGGCGATGGGGAGTTTGCTGTATGGTAAAAATCCAATTTTACTGCCTTACCTGTATCTCCGTCGGAATAATCAGTAAAGGAAATCTGAAGGAGTTTAGTGACGTCTCTCTCTCTCTCTCTCTCATAAAAATTATAGAAGGTATATAGAAAGGAATGGTATAAGTAAACAGACATTTTCGGCGAGTTTAGTTAAAATGTTTATTGCTTAATATAAAATTTTTCCTGTAGTTATTTAAGAATGTATATATATATATATATATATATATAATATATATATATATATGTATCAAGTGTGGTATATTATACTGCTTGTATTTTCAGCCAATTGTTTTTCAAAGTCCCACCTAGGTGGTTAGCATCGCTGATTATGAACCCATCGGTTCCGTGCTCGAGACCCGGTAATTGCAGCCGGCGCGCGGTAAACGATCATCCTTCCGCACAATTGGTTGGTAGATAAATGGGTACCCTGGGTGACCTAGTGGTTAAGACGCTGGGCTACTGGTGGCCAGGATTCCCCGTTGAACTGTAGGTGAAAAGTGGAGTGAAAATCTTGAACTTCGTCAGAATGAACAATTCGGGCATTTTTTATCTTTCGTGGAATAAAAAGAAATGTTAATTTTAAAGATATTTTGTATAAGAGATGAATGACAAAAGTAAATAGGCACTTTTGGTTTGGCTTTAGAGTAAATGGACGCTATTCGGATCTCTCGAGTTATAGGTAAATTAAATATTATTCTTATAGATTATGTTGTTGAAATAATGTGCAATATAAAGAGCCCTGTTTAGTTCTTTTATTATTAGATGCGTAGCACACTCAGCTAATCTTCCTTTTGACCCCGGTTAGGCTAGTTGCATGCTGTTTATTATTTGACCTGGGTACGCTATCCTGCATTTTGCACTTATTGTTAATTAAATAAATAAATAATGTTTTAATTAGTTCGGGCAATTTAAGGAGAAAGTTTCTCTTGCCTTTAATAAATAAGAAATTAAAATAAATGGTGCAGCCTGGTAAACTTTATATAATTAAATTATATAGGAGTCTCTGGAAACTCATCTATAAATAAATAAATAAATAAATGGTAACTGGCACCTCCAGTTCCTCTATATATCAGATGCTGGGCCCCTGGACGCTCATTATGCGACGGACTCCGGTGGAATAAAGAACTCTCTCCTCTCTCCTTCTTAGGTTAAGGCTTAGGTTAGGTTTCTCTTTGGCGGGTGAGGCCGTCCCAACTTCTCCCCCAAAGAGGTCAGCTGGACTCTCCGAGCTTGCTGGGGAGTTTCCCCCCCTTTTTTTGGCACCCTGGGGTTGGCGCTGGGGAGGGGGTTGGCACTGGCACTTATTGCAACATTTGCAATTGCATTGCACTCGTCCATTTTACGGTCATACTTCTGGTGAAGACTACTGGTCTCGACTACAATCACTGAAACTCTACTCTCTCGAAAGAAGGCTCGAGCGGTACACAATAATATACATATGGAAAATACTTGAGGGCTCTGTCCCTAACCTTAGGAATGAAATAGGAACAAACTGGAATGAGAGAAGAGGCAGATTTTGCACGGTTCCAGCTGCAGTGGGACAAGGGACCATGAAAATGAGAATGGAAAATACCATAAGAATAAGAAGTGAGGAAGTGAGGAATCTCCAGCACATCGACTGGAATAACTTCAAGAACAAGCTGGACAGATTCCTCTGCAAAGTCTCTGACCAGCCATGCGTGGCTGGCTAGGAAGGCAGGAGGAGATCAGACAGCAATTCCATCCTTCACCAAATCCCACAAATGAGGCGGGATGCTGCAGAGGGGTCGACCGTAGGTCGATCCTGAACCGTCATTCGAACTCACCTAAAGATGAAGAAGACCTAAAGAAGATGTGTGCATATATATATATATATATATATATATATATATATATATATATATATCGTAAAGAACGACGCTTGTATAGGAGATATTCCGCGCAAGACGAGAGAGAGAGAACGAAACAAGCGTCGTTCTTTACGTTATTTATACTGCGTGTTCTTTGCAGATGAATGTATATAATGTTACGGCATGCGGAAGGTGCCCCCTTGGGGCATTGGTTTCTGCGAGTATGTAGAAGAATTACGGCATTTGGAAGAGTGAGGCCCATGGTGTAATGGTACCGCATCTGACCGGCAATCGGAAGATCCCGGGTTCGATTCCCGGGTGGTTACCTCATTTTTTCATTTGTTTCGTTCTCTCTCTCTCGTCTTGCGCGGAATATCTCCTATACAAGCGTCGTTCTTTACGTTATTTATACTGCGTGTTCTTTGCAGTTGAATGTATATAATGTTACGGCATGCGGGAGGTGCCCCCTTGGGGCATTGGTTTCTGCGAGTATGTAGAAGAATTACGGCATTTGGAAGAGTGAGGCCCATGGTGTAATGGTATCGCATCTGACCGGCAATCGGAAGATCCCGGGTTCGATTCCGGGTGGTTACCTCATTTTTCATTTGTTTCGTTCTCTCTCTCTCGTCTTGCGCGGAATATCTCCTATACAAGCGTCGTTCTTTACGTTATTTATACTGCGTGTTCTTTACAGTTGTATATATATATATATATATATGGTAACCCCTCTGTCTATGGCCTAGGGTGGTTCGAAGTTGACGGGGGTTCTGGTTAGGTGGCAGCAACGGATTTGTTACTCTGGAGTAGCTAGCATCGTATACGGAATGGCAGTAGTTTCTCTTATACTACTCTCCGATTTCTTCTTGTAATGGATCGGAGAATTCTGTGAAGCTTACTAAATTCTCCAAAGGTTCCCAGATTCTTCTTGTAGAGTATCTGAAAATTATTTTTCTCTATTTTAAGACTAAATTTTCTGAAGAGAGCAAGGCTCGAAGGAGAAGACAAAGATATTCTCTTACTGTAGTTTACTGCTAAAATGTTACAGGTAATGCTCAACCTCTAAGTCAGATCAGACAAATCAGAATAATAATTTGAAAAATTGTTTGACTTTATATAATGAATTTTTGGTGACATCATTATTATTTAATGTTGACCTGTTTTGTTTTTTATTCTCAATAGGCTGAATTATTTTGCAAAATATTTGAAGATGAGGCAAATATTTTAGCTGTAGCAATGTCTAGGCAGATAAACAAGATATTTGAAGATGAAGCCATACTTTTATTTTAAACTGCATATTGACAAATCTGATGTTATCATGATTTGCCGAGTTAACTAAAAAGGGAAATTGAAATATGCATTTTTTCATGGATGAAAATTAAACATACATGTGAGCCAAAATTAAATGCTTAAAATTTAAGATTAGGTGTTAAACAAGACATGACTTCATCTCTTACAACGAAGAGAGAATCTATAGAGAAACTGAACATTGCAGAATTTAACAAGATTACATTATTAAGCTAAATCTATAAAAAATGTTAAGTAATTTAAAAAGAAATAATTCATCAATTATTCAGCAAAAATAAAATAGTAAGAATATAAAAATTTATCCAAACTTGCTTCAGCGTTATGCGAGTTTGGACTCTATATGCAAAAATGAATATAAGAATATATGAATACAAGAATATACAAGTATAAGAGTATATGAATATAAGAATATATGAATATTTGAATATATGAATATAAAAGTATAAGAATTTAAGAATATATGAAAATAAGAATTATTCATTGTTCATTTTATATATATATATATAATTATTAACAGATTATCATTGTTTCGACATAAAACACTTCTATTCCATATTAAAACCGTCACCTGTACGTAACAAAGAAGCACAGTGAAAAAACAAATTAAACTTAGTATTTTAAATATCTATAATCATTAGAAATGTATAATGGTATATGTTATATTACATAAGATACAGGCTATATTTTTAGTGTATCTAAAATGATTTTCAACATTTGCAAAAAGTTTAACAATAGGAGAGAATAACTGTGAAAGTGATTATAACTCTAATATATTTTTATAATACAGTGTGTGTGTGTAGTATATATATATATGTATGTGTGTATATATATATATATGTATGTGTATATATAATAGTACTATAATTATTTTATTTATTTAAACAAAAAGTAAATAGATCCGAATATGTATTACATACCCATACATAGGGAAAATGAAAAGCAATTCCAAAGCCTGTCGTGTATTTAAACACCTCGTTAGGGAATTTCTTGGCAAGCTGCTTAAATACACGAAAAGCCTTGGAATTGCTTTTTATTTTTCCCTGCGAGTGTGTAACATTTATTAATTTTAAATGTTTAAAAGTGAAATTCATTCCAGGTATGAATATGTGAATATATAGGAGTATACTCCTACATTTTAACAGGGGGAGCCGCATTAGAATTATTATTATTATTATTATTATGTATTTTTTGAGAAATCTTGTACAAGTTCCTGTGAATTTCTTACACACACCGAGAAATTTTCTTCAACACTATTCTTCAAAAAATAAAAATATTGCTTTTGATATGTACTTTTTAACGTTTCGTCCATACACTTAGGCATCTTCAGAAAAATTACCTTTAAAAGTTTTATGATTAAGATTGAAGTGCATGTGCAAAACGTTAAAAAATATATAGCTAAAGCAATGGTTTTATTTTTTCAAGAATTGTGCTTAAGAAAATTTCTGAGAAAAATTCTTTCAGGGATTTGGAGATTTCTAGAAAAAACATTAAATTAGAAGCTCTCCTTAAATATTATTATTATTATTATTATTATTATTATTATTATTACGAAAGCTAGTGCAGCACTCGCAAAACAGGTTCGTCAAACCATATATTTCCCCATGATATACCCACACCTACAATACTGCATTAGTGCTTGCGGAAGCACACGTAAATTTTCGCTGCAGCCATTGGTAGTAATGCCAAAAAGTTTAGAAAAATTTATAAATTGAGCAAACATAATGAAAGTACAGATCAACTTTTCCACGAGTTAAAAATTCTTAAAGTAGGAGAAATCTACAAACTAAACATTGCCTCATATAAGGGGTTCCAAAAAACCTTAGCCCCACCATTTGCAGTTTACATGTTTACTTATATCGAAATAGTTTTTAGTGATTATAAAAAT
Organism: Bathynomus jamesi; assembly: GCA_023014485.1. Classification (NCBI taxonomy): domain Eukaryota; kingdom Metazoa; phylum Arthropoda; class Malacostraca; order Isopoda; family Cirolanidae; genus Bathynomus; species Bathynomus jamesi. The sequence goes on from JAJOZX010000001.1 coordinate 2,251,381, forward strand.
ATATAAAATTCTTTATTTATTGCAGGTATTAAAATTACTCTAGCTGATAAAGTGATAATATAATGGCTTCTCAATTAATTGGTGATTCAGAGAGGCAACGTGTGATAGATCGCATACGAGCAATAACATTTCGGGAAGCTCGTGATGCTGGAGCTACCTTTATAACACGTTCATGGGTTGCCAAAAAGTTGCGAAGAAGTGAGGACGTCGTCAAAAGAAATTGGAATAAAACTTTGGATGAATGTGAAATGGATACAACCAAATCTGGGCGCCCAAATTTGCCACTCTCTCAGGAAACAAAGGACATCATTGAAAGCGGTACGCGTAAGCAGAAAAACAGCTGTGCTAAACTTTCTAGAGAGATCGAAGTGTTGAGAGGAAAGATCGTTAGTGGTGAGATCATTCGACTGTACCGTCATAGGCAAGGTTTAAAGCCTTGGCATGAACTTCCAAAGTCAAGAAAAACTCAACTTAACATCGATGACAGAATGTGGTTTGCCCATTACTTTGAAGATTGGGATGTGGATGATTTTATGCATTTAGCTCTCTCCGATGAATTTTTTGTTTATGTAACACGTCGGCCTAACTACCAAAATGATCAAGTGTGGGCCACAACACCAGATGAAATCGATGACAATGAACATTATCGCGAATTATTAAAAAGTCCAGACTGTGTTGGTGTGTTTGTTTTGTTCACTGCAAAGAAGCTCATGTGGGTACTGAAGCCAAATGGTCAGAGTTGGGATGGACAGTATTTTCGTGATATTATTCTACCCCAGCATTTCATTCCTTTTCTGCACGATAAGGCCCCCTACTTTAAGGCATTAGCCACTCAACAGTTGTTGCGGAACCATGAGATCGATTTCTTTGGAAATGAAGAATTGCCAGGAAATTCTCCTGACCTGAACGTCTGTGAACACATTGAAGCAGTTATAAAGGACAAGGTTGAATGCCTCTTGTTTCAAGAACCTGCAGCAAATCGATTTTCGAAGGATACAATGACGCAACACATTGAAACTGTTTTAGCAAATTTGCGTAACGATCAAGATCTATTCACGTCACTTTTGGCAAGCTACCCAAAGCGAATTCAGGCTGTCTTGGAAGCCAATGGCGGGAACACCAAGTTTTAATTGTTTCTCATTAAATGCAGGATTAAATTCTCTTTTGTAAGGTATGTTTAGTTTTACTGTACCTCTAATGGTTTAGGTCATGGGCGGGGGGGGCTAATGTTTTTTGGAGCCCCGTATGTATCAAATCATCCGCAATACTGAACCAAAAATCATCCAAAACAACATATTAGCTTCCCAAACACAACACCGCTTTAACACAAAACAATCAGACACGTACATCAGAAAACCTCATCATATTCTAGATTGTGCAACTAGGTCCTTATCCTGAACTGGTCCAAGCCTTTTAAATTCACTTGCTCAAGAGATAAAACAATCTACGACACTAAGAATCTTCCAAAGAAAACTCATACTGTGAAAGACGTAATTCTGTATCCCCATTCTCACTTCAACAAAATTGAACTACATACTCTTGTTTCCGTATTTATTTCCATATTTCTATATAACAAAACAAAAATAATAATAACCAGTAAAATAAAACAAAATATGAGCAAGGTCAAGGCATTTAAGGTTGTTAAGAGCAAGGTAATTAATATTTTCGATATTTTAATTATACTGTGTAACATTTAATTATATTTCACTGTCTAATATCCAAATAAACACGTTGGTATAATCTTAGCTGAACATCTATATGTATGTAATTATGTGTAGTTATGTGAATGTTTAATCCTAGCCGAATATTCTAACTCTATGTATTTCTAAACATATGTTTGTAGCTTACAACAGATAATCTCTATGTACTTTTCTTTCTTTGCTTTTATATCTAGTGTACATAACTTCGCCACTCTACACTTTCCCTCAAGATTAACAATACAACTCCATTCAGCCAATAAAGCATAAGATTTGCTTGTTAATGGCAGTTCTTTGCAATGTAAATATATGAAGGCATTACCGTCCAATTTGTCCGAGTGTATAATGGGCATGTGTATTTATGGATATACATGCATGAACCTGCATATATTTGTGCCTTTATATGTATGTATATATATGTGTATGTATGTCTATGTGTGTATATATAGATAGTGTGTGTATATATATATATATGAAAATTATTTCACGAAAGTAACACGTGAATAATATTTATAATGAAAATAACCACGAAGGAAAAAGGAAACATAGAATGGTGCTCAAGCGCTTTCGTCTAATGACATCCTCATGAACACTGAAATAAATAACAAGTTCAAGACTATATATAGGTCACAGAAAAAAATAAAATAGAAAAATAAAAATTGTAGGAAAAGCATACAAATTTATAAGGAAAAGCTACCAGAGTTTTAGCACTTTGCCCCTCTTGTCTAAATCCGTTCTGAACGAATTCAAAACAACAAGATCAAGCGAAAAAAGGCCGTGGCTAATGTTAAAATTATTTGTAAGTTGAATAATGGCAAACTCAAGAATATTTCTATTAACAATGTTGCTTGAGTGAAACAAAATTGAAGCATTATTCCAATCAGTACAGTTGGATAACTCTGACAAATGGACGAAAAGGACACTGGACGGCTCTCCCGTTCTAAGGGAATATTGATGCTGTTTTACAGGCGTGTGCAAATCCTTTCCAGTCTGTCCAATGTAAAAGGAATCACATTGTTTACAACCAATTTTATAGATAATGCCTGAATTATTGGTAGGGCTATTTTTTACTAGGATATTTTTCACAGTATTGTCATATGAAAATACTACATTAATATTCAAAAGATTAAGTACATTAGCAATGCCGAAAAAGATTACGAAAAATGGAAGTACTAAAATATTCTTCGACAAAGTGCGAGGATTATTATTCACACGATAGAAAGTTCGTTTTGCTTGGAATTGATTGGAATAATGCTTCTATTTTGTTTCACTTAAACAACATTGTTAATGCAAATATTCATGAGTCTGCCATTATTCAACTTACAAATAATTTCAATATTAGCCAGGGTCTTTTTTCGCTTGATCCTGTTGTTTTGAATTCGTTCAGAACGGATTTAGACAAGAGGGGCAAAGTGCTAAAACAATGGTAGCTTTTCCTTAAAAATTTGTATGCTCCTCCTACTTGTTATTTATTTCAATGTTCCTGAGGATGTCATTAGACGAAAGCGCTTGAGCACTATTCTTTTTCCTTTTTTCTTCGTGGTTATTTTCATTATATATATATATATATATATATATATATATGAGTGTCCCAAAAGTCAGTTTACCGAAGAAAATGTTCTCCAAAGGTGAGTTTACTACAAAAAAAAACTTCTTTCATAAATACAGTATATTTACAAAACATAAGAAAACAAAGAAAAAAAATTTCTGAAACATATTTACAAAATGAGAATAGTTTTGGTTACAGTAACTGTTCAAAATATCGTCCATGTTGTTCGATGCACATCTTGTATATGTCAACGGTTGACCGGCAAATTGCTTTAAATAGTTCCTTATCATTGCTTAAGAGTTGGAATTCTTCACAAATGTAGTCTTTAAGGTCTGAAGACATGCGGCTTTGACTGTAAAAAAAATTGTCATAATGTTTAGAATAATCATCAGGAGAAAACATTTTCCTCGGTAAACTGACTTTTGGGACACCTTGTATATATATATTCGGATGGAGCGAAAATATGAATTTTAGAATATCAATTTGGAATACCTAGGAAAAGTTGTAAATGACGCTAATTTAAATCTCACAAGTTTGAACTAGCTGCTGTTTCAGTAAGAGGCCCCAATGACCTGAAAAACCGTCACATTTTAGCCTCAGTCATCAGTCTTCTAAAGTGCGTGCAGTTACGAGATGTGTTACAGTTTAGCTTATCCTATTAGTATAACTACTTAACCGTTTTTGCATGCATACAAATTTATTTCTTGTAATTCTCTGATTTAATTACATTAATTCTATTATTTTTTAGAAATATTAAAATGGATAAAAAAGTAAAGACAAGGCAGTGCAGTATATGCCAATTTTTTAGCGCTGTTAAAGAACTAAATAGCAATAGGCTTCCAACCTATGAAGAAATGTTTAGATATTATATATGGGTAAGAGCTGACATAAAGTTCACTAATAATAACAAAGATCCTGCAGTCTCTGACGTATCAGAAAGAGTCGCTTTAGATATTGAAAATATTTGGGTAAAGGTCTGAATTCCAACAGTTTCTCACAAAAGAGTTTTGCAGCCTATTCGTTCCTATCATAACTATGTAGTGTTGATAAAGCCATACAAAGGAAGAAAAGGAAACCCAAATTATCAAAACGAATTACAGTTGTTCAGTGAAAAAGCTAAAAATTTATTTGATATTGCTAGATGCAAATGTGAGTTTGATTCATGTCACTGTGATAAAACTAAAAAGGTTCCTCGCATTGAGCAAAAATTTCTTACTGATCAAAGAGGAGATAGAAAAATGGAAAAATGGCAATTGGGAACATGGATAAAATAACAACTGAAAAACTTAAAAAGAATATGAAACGAAAAGAAGTGGAAGTTTCTCGAATTAGCAAAAGCATTTCAACTAATGATGATGCTGTAGGCCTAGGCCTTGATTCTTCTGATTTGGAGGGTGACATTTCAGCTTGCTCAGGGAAGGAATCAAATCCGACCCAAACAAGAGCTGTTGATGATGCTAGACCGTCTAACTCGCATCAACAAATGAGAGTTAATTTAGGAAATGTTGCACAAGCTTGTGATAGATACGGCATATCTGACCTGGCAGGTGCATCTTTGGCATCTGCTGCCCTGCAAGATGTTGGTCTAATAGGAAATGAGGATACCTCCCTCGTAATTGACAGGAGTAAAATTAGAAGAGAAAGGACGAAAATATGGCGTAAAATGCAACAATAAGTTAATGAGGAACACACTAAATTTTGATGGAAGAAAAGATAAAACTAAATGTCATATCAAGCAAGGCAAAAAATATTATTACAAATCGGTCATTCAAGAACACATAACCTTAGTAAGAGAACCAGGGTCTTGCTATGTTGGTCATATTGCACCTGTCTCTGGTACTGCTCATGGTATTAAAGATTCGTTAATTCAGTTTTTATCAGAAAATGTTCAAAACATTGATGAACTGGTGGCTATTGAATGTGATGGAACTCCTGTAAACACAGGAAGGCATAATGGAATTATTAGCCTCTTAGAATAGGCATTAGGTAGACCTTTGCAGTGGCTAATATGTCAATTGCACGCTAACGAACTTCCACTTCGCCACTTGTTATATCACATTGATGGGAGCACAACAGGACCTGATACCTTCTCTGGAACAATTGGCAAAGCACTGAAAAATTGTGAACAGCTTCCAGTTGCAGGATTTGATAAAATTGAAGTTGATATACCAAACATAGCAAATGAAGACTTAAGTACGGACCAGAAGTATTTGCTTGAAATCTGTAAAGCTGTGTGCTTAGATAAATGCTCTTAGGATTTGTCTGCAAAAAATCCAGGAACTTTATATCATGCAAGGTGGATAACTACAGCAAATCGAATTCTACGCTTATACATTGCTAAAGATAAACCATCAGAGAACCTTCGTGCATTAGCAACATTTGTAATGAAAGTTTATGCTCCAATGTGGTTTACCATTAAGTCAAAATCTTCATGCACAGAAGGAGGAAGACATGTCTGGGAAACCATTTCAAGTTCAAGATACCTTCCACTTGAGCTGAGAAACGTTGTGGATTCTTCAATACAACGCAACGCTTATTTTGCTCCATGATCACCGATGATCAGGAGCACAGCAGAGAGCTGGCAATTCGAAGAATTATGCTTGCAAGAAGCAAAACACGAAAGGAAATCCGAAAGTTTACAATACCAAGGCTGAACTTTGGAGGAAAAAAATACATTGATCTTATTAACTGGAAAGAAGAAGGGCGATTAAGTCGTCCGCTTTTGCAGCAATTAACGGAGAAGGAATTGAGAGAGAGCTCGCTCCCAAACAGTCAGATTTTGGAGGCATACTTGGGATGCCATGTCACACACAGGCCGTAGAAAGATGTTTTAAGCTAGTAACAGAAGCAGCAGCTACAGTTTGTGGAAAAGAACGAAGGGATGGATTCATTCGAGTGAGATTGGAATCAAGAAACATAATGCTATTTTTCAGTACTAAATCACAACATAGTTCGATAAGCAGGAAAAGGAATAAGACTTAGACAAAAGTCCATAATGAGGTTGGGTGGTTGTGATGGGCTAGGCTGGAACTCGATGTGCAGCTACCTCCACGTGGTGAGTTCTGTGTACTTTGTGTATATATATATATATATATATATATATATATATACAGTATATATACAGTACACACAAAGTACCGGAATGCTGCAGAAATGTTCAAATTAGGAAGCGAGTTTTTGCCCTCGCTGGGAACCCTGAACAATTAATTCAAGGGACATCAAATTTTGAGTGAACATTGATAGTAGCCCGTTGACAACTTTTGCAGGTATTCCAAATCGATATTTGAAAAAAAAAAAATTTGGTTCATTTCACTCCACCCTAATATATATATATATATATATATATATTAGTGATGTAGCGGATGTCATTTTTTTCACATCCGCGGATGCGGATGAGGATGTTTGATTTCAACATCCGCGGATGCGGATGCGGATGTCTACATTTTCGTTGTTTTTTAGGATATATTCGAGATTTGTTGTGTTTAACGTATATAATAAGTTATTATATAGAGAGAGCTGTAGCTATAATGTAGTATAATTGATTAATTGTACAATAATTGCTGTACTTTTCTCTGAACATATAAAATAATATCAAGCATCTAACTAATATAGAAATCAATTAGTGAATTCGTCTGCAAATAAATTCGTTATATTTTGTTGAGTTTCAGCCACAATTAGAAACCATAATTGTGTTACCAGGATGCGGGACGTGAACCCAACTCAAATGCACCCCACCGACCTCTTTCCCCAACCTCCACCCTTATAGAAAGAGATCTTTAATTAGCTTGATAACTATTTATATTAAGTTTAAAGTTTTATTAGGCATATTTATAAATGAGTAATTAAAATAAAGTAAACTAAGATGTTCATCGTTTAATGTTCAAACTTAATTATAGGAAGGTTATGCTTAAGGAACATTAATTTTTCTGCCTTTTCTGCTGCCAGTCTGTTTCTCTTTTCATCATATATTAATCCAGCACTGCTAAATAATCTCTCGCTTGGTACGTTTGTTGGAGGACAGGCTAAATGTTTCCTTGCAAGTTTACTCAAGTATGGATAGATATTCTGCGTATTTTTCCACCAACTAATAGGATTGTCACATGCAGCCAGGCGTTTTTCTTGGTGATAGCTCTCGATCATTTTTACTACATCTTTTGACATCGCGTAGGTCTCGTCATTGCTGCTTGACTCAAGAAACTGAGAGACAGATTCTGTGATAGATTTGCTTGTTGAAGGTGTTGGTTCTGTCACTGAAACTTTTATTCTTTTGGTGGGTGGCGAAGCGACAGATTCAAGAGATTGAAGCTCTTCAACTGCTTTGCCAAGTGATGATTTAACTCGTTCTAATGTACTAGGTGAAAATAACTTAGCTTTGTAACGTGGATCTAAGTAGGTTGCAAGAGAGTAACTTCATACAAGAACAGCCTCTCGTCTTGTCGCTTGCATCACTTTTGCGCACAATGAACTAGTTCTATTAATATAGTAGAATTTGATAATTTCCGCTTATTAATGACGTTTTATCTCAACGGTCCACATCCGCACGACATCCGCAGTCCAAAGTGAGGATGCGGATGCGAGAAAATGTGCGGATGTTCCGCGGATGCGGATGTGACCTACATCACTAATATATATATATATATATATATATATATATCACTCGGGAAGTGATCTGTCTTTCCTTGTGAACAGACGTGTTCTATCGAGTGTCCAGTATTACCAATTGAATAATTGGTTTTATTCGAAGTGTCTTTAAAAGCAATAAGTGCTTGGTGCTTTCTTAACTAAATTACCTCCTGTTATTAATTATTCATAAATTAATATACTTTATTTATTGATTTTATTTATTTCTGTATTATTTAATTAAACCAAGGCGAGTGTACGTGGCTTGCCTTGTTTGTTTTCCTTCGAGAGGGTAAAATTCCAAAACGTGGACTAATAAGGTTGCTTTTACCTTCCTGAGGATCATCAGGTAGGGTGTGGTCACCCTCCGTGGGAGAAAAAAAAAAGGAAAAAGGGAAAAAAGTCGGCCGAATTGTGGACAGATAAGTTTTCTTCTTTTTTTATGTTTATATTCATCTTTACTTATACTTTTTTCTTTTCCAAATCCTTCGTCGGTAGCTTAATTAAGTATATATTAATTTAGTATAAATTTGGGTTACAGGAACCTGTTTCTGCGTTTGAAGGACATTTTTGCGGGGTTGCGCAGATGACGTCACAATAAGCACGCAGTAGACCTACGTTTTATTTATTAATTGCTCCTTATTTATTCTAGGAGACTTACGTCGTTATTAGATTACTATTATTAACTCGATATTAATTTCCAAACGCTCGTTTTCTAATTAGTTAATAGCATGGCACCCCCGTCAATTACTTGCAGTCGCTGTAAAGGAAAGTTTGCCGCTTACGCGTTTATTTTGGCTAATAATAATGATCAGTTAGTTTGCAGGTGGTGCTCAAACATGGAATTGCTGAGGAACGAGCTAGAGCGTAAGAGGGAAGCCAGAGTGAGGCTTGAAGAAAGGATGGTGCTCACGACGGCAAAGTTAGAATCCTTTGGGCCTTCCGAGAGGAGTTATTCTTCAGTCACGGCCGCTCCTGCCTCAGTTTCTACTAATGATAGAAATAATACTAATAGCCCTCTCTCTTCCCCTAGTTCCCGAACCTTTGTACAAGTGCGTAATGGAGCCCCATTGAGACAACCTAAGACTTGTCTACTGGTATTAACGAACAATAAGTTTTCTGTTTTAGGCTTTGAAGAAGCTGAACCTGAAATACGACTCGTTGGTGAGTCCACTGTTCCAGGACAGCTCGAGAAATTCTGCGGGAGAAACCCCCGTCGTAGGTGCCGTTAATGCTACCCTGGTGCAAGGGTGGAGGATACAACTAATAGTATTGATTGTTTTTCAGACGGAACCGCTGAGGACACAACGTATGTTATTCACGTCGGTACTAATAACGTTCTAAATTCTAGGTCGGAAGAGCTGCTGGTTAGGTACAGGGGCTTACGAGAGCGACTAATGGAAAAACTAATAAGATTGTTTTAACAGGTGTACTTCCTTGAATTATCCAACGTAACGAGTTCTACAGCAAGGCGACCTATATTAACAATAACCTAAAGTCACTTTGTCAACAGGAAGGAGTGCATTTTGCGAATTTTGGGGGCAGTTTCTACGCCAGAAGGGACTTGTTTCTCGTAGATGGACTTCACCTTAATGACATTGGAGCTGCGCGTTTAGGAAGAATATTTCATAATACCATCTCTTCTTTTCAGGCTGCCGTAACTCGAACGGTCCAGGGATAATTTCCTTAAAGTTCCCTTGCGCGCGCGAAGGTATCGCGGTTACAAACAATTTAAAGGTTCTATCCTTAAATGCTCGTAGCCTACGAAATAAAATAAACGAATTTTTTTTCTTTAATTGCTTGTAAAGCCTGATTTAATTGCGATAAATGAATCGTGGCTTAGCACTAAAACACGTGGCTTTGTAGGGGAGTATCAAATTAGAGGTTATAGACTTTTTGTTAAAAACAGAATAGGTAGGCGAGGAGGCGGTGTTATGTTGTATATCAAAGATAATATTGCGAACGTTATAGAAATAATGCACAGCATTGCAGAACCGATAGATTCGACTATAGCAGAACTTAAATTGAACGATTTCAAACTTTTCGTTGCCGTTATATATAGGTCCCCTAATCAAACAGCTGATACGGACGAAGCGTTATATCGTGAACTTAAGAGAAAAATAGGTAGTGAGCAGGCCTTAGTTATGGGTGACTTTAATTGCGCCAACGTGGAATCCGATACAATGCAGGGAGACGCGGAAGGTAATCGTTTAGTTAATTTTCTCGAGGATAGCTATCTTATTCAAAAGGTTGGGGAGCCTACGAGGTTGGACAGTATTTTAGATTTAGCAATTACTACGGACGATAGGCTAATCATTGATCTTCAAGTAATAGAACCGTTAAGCAATAGCGATCACAATATGGTAGAGTTTGTCCTCTCAGTAAGTCACTCGAAACCAGCTAACTCGACTAAAATTCCTAACTTCCAGCACACAGACTTTTATAAATTTAGAAATGAATTGTCACATGTTAATTGGGAAAACGTAATGGCGATCTCCAAGGAATCGTTTGAAACAGTATTTAGGACTATAAATGAGGAATGTGTACCGTACAAAATTAAGCGTGCGAAAGTAAACAATAAGCCCCTGTGGTTTATTTCTAGAGTAGGGGATATTATAAGGAGTATTGATAGGGCTTATAGGCTACATAAGTGCGATAAAGACAATTTGTGGTTACGAAACAACTACATATCTCTCAGGCGTGAAGCGAAAAGTGTAATAAAAAGTCCAAGCATGATTTGAAACCTCCATAGCTCGTGAGGGCAAAGAAAACCCCAAGCGATTCTTTCAATACGTCAATAATAGGAATCCAGTAAAGAGTGTCTTAGGGACCTTGAAAAATACTGACGGAGAGCTAGTTTCTGAAAAACAAGCAAATGGCTACCTTGCTAAACGAAATTTTTACGTCAGTTTTTACTATAGAAGATGTAACGAATATCCCTACGGTCATAGACATAATACCTTTTGACAATGGTAATACTTAAGATAATATTGTGGTTAGTGAAAGGGAGGTAATGGGCTAGATTGATAAAATGAAACTGTGTAAATCACCGGGTCCGGATTCCATATACCCCATGCAACTAAAAGATTTAAAAGGAAGCATTGTTGTGCCGCTAACAAAGATTTGTAATGCGTCTATTTCTGAGGGGTGTTTACCAGATAATTTCAAGTTAGCAAATGTAACACCTATTTTTAAGAAAGGTGTTAAAGGTGCGGCGGGAAATTATAGGCCAATCATTTTAACTTCTGTTGTGGGTAAGCTACTGGAATCAATAATTAAGGATCGTATAGTCGAACACTTGGAATTGCATAACTTGATTAGAATTACGCAGCACGGTTTTAGGCCAAACAAATCTTGCTTAACTAATCTTTCAGAATTTTTTCAAAGCGTGGTTGAAGTTTACAATAGTCATCGGGCGGTAGATGTAGTGTATTTAGATTTTCAAAAAGCGCTTGACACAAACCGCACAAAAGACTCATGGAATCAGGGGTGTAGTAATAAATTGGATAGAAGAGTGGTTGCGAGGTAGGAAACAGAGGATGGTCGTTGATGGAGTGGAATCGTCTTGGGCTAATGTAGCGAGCGGCGTTCCTGAGGGTTCTGTATTGGGGCCCTTGCTTTTTCTTATATATATTAACGATTTAGATGTCGGCCTAGTCAGTACAGTTTCAAAGTTTGTGGATGACACGAAGTTTGGTGGTAGGGCAATTAATGATGAAGATAGAGGTAAAATCCAGGAAGATCTGAACAAAATCGTTGATTGGTTAGTCACATGGCAAATGAGATTTAACGTCGATAAGTGCAAAATTTTACATATACGTTCGCGTAACGGTAATTTTGCGTATAGTATGGCAGGGAAGAAGTTCGCAAGCGTAGAACAGGAAAAAGATTTAGGAGTTATCGTCATTGATGATTTGAAAGTGGTGAAACAAAGTACAGCAGCGGTCAATAAAGCGAACAAGGTGCTAGGTTTTATAGCTAGGAATTTTGAGTACAAATCGCATTAGTTAGACCCCATTTGGAGTACGCCATTGGAATCCGTATATGCGCAAAGATATAGACAAAATCGAAAGAGTTCAAAGACGAGCAACTAAGATGATTCCGTCGCTTAGGTCGAAGTCGTACGAGGATAGGCTTTAGGAGTCAAAATTTACTACACTGGAGACTAGGAGGCTAAGGGGTGATCTAATCCAGGTTTTCAAAATTATGAATGGGTTCGATAATGTAAATAGAGATAGCCTTTTCGAAATATCTCAATATAATAGAACTAGAAATAACGGGTATAAGTTAACAAGTAGAAGGTTTGAGACAGCAGTTGCCAAAAACTTTTTTACGCATAGAATAGTAAATAGCTGGAATAGTTTGTCGGTAGATTAGACGCATATGTTGATAGAGTGGGTATAGTTTAAGATAGTAAAATTAAGGTTTTTGTGGTTCGGAACCCACGTAAAATTGTAGGTCCCCTCCGCCACCACGGAGGACATGCGCAATACACAACTACAACCACAGTTAGGTAGACCAGCCATGAGTGGATCCTAGAGTCTTTGTTGGTCTGAAACATTATAACATTATAACATATATATATATATATATATATATATATATATATATATATATATATATATATATATATATATATATATATATGTCACATGTGCATGTACAGTATATATGCTTCCTGTAGCAAATGGTGTGCACTATCAACTTGTATAAAAATAATAATAAATTGTAATATTGATATTGTTATTGTTATTATTATTATGTTACTCTCTGTATACCTCTGTATAACTTATATGTTACTCTCTTCATATTTGTAGCAAAGAACAATGAAATTATTATTATTATTATTATTATTATTATTATTATTATTATTATTATTATTATTATTATTCGTGTCATTGCTGTTACGATTGTTTTATATTGTGTATGCTATTGCTCTACATATGCTTAGGAATGCATTAACTGTGACATTATCATATGTATATATAGATGTGTGTATACCTCTTTATACCTTATTATATGTTACTCTCAATATATATGTAGCAAAGAACAATAAAATTATTATTATTATTATTATTATTATTATTATTATTACTATTCTAAAAGACGTGAACGGTATTGCTTTCTAGAGTGAAACTTTGAATTTATTTCAGGGCCAACCTCTTAGTTTGTTTTATGTGTTCTCTAAAATCCTTCACTCACCTCAATGGACCTTTCTTCGACCGAAAAGATGCACACGAAGAAGAAACTCTATAGAGAGAGAGAGAGCGTCAGAGTTTTGCCTCGGAAGCTTACAAGTCCATAAATAAAATGCAAATGTCTTAAACTTTACATTCAAATTAGAGAGTTGCTGTGAAAGGAGCCTCTTATACTAATGGAAGAATATGCATGGGTATATTTTAAACGCACATCGCATTGCATGTTTTCCCACATAAAAGCTTCTTGAAATAAAAATAAAAGCACAGAAGACTGAACAATATAATAATAACATTTTTGTGGCCAAATTTGCTGCTTTTGAAAATGCTTCTTGTATACGGACTTTGTTTTATAACTGTTATTACCCTTTTAAGGTACAATTCTTCTATTAGAAATAACACTATAAAAGAAATAAACTGAACAATTATACAGTAGATCACACTTTAAGAAATACATGAAGTATACCTTTAATTAAGATTAAAAATGATATGAAGAGCAAAATTATCGCCACTGATTTCACTGTCTCCTAATATGCAATTAGGAGTGAAGCTATTATGTAGTTGATAATTTTTTAGGGCTATAATGTACAACTAAATATTATTATTATTATTATTATTATTATTATTATTATTATGATTATTATTATTATTATGATTATTATTATTATTATTATTATTATTATTATTATTATTATTATTGTAAGCGATAGAGGTCAAAATATTTAAAACTTTGTTTTAATAGTTTTATACAGTATATGAAATAGTTTTCAGAGGATATCAAAAGCAAGTAATCAGACAATATCACATTTATCGCTTACCTAACATAAATTTTTAGCAAATAAGTAGGGTGGGTACAGTGCTTAAACACTTTTAATGAAGTAGGATAAGACCCTGATAACGAACCCTCACCACTTTACAGCTGAAATAAGTTAAAAACGAGATTAAAAGGCAAGGATAACGCAGTATACTTAATGGCTTGCTGAGGTGAGTGATAAATTGAAATATCCCATAATACCCACTTCGGATGAAGTTCTTGCGCAGGTGACATGAAGCATCTACTACTTCTTGTATACTGAATCGAGGTGGTCAATAAATTGCAAGAGACTTCCTTTAAAAGGACCATATAAACCTTCCGCGTTAATTTTATTGGTTCCCGCACTTATCGTAACGCCTACACTTTTAATGTAGTCGTCATTCACACATAAATGTTTCATTATGGTACTTCTGAGACCTGTTTTTACAGAAGGGGAACACCGCCTCCGCTTTCATTTTGCCGAAATGCGTGAAAACCTTAATTTGTAGCCATGTATGCGATAGTCAATCACCTTTCACTAATAACACTGGTCGACAAAATCGAACTTTTTCTCTCAGCAAAGATGTATACACACTTTTCTAGACCAGTTTTGTATGCCGATTCCAAATCTGTTTCCGGTTTTCTTCTAGCACATCTAGTTATCGAAATATGACTGGTGTTAATTTCAGCACAATTTACCGTAAAAGTACAACTTTATTCATGAAAAGAAATGTACTCCAACCTAAAAACGTTGCGAGTAGATTTTCTTTTGTAAACCCTGTCCGGATCGTCGCGGTACAACATCCAGCAGTAGTCTGCCAGCATACTTTCGTTCCAGAAACCTTGGTAGCGATTTTCCATTGCCTGGATGTCTTGATGGAAGCGTTCCCTATGTTCGTCACTCACTGTGCCAAGGTTTTTGGGAAAGAAAGCTAGATGCGAATGTAAAAATTTTTATTTTCAAGGACATGCAACAGCCCACTTCTTGATATGCGTCGAGCAGTTTCTGAACTCCATCTTTGGATGCGGGAGACTTTTGGTTACCCAAGAAGTTTCCACAAATCCACTTGAAAGCATGCCATGCTTTTAGTTCTAAGGCATTGAGGCTTTCTTCAAAGCAGAACCTCCCTGATTTGGGGCCCCATAAAGATTCCCTCCTTCAATTTCGCGGCACTGATGTTTGCAAATTTGTCAACAAGGTATCGAATCCCTTTAGAATTCGCCTTACCCATCGCTTTCACAAAAATTTTCACTAAGCCGAGCTCAATGTGGAGAGGTGGCAGGAAAATGTAATGATCCGCGGTAGCACGGCTGTCCATAGGTATAGGAAACAACAGTATTTCGTGAACCCTCCTTGCATGCACATTAACATACCAATGACTTTGAAATCACCACATATATTCCATTGATGAGTGCTGTATTGGATTGCTTCGAGTTGTATATTCATGTTATCCTACGTCTCCTTTAGATGAACAGAGTGGGCGATCGGGATGGAAGGCTTTAAGTTCCCGTTATACAGGAGAACCGCTTTCAAGCTTCGCTGTGAGGAATCAATGAAGAGGCACCATTCAGATGGTGTGTGTACCTGTGACAAGTTCTCGAAAAGTCCATTGATATCATGGCAATACAGCAGATCCGACCGTCAACTCTAAAGAATGACGCCAAATCATGGTTTCGTTTTCTCTTTGGAGAGGGCTAGGTCTCTAATGAGGTCATTCAACTCGTTTTGGGTAAGCCTCTCCGGCTCCGATTGCTCTTCGTCAGGTGTGTAGTCAAGATCGGCCGAAGGTCCCGCATCTCCGCCAATCGCACCTTCGTCAGATTCCCTTTCGGCTTCTAAAGAATCGAGTCCATATTGTGAAGGTACCGGAATCGGCATCGTGTCATCGTGAGGGATCGGTCTGATCGCGGAGTCTACGTTCGGATAAACGATGTTATGCTTGTTCTTTACGGAGAATCCAGTTATGTTAACATTGTAAAAGTAATCGCCATGATGGTCTCTCAGCTCCCTCCATATCATGGGTATAGCGAACGGCATCGACTTTTTCTTTTGGTTCAACCAGTCACGTAATCCATTCGAACAAGCGCTACAGATAACATGTGGCGCCCACGCCTTATCTTGGTCGCCTAGTGGACAGACGAAGTATAACCGGTAAGTTTTCCAAAGATCCATCTTGAATGTACGCCGTTGTGATTTAGTCGCGAACGAGCAGCACACGCAACAGAAATTGTCGGGGTGATTTTTACACTTTCAAGGCATGATGATCGATGACTTGGTTGATGTAAATCACCTAAAAAATGTGTAAGTGGGTGACACAAAACAAAACAAAACACAACACACACCTAGACATGTGACTGTTACGCCAAAGAATAAAAGGGTGTACATGTGCAACGTTTGCAAATTTGTGGCCAGCAACTGCTCTCACCTAAAATATCACAAGACAACCTGCGGAAAGCCTAAGTTGAAACGACAAAATGAGGATACAGAAACGGTAAACCAAAAACATACACTTAAGCTGCAACGGCAAAATACTCCACTACATGTATAAAGGACACATATTATATATTGTGTATATATAGTATTATATATTATATTATATATAGTTATATGCATATTATATATTGTATTATACAGGGTGTCCCATAAGTCCGGCATCATAGGAAAAATAATAAAAAAGTCAAAACAAAAGCTTTTATTTACACAACGTGCTCAATATGTCCACCATTGTTTTCAATACACAAATTCAGACGTCATACCCAGTCAGTAAGCACACGGTGAATGATGTCAGGAGTAATGGTGTTACATGCCCCAATAATGCGCTGCGGCAAATGTTCAACACTCCTAATTTTCTCTGCGTATACCAGCGCTTTCAAGTGGCCCCAGAGATAAAAATCTAGTGGCGTGAGATCCGGGCTTCTAGCTGGCCATTCCACAGGCCCTCGACGTCCTATCCAATGACCATGGAATTGTTGGTACAGGTATTCCCTTACTTGGGTGCTGTAATGTGCAGGAGCGCCGTCTTGCTGGAACCATGTTGGGAAATTTCCTTCTTCGTTCCAGGATAGCAGTCGCTGTATCATCGTCAGTGGACCTCCTTGAAGGTCCACTGCGTGGTTTATCTTCTATGGATCCTGTTTCCTTAAACTTTGCAACAAGTCTGCTAACACAACTCTGTGTTATTGGCTCGCGGTCTGAATGCAGTCTATTAAATTCAGCAGCGGCCTCTCTTTGACTCCGATTTCCTATGAGTAGAATTATCTGGATTCGTTCTTCCTTGCTCACAGACATTATGGCCTGTAGAAAGAGAAAAACATGAATTATGGTTTGTAGAAATAGAAAAATATGAATTTCTCCTATGATGCAGGACTTTTGGGACACCCTGTATTATATATATATTATATTTATTATATATATTATGATCGGTCTCATCTCGAAAAGTAGACGTGCTAGAGGAAAACCGAAAACATATTTGGAATCAGCTTCCCAACAGCTATCTAGCCCACCCATAATTATAGCTGTTGAAAAATACTTGTTGGCCAGTGTAATTTTTTGGTAAGTTTGGGATATTAACAGTCATGTGAAGGAATTTATTGCCAAAGACATTAACATTACATTATAAATGAATGGAAGATATAGAATGGCTGTTTAAATTTATCTATATTACCATTAGTGGGAAGAGTCTCATTGAAAGGGTTAAAGCTTCTGTTAATAAATGAATAATAATAATAATAATAATAATAATAATAAAGAAATTATGAAACTTTACAAGAAATAGTGATATAATGTTTGGCAAAATTCTATTAATTTGATATATGCACAATTATTGAATGGACATTAATATTTGGTAACTAAAATTTCTGAATATTACTGTAATAACTAAGCTTCTTAACAGAAAACGTATTAAATTAGATGAAAAATAAACGGATTCTTGGAAATAAGATTAGCTATGATATATTTGGAGATCACATTTTAAATAGCTAAGTACGATATAAGAACTTAATAAATTATACTGTAGTTATAATACCGATAATGAAGTCGGGTATGTACAATTTCAGAAAATAAAATTTCCTAAAACCATAGAATTTCTAAAAACCATAAAAAATTACTAATCATTAATAGCTGCGTTTGTTTTTTAAATTTTATTATTTCCATCAAAATAAATAAAATTCAAAGGAAAACGGAATATTGTTCTCAATTAGTAATTTTCTATGCTTTTAAAAATTTTATGTTTCATATCGGACGATAATAAATTATTGTTTTACTGATTTCCGGACACAATAGGTATGAAACCTACATCCGCGAATTTTTGGGGATTATAAAAAATATTTTTATTTACCGATTTTTTTGGGTGTAAAAACATTTTACTCATATTTAAATTTTTATTAAAATTCCAAAAGATTTTAATTTTAATTTTAATTATTTTCTTTCCCATGTGTCTCCATATTTTATTCCCCTCATTTTTCCCAAACCTTCAAAGAAAATTAGCTTCATGCTTAAATTACTGTTTTCTCTAACTTAAAAATAATACTTCAAAAATGTTCAGTAGTTACGAAGCTCAATAAATATTGAGTTACATTATTTGATTTTAAACCAGAAATAACTAGTATTTACTATTACCGTAAATTATTATTTGAAGAATGAATCCAAATAACTGTACAAAAATGTATCACGATCCAACATCTATAACCTGTGTTTAATGTAAGTAATTACACATTATATGGTAAAAGGTAACTCTCATAGGCTCATATTTGACAGTCTTTAGATAAAGTGCTTAAAATTTCGGTTCTTTCTAAAAAAAAGTTGTGCTTACATATTTTTCTGAAATTATCTTTTGAACAATAAAAGATTTAAATTACAAATAACTAAACACAATAACAGTTTTCAAACAGAAAAAGTTTAGTATTTTTTAAACAAATTCATATATTTTTTAATTTATTAATTTTTTCCAGTTCCAAAGAATGTACTTTTCTTTTAAATATTATTAGTGGCAAACTTTCGCAAAATTTTATTTTCAAAAACTGTTGTATTAAGTAATGTTATTCTAGAGTAATGTAATTTTATTCTAGAGACAAACAGAAGTCTGCGATCTATTATTATTTTTCATATGAAATAGAATGATTTTTACGTCACTACAAATATAGTTTTCTATAGAAAACAAACAAAATTATTTCTTCATTATCATCAAAGACAATTTCTTTCAGATTAAATTACTTTTGTTACATTTCGATCAATGTATAGCTTTGTTAAAAAAAAAAAATGGCCCTACTTAATTTATGGAAAAATGTGTTCTTTTAAATACAATGAATTTCATAGTTAGGGAAACCTATAAATTCCTTCTAGAAAATGTATCTTTAAGGTTTTGGTTTTAAATGTCTGTAAATTAACTTAGTTTATTATTAATACTGAGAAAAATTTCTTAATTTCTTGTATTTTCAGTATGTATCATTGGAACTGAAAAATGTCAGGTCACTTGATTTTTATCCAAGAATATAAAAATGTTCCCCTTAATAGTTTTTAAATTTTTTTAACATTTTTCCATCAGGCTTTCGAGTATGTTATATGAGGTTGTTTAACTTCCTGTGCAACATCTAAAGTCATATGAGGGAAGGAACCTACAGCTTTATGTGGGATCCGAACCACAGGTCTTCTATCCAACTATTTCCCAATTGAATTCATGTCTTTTTCCCTAAACTACACGAGTATTTAACATGCATATGTTTTAAATTCGGTGTAATTAAGAATTTCCAGATTACTTCGTTTACACTCAAAACTACGAAAATGATCCTCGCCATTTTTGACGGATACAATTCTTCGTTTGCTTGGCTTTCAGTTTGGTATTTATACATACATACATATATATATATATATATATATATATATATATATATATATATATATATATATATATATTATGACGTGCTTTTATATTTTACATTTACTCTATGATTTATATTTTTATTTTTAGCCTGTTCTCCTTTAAACCACATTATATAAATTTTAACCAAGGTTTTATATGTAATTTGTCATATTGTCTTATTTCTCTGTCAATCCGTGTGGGAGAAAAATTGAAAAGCCTTTTTTAAAAAATAATGTATTCGTCACAGATTTTCTAAATAAAATTAAGTAATATGCAGAAGCAATTTAAATTTGACTGTTAGACAAGTTTAATCTACAATTGGTAGTTATTTAACTGAATACAACCGTATTGTAATACGCAAGACCATTAAAAATGAATGAACGCTTACATATAACAATTTTGATTGAATTATCCTTAGAGTAAAAATTGTTTCTTTACCCGACTTTTTGACCGTATTAGCTAGGTACATCATAAATTTTCATGTAATTATTTGAATCCTATCTGGTTATTTGACCATTTCAATTGTAATGTATACTACCGTATTATAATGTCTAATGCATACCTTAGTTACATTGTTTACCTACTTCCTTTTTGACAGTGGTAAATATTCTCTTCTTGAGAACTTTTACATTATAATAACATGTATTTTATTATATTTCTACCGAATGTATGGAACTCAATACGTTTTCTAAACGGAGAATGTAGGATATACTATTTTCGAGTATTGACAGACACGCATATATGATAATACACGGAATGTGTTCGTTTTCTTCCGTTAAATTTTTAAGGGAAGACTATTTTGCGTTTGAATTACTTTAGCCAATTTATTCACTTTATTCGCGTTAGGTCCGTTTTCTATACTCTTATAGGGTAAGACTTATTTGAGCTTATTCAACTTAGGAGAAAAATTTTATTTATCTTTTTAACCCACCATTTCTTATGTACTCATTTAAGTTAAATTTCAAAAGAATTTAATCTTAGTCCGTTTAATTTTTTGGGTGAACCACTTCCTATTTGATCTTAGGAATTTTAAACACAAATGTTGTGTGAGACACTCGTTTAACAAGCCTCGAGATGTACTAACTCTTCCCAGTGAGGGTGCTTTTTTCTCGGCATATTGAATTCACCCGCTGCCAGGGGCACGACTTAATTAGATTCTCCTAAATTAATTCATCCTATGGGTTTTTCACATAGTTTTAAATATTATCAACCTTTAGAAAAGAAGATATAATTGTAACATGTTATCGATTCTAACAATTTAAACTTGAATACAGTTTCCCTTTCATAAATGAACTTTCAATTTTATAGTGCCTTCTTCGCTTTGTTTTTGCATGAGGCGCGGGAACTCGTAGAAAGTAATGACGATCACATGTTTTTTCACAATTTGATTTTTTATTTCTTTCCCTAATTTAATGTTGTGTAGATAACCCCTTCATAATTATTATTTGTAATTGTATAGAATTAAACAAACAATGGAATTCATTATCTTACGTGCTAAGTTACATGGGATTAGTCATGTACTTAAGATTTTTTCAAATTGTTACACCCGAAAAGTCCTTCTATACAAAAATGGCCATCACCATTTTTGGCTCGTCAGTTTTGTTTCATGACAAACAACAATTCTTTGTTGGAGCTTCGCTTTCAGTTTGGTATTTACACATACAAATTCATTCTGTTTGCATGAGCAACCGTTGTGGCCAATTTCGGCCTGTAATGAATTAATTATATTATCGATTAATTAGTCGTTACCTTATTATTCATTATTCACATACAAAACAATATACAGGGTGTTTCATAACATGTACGACGCACTTTCAGGATGGATTCAGGACCTGGAAACAATGAAAAAATTTACATAAATATGTGCCCGAAATCGCTTTGTTTCTGAGTTACAGCCCGTTTTGTGTTCCAGCAATTCTTTCCGCAAACTGTTTACAAACACTGCTTGCCGACAATGTTTGTGAGTGTGTACGAGACTTATTTCATGTATGGCCTTGCCGATTGTAATGTTTCGTACACTCTGTGACATGTTTCAATATCGTTGAGTGTAGAGCCATCAGTCAGTCAGAGGTGCATCGCGATATTTCACTCTTCGTATTCGTAGCTTCTTACCGTGAATAAGTGCAGTCCAGTGAAAAAAACCTTAAACGTTTTGGTGCTATTCAGTGATAGTGTGCATTTGAAGTGACAATGGAGGCTTATTCAAACAGAAGTGGCAGACATGCATCTCATATATGGACTTGCCGAATGTAATGCGGCCGCAGCAATACGTCTGTATGCGGAAAGGTTTCCGAATCTCCGTCTGCCAGATAAGACCTTTCAGGGAATAGACGAGCGTCTTGGTGATACAGGATCATTCAACAAACGAGTTTCAGATGGTGGTAGAGCAATCAGCGCCAGAACTGTTGAGTTGGAGGAGCGGGTCCTGAATCGCGTGGATGAACATCCTGGTGTCAGCGCCCGAAGGATAGCAGCAGCAGAGGGTGTAAGATACACAACTGTGTGGAGAATTTTACAGGAACAACAGCTTTACCCATATCACGTTCAGAGTACAAGGCATTACTGAAGCTGATTTCCCACTACGAGGAGAGACTTTTTGTACCTGGTTCCTTCAACACTGTGCTCGCGATCCTCTTTTTCTATCCTCCAAGTTGTTTTCTGATGAGGCTGCCTTCACAAAAGATGGCGTGATCAATTTTCACAACACTCATCACTGGGTCGAAGAGAATCCGCATGCCATCATCCAGTTAAGGCACCAACAACAATTTAGTATCAATGTATGGGGAGGACTTATTGCCGACAAGTTAATCGGTCCTTTTGTTTTGTCTGGAAGATTAACAGGAGAATCCTATTCCAATTTTTTAAGGAATGATTTAAGCGATTTACTAGATGATGTTCCTCTTGGTGTCCGCCGTCGTATATGGTTTATGTATGACGGCGCTCCGCCTCATTTTAGTCGAGTAGCCAGACACTATTTGGACTGCACCTCATAAATGGATAGGCCGTGGAAGAACCATTGCGTGGCCTTCTCACTCCTCGGACCTGAATCCACTCGATTTTTACTTGTGGGGTCATGTGAAATCCGTCGTATACGTGATACCCATTGACAACGTTGAAATGCTTCGCCAACATGTAGAACAAGGATGCCAGAAAATCCTAGCAATACCTTGAATGTTTGAATTCGTCAGGCAGTCCATGACGAGGCGTGTTCAGGCGTGTATTCAACCGCAAGGCAGTCATTTTGAGCACTTCCTTTAGAGGTAAGGCGGATACTTGCTGGAACACATGACAGGCTGTAACTCGGAAACAAAGCGATTTCGGGCATATGCTGATGTAATTTTTTTTTATTATTTTCAGTTCCTGAATCCATCCTGAAAGTGCGTCCCACATGTTACGAAACACCCTGTGTGTACACACACACACACACACACACACATATATATATATATATATACAGGGTGTCCCATAAGTCTGGAACGATAGGGCAAAATGATAAAAACGGCAATAAAAACGGCTTTTATTCACAGAACGTGTTCAATGTGTCCACCACTATTATTGTTACACGGATACAGACGAGATATCCAGTCAGCAAGCACACGGCAAAGTATCAGGAGTGATGGTGTTACATGCGTCGATGATGCGCTCTCGCAAATGTGCAACACTCTGAATTTTCTCCGCGTAGTCCAACGACTTCAAGTGACGCCAGAGATAAAAATCCAACAGGGTGAGATCGGTGCTCCTCGCCGGCCACTCCACAGGCCCTCGACGTCCTATCCAATGACCAGGGAATTGTCGGTGCAGCCAATCTTTTACCCGGATGCTTTAATGGGCAGGAGCACCATCCTGCTGGAACCATGTTGGGAAATCCCCATCTGTGTTCAAGACAATGGGGAATGCTTCCTCGTTGAGCATACGCAAGTAGGCGTTTCCTGTGACAGTGTCATCAAAAAAGAAGGAGCCTATGATACGGTCTTTCCAAATGCCACACCATACCATCACACGAGCGACACTTTGTTCCTTTGAAGCAGTAAACCAGTGAGGGTTGTCTTGTGACTAGTAGCGGGTGTTCTGTCGGTATACCTCACCATTTGTGTTAAAAACAGCCTCATCACTGAACAGAATGGTGGACGGGAAATTGGCATTTTGAGCACATTTTTCCGTAGCCCATTCACAAAATTCCATCCGTCGGTCTGGATCATCTTCGCTTAATTTCTGCAGGATTTGAAGTTTGTAAGGATGCCATTTGTGTGCTTGACCAATGCGGTGGATGCTACTTTTCGACATTCCTGTCTCAGCGGACAACCGCCGAAGAAACTTTTGTGGACTGTTTGTGAAATGAGCGAGGATGGTAGCAGCTGTGTCATCGTCGGTGGATGTCCTCGGAGATCCACTGCTTGGTTTATCTCCTGTGGATCCCGTTTCCCTGAACTTTGCTTCAAGTTTGCCGACACAGCTGTGTGATATCGGCGCGCGGTCCGGATGTAATCCGTTAAATTCCTCAGCGACCTCTCTCGGACTTCGAGTTCCTACGAGCAGAATTACCTGGATGCGTTCTTCCTTACTCAAAGACATCATGGGAACTTGCATAAACGGAAAAACATGAATTACTTATTTTACTCTTTGGTTCCAGACTTATGGGACAGCCTGTATATATATAACCTTACCTTACAACATTACAAAGGTTTCGCCCGATGATTCCTCATTTCGCGAAGGTTAAGCTTGTCGCCCGTCCTCTCGAGTTGGCCTGGTGAAGTAGTGTGTTGGTTTCTTGTGCTCTCCACCTCACATAGCCAGGTATGCCCGGCTCATCGGGGACTGTTCTGAGCCAGGCGTCTAATCTTCTTTTGAAGATGTCCACTGCAACTCCATTCGTGTTTCTTAGGTCTTTTGGCAACTGATTAAACAGTTTTGGTCCTCTCACTACAAAACTATTTTCTTTCAGGGTTAAGGATGTTCCCTGTCTCGCCTTCAATTTGGGAATACGACACAGTCTACCGTTTCTACCTTCCACCGTTGTTTGGGGAGTTATAGGGTTCAGAGTAAGATTAGGGACTAGTTTCTCCATTATTTTCCAAATGTAAATAATGGTGTATCTCTCTCTTCTCCTTTCCAGTGAATATAGATCTAGTTCGCGTAATCTTTCCCAGTAATTTAGTTCTTTGCACCCATTGATCTTGGCTGTGAAGCTTCTCTGGATCCCATCCAGCTGTCTAATGTCTTCTTTTTTATATGGGGATGTTAGGACCGAGCAGTATTCCAATTTGGGTATGATCAGTATTTTCAGTAGAGGAATCATTACATTCTTCTCCCTTCGTTTAAAGGTTCTCCAAATCTGTCCCGTTATTCTCTTTGCTCTGTTTACTGCTATCTTATTTTGTGTTTCAAATTACGCATCATCTGTCATTACAACCACTAAATCTTTTGCTCTGGAATTTCTCTGAATTTCCTGTCTATTTGGGGTATAATATTCCACGAATTTTAGGTCTTCTCTTTTTCCGTACAGTAATAGCTGAAATTTCTCGGTGTTAAACTTCATATTGTTGTCTTCCGTCCACTTGTAGATTCTGTTTATGTCTGTTTGTAGAGATCCTATACCTTCTGGGTTTCTTATTTTTCTACTGATCTTTGTGTCATCCGCAAAGGATGTTACTCTGCTGTCTCTGGTAACGTCCTCATCTATGTCAATTAGCATGATTATGAAGAGTAGTGGAGCTAATACCGTTCCTTGTGGTACTGAGTTGAGGTCCTCTGATTCTGATGAAGATACTCCTTGTACTGTAATGACTTGCCACCGCTCACTAAGGAAATTATATATCCATTTCCCTACTTTTCCTGTTATTCCCATATATTTCAGTTTATATATTATGATTCCATGGTCACACTTGTCGAACGCTTTAGCAAAATCTGTGTATAGTACATCATAGTTTTCATTACTTTCAAGTGAATCAATAATGTTGTTCTAGTGTTCCATTAGTTGTGATAGCCCCGATCTCACCCCGTTGGAATTTTATCTCTGGGGTCACTTCAAGGCGTTGGTCTACGCGAAGAATATTCAGAGTGTTGCACATTTGCGGGAGCGCATCATCGACGCATATATATATATATATATATATATATATATATATATATATATATATATATATGCACTAAATCGCAAAATAACACGTGATCTTATTAATAAGCAAACAACCACAGGGAAAAGGAAACACAAAGTCCGAGCGCTTTCGTGATATATTCACATTATCAAGGAGGAACAGAAAATATTTTCTGTTCCTCCTTGATAATGTGAATATATCACGAAAGCGCTCGGACTTTGTGTTTCCTTTTCCCTGTGGTTGTTTGCTTATATATATATATATATATATATATATATATATTGTGTGTATATATATATATATATATATATATATATAATATATATATATATATATATATGGGATGAATTTTACAATTGAACACGTGAAATGAATGAATGCTGCAAACCCACAAGGAAAAAAGAAAAACGATTCCAAGTTTTTTCGTGTATTCAGAGTTACACCTTGTCAGGGACGACGAGGTGCAGCTCTGAATACACGAAAGGCCTTGGAATCGTTTTTCTTTTTCCTTTTGGATTTGCAGCATATATATATGCTTTCGTGAAATAATTTTCATATATATATATTGTGTGTATATATATATATTATATATAATTATATATATATATATTAGTGGTGGACCGGAATGTCAGTTTTGCAACATCTGCGGATGCGGATCTTTAATTTCAATATCCGCGGATGCGGATATTTAGTTAATCTATGAATATAATATAGAATTATAAATATATGACATATTTTTTCAAATTTCGTGATATTAGTATTATGGCAGGCAATGCATAAGAATTAAAATTATAATGTTATAATGTTATAATGTTTCAGACCAACAAAGACCCTAGGATCCACTCATGGCTGGTCTACCTAACTGTGTTCATAATTGTGTATTGTGCATGTCCTCCGTGGTGGCGGAGGGGACCTACAATTTTACGTGGGTTCCGAACCACAAGAACATTAATATTAATATTTTCATTATGATAAAAATAATAACTTTCTCAAGAGTTTCAGCCACAGAAAATTCAATGAAACAAGTTTCATTCAATTTTCTGTGTTACCAGGTATTTATATTTTGAGGTTTATATATTTGTTTGTTCATTACTAATTAATACTTTACATGAACTGTGCATGACTGGGCCTTATAAGCTACTTTATAAGCTAATTTAATTGTAAATTGCACAATTTATTAGAGGTAATATCCGCATAACATCCGCAGTCAGAAGTGCGGATGCGGATTCCGATGTTAAAAATGATGCGGATATCCGCAGGTGCAGATGGGGATATCCGGTCCACCACGAATATATATATATATTATATATATATATATATATATATATATGCAAATAACTGCAATGACCGCGCAGTATATAAATGAATAGAAAACGACATAATATAAGGAACTTTTCTGCACACGAGGAGGAGAGATAACGAAATAATGAAAAATGAGGCGAACCGCCTGGAATCGAACCCAGGCCTTCAATTGCCGGTCGGACGCTCTACCATTATGCTACGACCTCACTCAACACAATCGAAATTCTCCCAAATAGGGCCAGAAACCAATGCCCTCAGAGAGCACCCTCGCAAATCGTGATATGCGCAAATAAACTGCTTCCCGACGCGCAGTATATAAATGAATAGAAACGACATAAGTATTAAGGAACGTTTCTGCACACGAGGAGGAGAGATAACGAAATAATGAAAAATGAGGCGAACCGCCTGGGAATCGAACCCAGGGCCTTCCAATTGCCGGTCGGACGCTCTACCATTATGCTACGGACCTCACTCAATCACAAATCGAAATTCTCCCAAATAGGGCAGAAACCAATGCCCTCAGAGAGCACCCTCGCAAATCGTGAATATGCGCAAATAACTGCAATGACCGCGCAGTATATAAATGAATAGAAACGACATAAGTATTAAGGAACGTTTCTGCACACGAGGAGGAGAGATAACGAAATAATGAAAAATGAGGCGAACCGCCTGGGAATCGAACCCAGGGCCTTCCAATTGCCGGTCGGACGCTCTACCATTATGCTACGGACCTCACTCAATCACAAATCGAAATTCTCCCAAATAGGGCAGAAACCAATGCCCTCAGAGAGCACCCTCGCAAATCGTGAATATGCGCAAATAACTGCAATGACCGCAGGGTGCTCTCTGAGGGCATTGGTTTCTGCCCTATTTGGGAGAATTTCGATTTGTGATTGAGTGAGGTCCGTAGCATAATGGTAGAGATTCCCAGGCGGTTCGCCTCATTTTTCATTATTTCGTTATCTCTCCTCCTCGTGTGCAGAAACGTTCCTTAATACTTATGTCGTTTCTATTCATTTATATACTGCGCGGTCATTGCAGTTATTTGCGCATATTCACGATTTGCGAGGGTGCTCTCTGAGGGCATTGGTTTCTGCCCTATTTGGGAGAATTTCGATTGTGATTGAGTGAGGTCCGTAGCATAATGGTAGAGCGTCCGACCGGCAATTGGAAGGCCCTGGGTTCGATTCCCAGGCGGTTCGCCTCATTTTTCATTATTTCGTTATCTCTCCTCCTCGTGTGCAGAAACGTTCCTTAATACTTATGTCGTTTCTATTCATTTATATACTGCGCGGTCATTGCAGTTATTTGCGCATATTCACGATTTGCGAGGGTGCTCTCTGAGGGCATTGGTTTCTGCCCTATTTGGGAGAATTTCGATTTGTGATTGAGTGAGGTCCGTAGCATAATGGTAGAGCGTCCGACCGGCAATTGGAAGGCCTGGGTTCGATTCCCAGGCGGTTCGCTCATTTTTCATTATTTCGTTATCTCTCCTCCTCGTGTGCAGAAACGTTCCTTAATACTTATGTCGTTTCTATTCATTTATATACTGCGCGGTCATTGCAGTTATTTGCGCATATTCACGATTTGCGAGGGTGCTCTCTGAGGGCATTGGTTTCTGCCCTATTTGGGAGAATTTCGATTTGTGATTGAGTGAGGTCCGTAGCATAATGGTAGAGCGTCCGACCGGCAATTGGAAGGCCCTGGGTTCGATTCCAGGCGGTTCGCCTCATTTTTCATTATTTCGTTATCTCTCCTCCTCGTGTGCAGAAACGTTCCTTAATACTTATGTCGTTTCTATTCATATATATATATATATATGGGATATTTGCAAATTGGTGAAATCCGTAACAAATAAAAATTCGAATATTGAAGATACTGTGATGAATTTTGGATGGATTTTACCAGTACCTTATTAAAAATTATGATTATTATTATTTTATTATTATTATTATTAGTAGTAGTAGTAGTAGTAGTAGTAGTAATAAGAACGCTCATTTTTAAAATAAACGATGTTTGAACATTTTCAAATGTAATATTTTTCTATTTGGCGAGTTAAGAAATATATTTTGAATTAGTATATCGAAGCATATCCAGAGTTCCTTGGTTCACACGCAAAAATTTTGAATGTTCTGTTGTTAAACTTTGGAATGTAAACCTTTACGTTTGGACATGATATATATATATATATATATATATATATATATTATTATATATATTTATTATATATAATATATATATATGAAGGTTGATAAAGGAGAGAGAGAGAGAGATTTAAAGGGAGATACTGTTAAATATAAATATACTTCTTAAATATAAATTTAAGAAGGGGATATACGGGTGCTTATAAAGTCCTTATCTATTTCAGTGAAAACGTAGCAAAAAGGGTAAAATTTAATAACAATATAATAGAAGGCATACATTTAATGAATACTTAAGCATATAATTCCACATGAGCACCATCAGTATTTCTACAGAGTTCGAATCTGTCAGCAGCATTGCGAAACACATTTTGGAGCATGACAGGGGTTATTTTTGTAACTGCTGTTACGATACGAGCACGTAAATCTTGCAGATCTGTAACCCTCCTTTGAAAGACGTTTGATTTGATAAAGCCCCATGCAAACAAATCCAAGTGTGTTAAGTCAGGAGATCGAGCCGCCCATCGCCTGTTGCCTCCACGTCCGACCCACCGATTTGGAAATCGTTCATTCAGGTACTCCCGAAGGCATTTTCCTCGTTCATGTCAGACGAATTTATTCAGTCTTAGAAAAGATGATTATACAGAAGAATATTAACTCTCGTTGTGATGAGATGAACCTTTTCACTCCATGCACATATCAAGATAAGGAATAGCAAGAATATTTTCTCCAATTATCACCCTGTAAGTTCAAATATTAAGCGCTCATATGACTATATATATATATATATATATATAATATATATATATATGAACAACGAATAATCCATATTCATTTTTACATGAGAAACCAAAATCGCCTGATGCGATTTTGGATAAAAAATTTATTTGTAGCTTTCTATTTTTGTTTGTGTCACAACCCCACGATCTACCATTTCTATGGTTTAGTCGTATCCATTTTCCATTTTTCATTTGTTATAGAATTTATTATAATTAATTATGATTGTCTTGCATCTCACCCTTGGCCCTAGATTATGCATACACATTGCATATAACAGGATTGGAACCCGTAGTTGTACTTCTTAGTCCTTAATACCCACTCTTTGTCTCTAATTCGTTTTTTTAAATCCTCCCAATAATGACTTATACACTATGACGTCATAAAATAACTTAAATTTCGTTCACGGTTTCCATACCTTGAACGCTGAATCACGTGTTTAGTATTTGGACATCTTCCGTATTCAATGTATGGTAAATTTTTTAATAATAATAATAAAAAAAACTTCATTCTTTATACGTCATTATTTATATGTTATGTAGTATAAATATTACTATTCAACCATATTCATCTATACGTCCATATCTTATCTTGACCATTATCCTATATCAATTCTATTAAATATTCATTTTACTCGTGTCAGTCTATGAAATGCAAAACTTTATGCATTCGTATCTGTTCGTTCGAAAATGCGCAAATACGTTCTCGTGTATTATTTTTTTTATTATTTTTAATTATTTCGCCTCCCGCAATGAATTCATAAATGCTTAGGCGAGCGGTCGAATTCCGCTAATCAGCATAAATCGAACATCTGAAAAACGAAAGACCTCCTGTCCCCCTGATTTCAGATTTATAACTTATAATCATGTATGTTATGTTATATTATGTTATATACCGTATGTGCCCATGTACTTTGTATTATATTTCTAACATATTATTGTCTATTAATATGAAACACTGTAAAAACAAAAGAAAATTGTGTAACTGTTTAATTGTAATTAACTGTAATACTTTAATTTGTATAATATAATGTACTTAAATGAAACTGTAATTAAATGTAATAATTTAATATATAATGTAATAATGTACTTTAAATGGGATTGTAACTAAACGATACTAAGGGAATGTGAATTAATCCATAATTATAATCATGATTGTTGTGAACCAAAATTCTAACGTACTCAATGATGTACTTAGATTGTACTTATGTACTACTACGAAATAATATCGCCTTCAGAAATGTATACTCGGCGAAAATACGAATAGTTTTTTGTTTTTTTAATTTTTATTTGGAATCTTTCATCTGATCATGTGTTTAAAAGGGGGGAAACTTAACCCTCAACTGCATTCCCCCAACATTTAGACATATGATACATGTAATTGTAAAATTAACTTCACTCGTTTTTGGTCACTACTACGACACTCCCTTGTTAGCAGCCTCGCTGCGAGGAGGGGGCAGAGGCCCCTTGCCTCCTTAATTTTTTTAGATTCCGGCCTGAGCCATGGTCGAAAGAGGTCGAACCTCTATCCCTATAAATTCAGAGCACTACCTGTACATTTTTAGAAGTAAATTACAGTGAGAGAAACTTTTTATTTTCTCCTTCGAGTTGGGCTCTCTTCAGAAGAATTTATTTAGTCAGTAAAGTCGATAAGTTATGAAAGAAAAGTCGATAATTTTAGTATCAGAGAAAGTATCAGAGTATTATAGAAAGAGAAGAATTAACAACTGTCGAACCTATAGCGAGAGAAAGAAAATTAGAATATTATAGAAGAAAAGTATCGCGAGAAAATATCCGTTGCTGCCTCCCAACCAGAACCCACTTCGACTCCGAACCACCCCAGGGCCATAGACGGAGGGGTTATAACAATATATACATATATATATATATATATATATATATATATATATATATATACATTCAACTGCAAAGAACACGCAGTATAAATAACGTAAAGAACGACGCTTGTATAGGAGATATTCCGCGCAAGACGAGAGAGAGAACGAAACAAATGAAAAAATGAGGTAACCACCCGGGAATCGAACCCGGGATCTTCCGATTGCCGGTCAGATGCGATACCATTACACCATGGGCCTCACTCTTCCAAATGCCGTAATTCTTCTACATACTCGCAGAAACCAATGCCCCAAGGGGGCACCTCCCTCCCGCATGCCGTAACATTATATACATTTGTAGTGAATACTCTTATTTTAGTTTCAAGATAAATGTTAATTTTACCGTCTTGAATTTCGGAATAGCTATAAATTCATTTTAAATTAGTTACCCATCATAATTCAATTGTAAGCCACATTAATACTAATTTTATGTATAATGTATTATTTTATTGTATGTAAACATAATTAATTATATATCACAATTGTCAGTTAATTATTTATATTCAAATAATTATTTTAATCTAATACCATGTCCATTTTGCAAATAAATAATAGAAATCCAAGGGTTATATTTTCCATCCTTGGTACTGTCGCAGTTTCGCCTAACGGACTCAATACGGCTAGTGAGATAATCACTGGTTGGCACTTAACCAGCGGCAGTGCTTATGGCTACATCATCCAGGTTAACCTATACCGGATAGATGCGCTACGGTCCAAAGCCGTAGCTTGCCTAGGCCCAACGACGACGACGACGAAAACCAACAATTGGTGACCCCGGAGTTGGATTCCCCCCTTTTACCCGAACGACTAGGACTAGACTGTAACGTCGTTCGTGCCCATCACCCCCTTCACCCGAGCGACTAGGACCAGACTGTAACGTCGCTCGTGCCCTCTGCCCCTCACCCCTGCCCGTGCGCTCTGTGCCTGCGCTCGTCTCAACCTCCACTCCTTCGTTGGTAACTTGTCGTCTTGCTTGTACGTCAGCAAGCATAGGAGAAGATGCCTGACGACGCTGGTGCCATCTCCCACTTGAGCGTAAAGCTCCCCGTCTTCTGGCCGGGTGATCCATTTATTTGGTTCCACCAAGTGGAATCACAATTCAACTTGGGAAGGATCACCGCTAGCAGGACAAAATACGATCATGTTTTGTCCTCTCTACCAGCGAGCATCACCTCTGAAGTCCGTGACGTCATCGTGTCTACTTCCACGAGTGAGGACCCATACAACGATCTGAAGTCTGCCATCCTGTGCCGCACCACTGTCTCCGAGCGTGAGAAACTTCCTTCATCAGCTCAGCGTGTCTTGGCCACTATGGATCCTGCTACTCCAGTTGATAAACTAGCAGAAACTGCCGACAAAGTAGTGGAGATTGACACAGCTCCGGTCAACAACGTGAACACACAATCGGAACTGGAGTTGAAAGTGGAAGAGTTAAGTCAACAACTCAACCACGTTTGTTCTCTGCTACAAAATCAACGGCAAAGAAGCCATTCTCGGTCAAGATTTACGAAGAGGCATCGTTTGAGTTCCGGGAAGATCTGCTTCTACCACTCTAAATTTGGAAAGAAGGCTAGGAAGTGCATCTCCCCTTGCAATTTTTCGTCGGAAAACCCCAGCAGCGAGTCCTAATGGCGTCTAGTACTCGCACTGCCAACCTGTTATTCATAAAGGACAGGAACTCTGGTGTCAATTTCTTGGTCGATACCGGAGCGTCAGTCAGTGTATTCCCTCAAAAATCTGGTCATACGCACTCGGAATCTCCGCCTCTATACGCTGCTAACGGTTCACGCATACCCACGTACGGTACTCAGTCGCGTGAACTAAACTTGGGCCTTCACCGATCCTTCAAGTGGATTTTCATCTGTGCTCAAGTGCAGCATCCCATAATCGGCGCTGACTTCCTCCAGCATTTCAAACTCCTGGTGGATCTTGACAAGCGACGCTTATGCGACCAGGCCACACTGCTTTCTGTTCTTGCCAAACAGGTTGCCCTTGCGGACGCCTCGAACTCTGCACTTTCCCTCGTTCCCCCTAATTCCATGTACCAGTGCCTTTTCCAGCGATATCCAGGAATTCTTCAACCGATGCAGATGGGTGATACCATTAAGCACACCATTACCAATCACATTACAACAAAAGGTCCCCCTGTTTTGCAAAACCCAGACGTCTTGCCCCGGACAAACTGAAAGCTGCCAAATCGGAATTCCAGCTTATGATAGATCTTGGGATAATAAGACCTTCCAAAAGCAGTTGGTCCTCTCCCCTACACCTGGTCCAGAAGAAGTCAGGAGACTGGAGACCATGTGGGGATTACCGGTTTTTGAATTCGACAACCATCCCGGACCGATATCCGGTACCAAATGTCCAAGACTTTACTTCTCTTCTCCACGGCAAATCTATCTTCAGTAAAATAGACTCGTTAAGGCTTTCCACCACATTCCCGTAGAGCCTTCGGATATTCCCAAGACTGAAGTTTGTACACCATTTGGGTTATTCGAATTTGTGAAGATGCCGTTCGGGCTACGGAATGCTGCGCAAACCTTTCAGAGGTTTATAGATGAGGTCACCAGAGGCTTAGACTTTGTTTATGCCTACATCGATGATTTGCTTGTGGCCAGCTCAACGGAAGAGGAACATAAGGAACATCTTTCACTCCTCTTTCAACGCTTAGAACAATACGGTGTTACTATTAATGCATCTAAGTGTGTGTTTGCACAGCCAACCTTGGAATTTCTTGGTCACACGATTTCGCAGCACGGAATTACCCCCCTTCAGGACAAGTGTGAAGTGATAAAAAATTACCCTATGCCAAATAATCAGCGTGAGTTACGTCGGTTTCTAGGTTTGGTAAATTATTACCACAAGTTCATTAATAACTGTGCCAGTGTTCTTGCTCCTCTACAAGCTATGATCACACACAAACGCAAGGTAACGAAATTGGTATGGTGTAGCGATAGTTTACAGGCGTTCGACAATGTCAAAAATGCTATCAATAGTGCATTGTCTCTGTCATTTCCTATCAGTGATGCCCCCCTAACTCTGACGGTCGATGCATCAGATGTTGCGATCGGTGGGGTGTTGGAACAAACCATTAACGGTCAACAAGCACCCATCGCGTCTTACTCGAAAAAGCTGCAGCCAGCCCAAACGCGTTATAGTGCTTTCGGACGTGAACTTCTTGCTATTTACTTAAACGTGAAGCATTTTCAACATTTCCTTGAAGGCCGAGAGTTTTGTGTTTTTACCGACCACAAACCTTTGGTCACTGTCTTCAATAAAAACAGCTATAACCACTCTCCCAGAGTCATCAGGCAACTCGATTATATCTCGCAATTTACCACAGATATCCGCCACATCAAAGGTGTCTTGAACACTCCAGCGGATGCACTTTCAAGAATAGAGATTACTTCTGTTACCCTCAGCTCTACACTGTGGAATGCTATTGCACAGGATCAAGATAAGGATACGGAACAACAAGACCTGCTTAGAGAAGACTCCACTCACTCACTTTCCCTCAAGAAAATGAGTATGCCAGGATTGTCTGTGCCCCTCTATTGCGACGTATCAACAGCTGCTATTCGCCCTTATGTCCCTCCATGTCACAGACAAGCAGTCTTCACGGATCTTCATAAGCCCTCCCATCCTGGTATCCATGCTTCGCAACACCTGGTTACCTCTCGCTTTGTTTGGCCCTCGATGCGGAAGGATGTCAAACATTGGACCAAAACGTGCCTTGCCTGCCAGCGTGCCAAAGTCCAAAGGCACACCAGGTCCCCCTTTGACGCATTTCCGCCCCCATCCCAGCGATTTGAGGTAATTCATGTAGACATTGTTGGCCCTCTTCCAGTGATTCAAGGCCAACGTTATCTGCTCACCTGTCTCGACCGCTTTTCCAGATGGCCTGAAGCCATCCCACTTCCTGATATCCAAGCGGACACTGTTGCAAGAGCCTTTCTTCATGGATGGGTATCAAGATTTGGATTGCCGACAAAAGTCATCACTGACCAAGGTCGCCAATTTGAGTCTTCGCTTTGGAAGAAGTTTACCAGCTTGTTGGTACAGTACATGCGCATACCTGTGCGTATCATCCGCAAGCTAACGGCCTCGTCGAACGCTTCCATCGCCAGCTGAAGTCATCCCTTATGTGTCACGAAGACTCCCATTGGATGGATAAGCTTCCACTCGTGTTGCTTGGTATTCGCTCTGCATTTAAGAGTGATCTGAAGACTACAGCGGCTGAACTAGTCTATGGAACAACACTGCGGCTACCAGGTGGCTACTTCACTGCAGGGGATAAGTCATGTGATCCTACGGAATTCGCTCAAACACTTTCCTCTCACATGCAGTCCCTTCAGCCTGTTCCCCCTCGATTGACTAGCCAACAGAACATCTTTGTTTCCCCAGCCCTCCATCTTGCACCCACGTTTTCGTTCGTGTACCTCTCCCAAAACGGCCTCTCCAATGTCCATATGACGGGCCCTATGAAGTTCTCCGACGTACGCGCAAATCATTTCTCATCCAGCGCGGTTCCAAGGTCGACAAGGTTTCTATCGATCGTCTTAAGCCTGCGTTTTTGGAATCAACCTTAAGCGAGGTACATGTAGCTACCAAAAAGGTCCAGGGAAATCTGTGTCGTTCGGAACTCTTTGAACTTCCTCTCTGGTGGGGGAGTGTGTAGTGAATACTCTTATTTTAGTTTCAAGATAAATGTTAATTTTACCGTCTTGAATTTCGGAATAGCTATAAATTCATTTTAAATTAGTTACCCATCATAATTCAATTGTAAACCACATTAATACTAATTTTATGTATACTGTATTATTTTATTGTATGTAACATAATTAATTATATATCACAATTGTCAGTTAATTATTTATATTCAAATAATTATTTTAATCTAATACCATGTCCATTTTACAAATAAATAATAGAAATCCAAGGGTTATATTTTCCACCTTTGGTACTGTCGCAGTTTCGCCTAACGGACTCAATACGGCTAGTGAGATAATCACTGGTTGGCACTTAACCAGCGGCAGTGCTTATGGCTACATCATCCAGGTTAACCTATACCGGATAGATGCGCTACGGTCCCAAGCCGTAGCTTGCCTAGGCCCAACGACGACGACGACGAAAACCAACACATTCAACTGCAAAGAACACGCAGTATAAATAACGTAAAGAACGACGCTTGTATAGGAGATATTCCGCGCAAGACGAGAGAGAGAGAACGAATCTCGTCTTGCGCGGAATATCTCCTATACAAGCGTCGTTCTTTACGTTATTTATACTGCGTGTTCTTTGCCGTTGAATGTATAATAATGTTACGGCATGCGGGAGGTGCCCCTTGGGGCATTGGTTTCTGCGAGTATGTAGAAGAATTACGGCATTTGGAAGAGTGAGGCCCATGGTGTAATGGTATCGCATCTGACCGGCAATCGGAAGATCCCGGGTTCGATTCCCGGGTGGTTACCTCATTTTTTCATTTGTTTCGTTCTCTCTCTCTCGTCTTGCGCGGAATATCTCCTATACAAGCGTCGTTCTTTACGTTATTTATACTGCGTGTTCTTTGCAGTTGAATGTATATAATGTTACGGCATGCGGGAGGTGCCCCCTTGGGGCATTGGTTTCTGCGAGTATGTAGAAGAATTACGGCATTTGGAAGAGTGAGGCCCATGGTGTAATGGTATCGCATCTGACCGGCAATCGGAAGATCCTGGGTTCGATTCCCGGGTGGTTACCTCATTTTTTCATTCGTTTCGTTCTCTCTCTCTCGTCTTGCGCGGAATATCTCCTATACAAGCGTCGTTCTTTACGTTATATATATATATATATATATATATATATATATATATATATATATATATATATATACAGGATGTTCCATAAGTCTGGAACCATAGGGTAAAATAAGTAATTCATGTTTTTCCGTTTCTGCAAGTGCCCATGATGTCTTTGAGTAAGGAAGAACGCATCCAGGTAATTCTGCTCGTAGGACAACCCTCACTGGTTTTCTGCTTTAAAAGGACAAGGTCTCGCTCTTGTGATGGTATGGTGTGGCATTTGGAAAGACCGTATCACAGGCCCCTTCTTTTTTGATGACACTGTCACAGGAAACGCCTACTTGGGTATGCTCAACGAGGAAGCATTCCCCGTGTCTTGAACCAGATGGGGATTTTCCAACATGGTTCCAGCAGGATGGTGCTCCTGCCCATTACAGAATCCGGGTAAGAGAGTGGCTGCACCGACAATTCCCTGGTCATTGGATAGGACGTCGAGGGCCTGTGGAGTGGCCGGCGAGGAGCCCAGATCTCACCCTGTTGGATTTTTATCTCTGGGGTCAATTGAAGGCGTTGGTCTACTCGGAGAAAATTCAGAGTGTTGCACATTTCCGGGAGCGCATCATTGACGCATGTAACACCATCACTCCTGATACCATTCGCCGTGTGCTTGCTGACTGGATATCTCGTCTGCATCCGTGTATCAATAATAGTGGTGGACACATTGAACACGTTCTGTGAATAAAAGCCGTTTTTATTGCCGTTTTTATCATTTTGCCCTATCGTTCCAGACTTATGGGACACCCTGTGGTTGTATATATTATATATATATATATATATATATATATATAATCCCTTAAGGCTCACAGCTATATTTTATTCCCTATTCACATTTTTCAAATATACTTCTAAAACTTTTTAGGCTTAGACAAATGAAGCGCCAACTTGTCGATGGAATTTTACATTGCGTTGGCGACAGACGGACGTCTCTGCACCGGAATTAATGAAACAAAACTCACCTGTGTGGAAGGTGAAAGGTAAAATTTCGACTTTGTCATCACTAATACCTTTCGTGGAGAGAAATTAATCCGATCCTTCGCTAAATTCATTTCTCTGCGCAAAACACCTGACACCTGTTATTTTTGCCTTAAATACATTTCGATATACGTTCTGAAAAGCTCTGAATGGAAAACTGTATTATTCTCGTCATACGTGAACAAATAAGTTTATGATAATATATATATATATATATATATATATATATATATATATATATATATATATATATATATATATATATATATATATATATATATACATATATATATATCTTATATATGTATATATATAATATATATATCTTATATATGTATATATATATATAATATATATATCTATATATATCTTATATATGTATGTATATAAATATGTATATATATATCTTATATATGCATATATATATATATATATATAATATATATATATATATATATATATATATATTTATATATCTTATATATGTACACACACACACACATATATATATATATATATACATACACATTTCAACTGCAAACAACACAGTATAATTAACGTAAAGAACGACGCTTGTCTCGAAGAACATCCCGCGCAAGATGAGGAGGGAGAACGAACAAATGAAAAAATGAGGTAACCACCAGGGAATCGAACCCGGGATCTTCCGATTGCCGGTCAGATATGATAACCACTACACCATGGGCCTCACTCGATCAGAAATCGTAATTCTCCTACATACGCGCAGAAACCAATGCCCCGAGGGGTTCCATTCCCGGGCGGTTACCTCATTTTTTCATTTGTTCGTTCTCCCTCCTCATCTTGCGCGGAATGTTCTTCTATACAAGCGTCGTTGTTTACGTTACTTATACTGTGTGTTGTTTGCAGTTAAAATGTATATATGTGCGGCATCCGGGAGGTGCCCCCTCGAGGCATTGGTTTCTGCGCGTATGTAGGAGAATTACGACTTCTGATCGAGTGAGGCCTATGGTGTAGTGGTTATCATATCTGACCGGCATTCGGAAGATCCCGGGTTCGATTCCCGGGTGGTTACCTCATTTTTTCATTTGTTCGTTCTCCCTCCTCATCTTGCGCGAAATGTTCTTCTAGACAAGCGTCGTTCTTTACATTATATATATATAATATATATATATATACAGGGTGTTTGAAAACTTTCTGTACAAATTGTAATTGGGGATAGGCAACACCAAGACAAACCCTTTTCGTCTATAAGTGTATGTCCGCTGACGTCACCATTCGGCGCGAGAGGGCGCCGCTGCAATTTGCTAAAAGGTGAAGTGGGCTAGATTCACGCTTGCCGCGGGCATTCTTAAATCGGACGTAGTACGCGTAACATGGAGCGCTTCACGACTGCTGAGATGGCTGACATGCATATGGTGTATGGGGCTGCCAATGGAAACTGAAGAGCTGCTGTGAGGTTGTACCGACAGCGCTTCCCAAACAGACGTGTGCCAAACCACCAAACGTTTGCGCATTTCCATCGGTGACTGCGAGAAACTGAAACATTCCATGCAAACGTGCATGACACTGGTCGGGAGAGAAACGTGCGCACTCCTGACATGGAAGAAGAAATCCTACGGCGATTTGAGGACAATCCAAGCGCAAGCACGCGAGGTGTTGCACGTATCCTCGGTGTGAACCACGACCTGGCCTGGAGAGTGTTGCACGAGCAGCAGTTACATCCGTTTCATCGTCAGAGAGTCCAGGCATTACAACCTCGGGATTACCCTCTTCGTGTGGAATTCGCACGCTGGTTTCTGCAGCAGACAGCGGTGCAGCCTAATTTTCCGGCTTATGTGCTGTTCTCAGATGAGGCCTGTTTCACACGTGAGGGTGTGTTTAACATGCACAATTCTCACGTGTGGGCGCACACAAATCCACATGCTACACGGGTGTATGCTCATCAAGAACGGTTCGCCGTCAATGTTTGGGCGGGTATCGTCCATGGCAAGTTGATTGGGCCGTACCTGCTGCCTGCCCGACTCGACGGGCGGGTTTATCGGATATTTCTTGAAGAAACGTTGCCGGAACTGCTGGAAGATGTTCCCGTGGCTATTCGTAGACGAATGTGGTTTCAACACGACGGGGCCCCAGCACACTCCAGCAACGATGTGCGGGATTATCTGAACGCCACTTTTGGGGACCGATGGATAGGCCGGGGTGGGCCCATAGCCTGGCCACCGAGATCGCCCGATTTAACATGCCTCGATTTCTTCCTGTGGGGACACATGAAGAACCTCGTGTACGAGACTCCCATTTACTCAGAAGAAGACCTCGTAGCAAGAATCGCTGTCGCCGCTAGAACTGTTCCCGAAATGCCGGGAATCTTTCGACGTGTACGTCGGTCAATGCTTTGACGCTGTCGGGCATGCATTGATGCGACCGGTCGCAACTTTCAGCACCTTCTTTAAATAAACATGCCTTCTTTAAATAAACATGTTAGGCGTACTACGTCCGATTTAAGAATGCCCGCGGCAAGCGCGAGTCTAGCCCACTTCACCTTTTAGCCAATTGCAGCGGCGCCCTCTCGCGCCGAATGGTGACGTCAGCGGACATACACTTATAGACGAAAAGGGTTTGTCTTGGTGTTGCCTATCCCCCATTACAATTTGTACAGAAAGTTTTCAAACACCCTGTGTATATATAGCGAGGAATAGGAGGACAAAAAGTTGGAACATGTTTATTTACAGACGTTTCGGAAAAGTTCAATTTCCATCATCAGTGCTAAAAAGTTTAAAATCAAATAGAAATAAGTAAGTATAATAAACAAAAACAAATATATTAAAATGGACGTGCGACAATTAGCAATAATTAGCCGGAATTAATATTAAGGTTACAATATATATTAAATTAAAAGATTAAAAATGAAATAATATCAAGTATAAAAATGTGGATACGAAGTAAAAAATAAAACGGTTAAAAGGTGAAACAGAATTGAGAGGGGTCTTACCAAATTGTATTGTTAACACAGTGAGAGACTAGTTGTACAGAAGACTGGGAATGATTGCTTGTTGAAAAAAATCCACATTAGAAAGATGGAGCCAGGTGGAGTGATGGTGGATTTCTTTTCACTATGAGACTTTATTTGGCGATGTTTAAATTGAAAGCGGAACTGTAGTCGTTGAG
The DNA here is from genome assembly GCA_023014485.1 of Bathynomus jamesi. Classification (NCBI taxonomy): domain Eukaryota; kingdom Metazoa; phylum Arthropoda; class Malacostraca; order Isopoda; family Cirolanidae; genus Bathynomus; species Bathynomus jamesi. Next base: position 2,293,258 of record JAJOZX010000001.1, read on the forward strand.
GGTTGGCTGAATACTGAGTATATAAAGGGACTCAAGTATGGGGAGGTCGACTAGTTGGTTGGCTGAATTAACGATTTTGAAATTGGAGGGAAGTAACGGGTGGTTGTGAAGGTGGCAATGATCCCTTATTGCTGATTTGGAGGGTTTGTTCAAGGGCTGTGAAGTTCTGGTAGAAATCCCACGATGCTCGTCCACTCTTGTTTGATATTGGCAGATAGTACTGCCAATATAGTTCGTTTTGCAGCAAACACAATTAAAAGCGTAGATAGTGGACGAAGCAAGTGGCTGGGGTGTTTTTTCTTTATGGTTAAGGTAAGATTTGATACTATTTTTGTTGGTGAAGACAAAATGAAATTTAATTTGGGGGTAGAGCGGGCTAAGTAGGAAACGGAGTTCTGAAAGTATTTTGTGGCTGTTGTGGTCATAATAGAGGAATGAAAAATATTGAACGTCTTTTTTAACAGTGGGAACTTTAAGGGGGGGTTGATAAATGTGGATTAAAATTTTAATACTGTTTATTTTATGTAGCGAAGGGGTGTGGCTTAGGAAATTATACCTAGGCCTGTGTACGTAGGTTTTCGATAAATGGAAGTGCTGATTTTTTGTTTTGTTTAGTTATTGTAATATCTAGGAACGGTAGGGAGTTATTGGATTCGTCTTCTTTGGTACTACCAGAACTTCACAGCCCTTGAACAAACCTTCCAAATCAGCAATAAGGGATCATTGCCACCATCACAACCACCGTTACTTCCCTTTAATTTCAAAATCGTTAATTCAGCCAACCAACTAATCGAACTCAGCATACTTGAGTCCCGTTATATACTCAGTATTCAGCCAACTCTCAACGACTACAGTTCCGCTTTCAATTTAAACATCGCCAAATAAACTCTCATAGTGAAAAAAGAAATCCACCATCACTCCGCCTGGCTCCATATTTCTAATATGGTTTTTTTTAACAAGCAATCATTCCCAATCTTCTGTACAACTAGTCTCTCACTACGTTAACAATACAATTTCGTAAGACGCCACCCCCCCTCAATTCTGTTTCACCTTTTAACCGTTTTATTTTTTACTTAATATCCACATTTTTATACTTGATATTATTTAATTTTTAATATTTTAATTTAATATATATTGTAACATTACTTTTAATTCCGGCTAACTATCGCTAATTGTCGCACGTCCATTTAATATATTTGTTTTTGTTTATTATACTTATTTATTTCTATTTGATTTTAAACTTTTTAGCACTGATGATGGAAATTGAACTTTTCCGAAACGTCTGTAAATAAACATGTACCATCTTTTCGTCCTCCTATTCCTCGCTAAGCTACGTTTCCCTGAGAACAAACCATTCAACCAAGTTATAATATATATATATATAATATATATATAATATATATATACATATATATATATATATACATACACATATATATTATACACACACACACATATATATATATATATATATATGCACTTATTATACACACTTAATGATTTTTCCATTAAAAATAAAATAAAATTTTAAACTTTTTTGACTTTAAAAGAGCTTATTCATTCAAAACCTCGCGAATTTTAATAAAAATATTCAAAACACTTTAAAATTTTTACTTTTAAAACACTTTTAATTTTAACCAATGAAGATATTAAAATCAATGAATTTACGCTTAAATTTTGTTTAAGTAAGTGGATAATTTATCCGCTTATTTAAACAATTGAAAAAATCTGCGGAATGAATAAGTCAGATTTGGTAAAGACGGCCCCAGAATTCACCGCTCGTCCAATTTCAACCGAATGGGCGGTGTATGAGAACGAATCCATGGTCTCTGTTTGGTTGAAAACCTTGCTCTCACGTTACAGCCGCATCCAAATTTTCTGACAGCCAACAGGAAACTCGCGAATCGAATATTGGGGTTCTAAGGGTGGTTACAAACGGGATCACGTATATAAAAGGGTACATTTTCAGCTGGTTCCCACAACAGTTATTTTTATCAACGTGTAACCACACATTCTCTCGTCATGGACATCTCCAGTCAGACACAACAACTTTCCTGCTCCCCACAGGTGTCTGAAGTCCGCGATCACTCTGCCGGGGCCGCACTTGTGTTTTTCGGAGACGCCGACCGGAACGAACTACTTTCAACGCAATCCATTGCAGAAATTTGTGGCGGCGAGAAAGAACCCGCGGATGGAGAGGCCATTGAGATGTAAGTAGAAATAATTGCGTATAATAATTTAAAACCTAGTTTGTGAAATGTGATTGAATCTGATTGTCATTCTCGGTATATATATATATATATATATATATATATATCGTATCATTCAGTGCTTAACCCTTGCAAGTGATAACTAATTTTATAAAATTCCATAATAAACTGTTCGACGGGTTCGAGAACTGGCATCGGCAGGCGCTGCGTAGTACCCCCAGCTAATCTTCCCTTTGAGCCCAGTTAGGCTAGTTACTTGGTGTTTATTATTTGATCAGGTACCCTATTCGGTATTTTACCTAATTGTAACTCCTTGTAACTCTCTCTTCCTATATATATGTCAGAACCATGCGACCTACCATTTCTATGGTTGAGCCGTATCGATGTTTGTGCCACTAGAAGTTCGCTGTGAGAAGCGAATGTCCCTTAATTTCAAATCCTTAAAGTACAAACAAGACAATCGACGGTTTAGATCGTTTAATACTTCCATCAGAATATTTCCCATATCTCCATTTTCCATTTGCTATAGAATTTATTATAATTAATTATTGTTGTCTTGCATCTAACTCTCATCCCTAAATTTTATTAGATTATGCATGCACATTAGGGTGGTCCAAAAAATATAATTTTGTAATTTTTTACCTCCACATAGCTGCTCCTGTTCCTATATCTATCAAACATCTCCATGCCAAATTTCAGCCTAATTGAATGATATTTACAGGTCGCTATGAATTTCATTTTACTACTCATTTTCTAGTAGATTCATCTTCTGTGTTAAAAAATGAAAAATCAAGGGCAAATACCAGTTTATTTGTTTGAAAACAGATTAAATCTCAAAGACAACAGCTTATTTATTTTACAAAACAGAATAACTCTTGAAGAAAACAGATTAATTTTTAAAGAAGAAAAATGATATGTTTGATAGAAAATTATATTTATCATTCGTTTATAATATACATCATTACTTAGATTAACGCTTCACCACTGACTCCTTCGAAGACGATGAGTAGTCTTGGCGATGTTTTGCTACTAATTGGTGGATGAATTGTTTTTGTTCTTCATCCTTCGTCAAAGATAAGGGCGAAGGGCGATACGCCTCTCCGCCGAATGATTGACAACTTTTAGGTTGATCGCTATGCGTCGAAACTCTTGAAATCAATCATCCTTCGTCCAGGAATTGGGATCGGTCTTCAGGGATGTATCCTCCTCTGCCTTCCTTCCTTCTTTCTTTAACAGATTGAAGATTCCCAGGGTCCTTTAGGTGACCATTTCATACAAATTCAAATCTTCAATGTTTCTTTCAAGCTCCAATCGACAAGTAACAGTGGTATTCTCGTTACGTTGGAGGTTTACGACCATCTTCCGTTTGGTCTCGGCATCGACTCTACTTTCGAAGAATGCAAAGCCGATAAGATGCTCTCCAAGATACAACAGGTGCCGTTGAAGAGCTGTGGATGCTGCTTTGGAAATGGTCTGATTTGGGTACTTTTGCAAGATTTTAAGAAGCAGAATATCGTTGCAAGGAGCGTTGATTCCGACGGGGGCCTCGTTCCAAAAACGTGCGTAGACCAAGGCGATAAACAGAGCGAGCTCAGTGATACTCTCCGTCTCACGTGCTGTCAGCTGTAGTTGATGCTTGAACAGATAAATTTTGAGGACGTAGATGGCCTTGGCCATCCAGCGTGCATGGTGAGTTGGTCCTGGAGCGCGGACCTTGACTTCTTTCTCATCACGGCACCCGAGGAAGGTGAGGCAGAGTCGTAGCAATTGTTCGTAGTCATCACGCGATTGTTTAGATTCCAGTGCCTTTGTGAAGTACTGGATCATTTCCTGTCGAAGCTGGAATATCTTTGGATCTCTGAATAGGTTGTTTGAAGCCTTCATGATGGAATCCTTCTGAAGCGATGGCCATTTTTTCTGTAAACGTTTAAAGAGAGTCATTTCTGGGCCACCTGTGGGTCCATGAAGTGCATTGCAGGTGTTTGACAAGACGACTTCAAGGATATGATGTCACCAAGCGATCCAGACAAGTTCCCTCCCTACTGCTTCTTCAATCATGGTACAGGTTCCCCTGTGAAGGACAGTATTAGACGCAGTTGTGTCAAATACGAGACCTTGGATCTCACCGCGAAGATTCCAGTCATCAATCGTCGAAATGCAAGCCTTGGCCTGTTCTTCTCCTGTAGCTCGTTGTATTTTTGGCACGGCTAGAAGTTTTTCCATCCCATTTCCCGTAACGATTACCGTGGTTCGTCGTTCGGCTGTTTCCTTTGCGCCGCCGATGTCAGGAAGTAGTTTCCCTTCTCAGTGAAGAAGAAATGGTCCTTCGACAGAAAACGAAGCTTGACCCTTTTTGGCTGCTGCCTGCTTTGCTTGCCTTCTTGAACGACGGATGGAGTTCCGTGAAAGAGTCATTGTAGAAATATAGCCCAGGGCTTGAGTGACTGATCCAACAACGAAGACTGCTCCTCGATCGGGAAGGTTGACGCGATCAAAAGCAGCAACCACATCTGGTGATGTGAAGATATTGTTTCGTTTCAGAGGATGAGAGTGTACATCTGCTCTTCCGGTCGAAGTCGACGGACGATAATCATCGTCTTCAGCGTTGAATTCTCCAGAAGATGAAGTGGATGTGCTGGATGATGGAAGAGCAGCAGCTCCAGTCTGGAATTCAGCCTCTCTTTCTTTGTACCTTGGAGCTTTGTCAGCATCTTTCTCCTGTCTACATCTCTTGCGGTATTCCTTGGCAAAATTAATCTTGTCAGGGCCTGCCATACTGCAGGAAAAGACGTCTTCTCGTTGCATCATCAGGAATTGGCTGTCTTCTTCATTGTCTATCACTTTCAAGGCGTCCTTCGAGGCAACGATGAAAAGCTCTGAGAGAGTCTCTTGGAACATGCTCTCTTTCACTCTGCAGCTTTGTAGCTGCGTCTTGAGGTTTTTCTTCAAACCAAGGAACTCTTCGTACAGCTTTGACAGCTTCCTAACGCAGGAATCGACTCGCTGTGTAGGATTCCTTGGTCTCTGCCATACTTGCAGGGCATCTTTGCAGGCCAAGTTGTAGCTCTCTTTCAAGGTCTTGGACTGTTCATGGTGGTGAAACTGAACCAAACGAAGCACATCACCACATGTAGGCAGCCTTGCAGTTGATAACTCGTTGCTGGGCTTTCCTAGAACCCACGTTTCTGCAGATGAGTGAATACTTCTAGCCATAACCTGAAAAGTGAGAGAAAATAATGCATTAACCGTTTTGCACCAAAGCACAATTATACAAGTGTTAAAGTAAAAAATTGCAAAGTCAAAATAAATAAAGTAAAAAATTGGTTACAGTGGTTAGTGGTTGATGGGTAGTAAGATGGGAAGCAACATCATTACCGGTTATAAATTTGCATATAAAGACAAATATATTTATACTGAAGAAATATAATACATATGAATTAATACGTAATAGATATGAATTAATAATTATATATAGTGAATTAATAATTAATATAAATGAATTAATACTTATATGAGATACTATTTCTAAGCTCTTGAAGTTTGAACGAACTTAAAACCGTCCTCCAACAAATTTAAACTTGAAATGATGCATGAGTAAATGATTTGTCTGATTCACAAACAAGAAATCGAACAATTGCACCATCCTCTGAAAGGTGGGCGGAGTCAATGTGGCGTGACTGCCGCGTCCTCTAAAAATGAAGCGGGTAGAAAATGATTAGCTAATTAATTTATTGAAAATGTGAAAATCATAGCGACCTCTTATTTTGTAGTGAATCGACAGATATTTTGCACGAAATCACTTCACATCTAAAGGAATAAGAGCAGCCATGTGGAGAGCATTTCCAACTATTTTGAAATTTTAGCCCAAATTTTGGACAAATCAAATGCACAATGAATGTGGCTTGATTTGAACCCTTGTTTGTACTTCTTTATTCAGTTACTTAATTCTTCCCCAAATGTACCGAATTCCTTAATATTTACTGTATACTAGTATAAGTATATATATTTAATTAATAGTTTCACTCACTCTTGTACCATTGGCTGTAAACCCTTCATTACTGTATCTCTCTAATTTTGCCTCTAATTTCTCCCAATAATGACTTATACTGTACGTATGAATTAAATAACTATGGCGTATTATGAATTAACGTATTGCATAATTTGATAAACTAGGACGTCATAAAGTAACTTAATTCCTTTCACATTTTCCATACCATGAATACTGAATCATGTTTTTAGTATGTGGATATCTTTAGTATTCAATGTATGGTAAATTCTTTAACATAATAATAAAAACTTTACACTCTATACGTCATTATTTATATGTTGTTCATTCATACGTCCATGTCCTTTCTTGACCGCTATCTTTATTAATTTTATTAATGATTCATTCATCTACCTATTGTCTACCTATGCCCTATCAACGTATCAGTCCATGTTTACTCGTGTCTATATTACGCAAACAACCTATTGTGTGACTACCGATATGTGTACAATAATTTATGCATTCGTACATATCCTCTGATGATCATGATTACGTACATAGTTACGTACATGTAAATACGTCCACACATATTCTTTTTACTTTTTCTTTTAATCACAACCTCTCGCAAGATACTCGTTAATGCTGAAGCAAGTTTTCGAATTCCCATGACGTCGTCAAAAGCGAGCTTCTGAATCCGAAATCTTCTCTCTTGCTTCTGCTACAAATTTATAACATTAAGATGTTATGTTTTATTATTATTTATAACGTTAAGATGTTATGTTTTATTATTATTTATAACGTTAAGATGTTATGTTTTATTATTATAATATACTGTATTGTTTCCATGCCAGGCCACTGGTTCGTTATCTGCTTACGTCACATAGTTATCCACGTTCTCATTACTTGTACTAACTATATCTACCTAACTGTCATTCAAATTCTATATTACTTATGTGTTACGTTATCATAAATGTCCGCGTACTTCCAATGAAAAGTACACCGTATCTTTCCTCCGCTTTCCTCATCGCTGGCTATTTAAGCTTTCAAACTATGATAACCAACCATTTTTCTAATAATATTTGACATAATTTGGTGTAATCATTGTTTACTAAAAATATATAACATTGTTGTTAATCCACTTTAAATTATAGAACAACGGTTAACTCTCCTTCATTATTCAGTATTAGATATGTCAATTAACAATTTGTTAAAATTGTAATTAACTCTAATAATTTAATATGATGTAATTAATGTACTTAATGTACTCGGTGTATGTCGGCACCCCGACATTATGTCGCCATCCAAAAATGTATACTTTACAAAAATTAGGACTTTTTGTTAATTTTTTTATCTTTCTAAATTTCGTTGCATGCTTAAATTATGCTTAACGTCCAAGAATTCTTTAGATCTCCAGTTAATGGGGAACTTAAACTTCAACTGCACTCCCCCAAAATTTAGACTTATTTATTTCTTGTATTGTAAATTAAATCATTCCTGCCTGAGCCATTGTCGGAAGAGGTCGAACCTCTCCTCTCTTTAAATTCCTGTCTTAGCCCTTACTCGAGGAGGACGAGACTCCTTACTTTAAATTGCTGCCTGTATCTTCATTTGATTAAGACCATATAATTCCCGCTTAACCATTGTCAAAAGAGGTCGAACATCTACCCCTGTAGATTCCTGACTGTGATTTAGACCAGGGAAGTCAAACCTCCTTTCCTTTAAATTCCTATCTTCGTCACCAGTTGACCTATAAAAAATTCCTGCCATAGCTTTTGCCCGAGGAGGTCGAGCCTCCTCACTTTAAATTCCTGCTTCAGCTGTTGTTGTAAGAGGTCAAACCTCTCCCCCTGTAAATTTCTGACTATCAGTGCCTCGTTCTGTATATACTTTGTGTAATAAAAATTATATGAGTGAACGAAAACTCCTATTGAGAACTGGAGTGTTTCCATTCACCCCTTCGGAAAAAAAATTGGAAGAAACTCTTTATTGTTACTCGGATGCTCTACGGCTAAGGCCGAGCTTAACCAACAAGGACCACCTTCGTTGGATTGTCCAAAGTGCATTCATCCTAAAAATCGCAAGCGGGCAGTGGCCCGCGCACACGCGCGACATATATATATATTATATATCGTAAAGAACGACGCTTGTATAGGAGAACATTCCGCGCAAGATGAGAAGAGAGAACGAACAAATTTCATTTGTTCGTTCTCTTTTCTCATCTTGCGCGGATGTTCTCCTATACAAGCGTCGTTCTTTACGTTATTTATACTGCGTGTTCTTTGCAGTTGAAATGTATATATGTATATATTATATATATATATATGTTCCTCTGCATGTGACTTAATCCTTGCAAGTAATAATTAATTTTATAAAATTCCACAATAAACGCATTGTGAAGTGAAAAACTATTCGACGGGTTCGAGACCCGGCATCGGCAGGCGCTGTGTAGTACCCCCAGCTAATCTTCCTTTCGAGCCCAGTTATGCTAGTTGCTTGGTGTTTATTATTTGATCCAGACACCCTATTCGATATCACTGGTCAACAACAATTTTGTCACAAGGGTTTTGATGGGTGTTCTAAGTGTACTTTTTCATGCTGAATCTAAATATGAAATCAGATTTTTTCTATCAGGCTTAGTTTACTTGTGACGCTATGTTCATTTTTTCCTCATTTAGCATGATCACCGGATAAAAAAATAATAACATATTATACAGGGTGTCCCAGAATTAACTATCTATTTCAATGAAATCGGACAAATTTTTTAAAAACACACTTTTATTTATGTTTATCATGTTTAATATGTGTTAAAAATGTATAAATTTCTAAATTTTTTTCATAATTTTTTCATAATTTTTTCATTATCTGGTCCAATGAAAGACCGTCTGAAGTCATAGAATGGCAAAGAGACTCTCCAAAAGTTAACGTGTTGCTTGGAATGACCAAATCCAAAATTTATGGTGCTCCATCTTGTTGAAACACAACATTATCAAGAATGCCATCATCAAGAAGCTGTGGTTCGAGAAACTGCTGAAGCATATCAAGGTAGACGGTACCTGTTACAGTTGCCTCCGCAAAGAAGAATGGGCCATAAATTTTGGATTTGGTCATTCCAAGCCACACGTTAACTTTTGGAGAGTCTCTTTGCCATTCTATGACTTCAGACGGTCTTTCATTGGACCAGATAATGAAAAAATTATGAAAATAAAATTATGAAAAAAATTTAGAAATTTATACATTTTTAACACATATTAAACATGATAAACATAAATAAAAGTGTGTTTTTAAAAAATTTGTCCGATTTCATTGAAATAGATAGTTAATTCTGGGACACCCTGTATATAATTAAGTATATAACAATATTATAATATAAAACATTATAAAAATAATATATATAATATATTATATTAATTAATATAACTATAATGAAATATATTAATATTAATATATATGTTGTATTAATTTTTCTGTAAAATTAGTACAATTTATTCCTTTGGGGAGAAAGTTCTGATAATGCTGGCATGATAAATTTGGTCGGAGCAGCAGACTGTGCAGGTTGAAACATGTTTGTACCTGTTCAGACATGAGCCTAGTTTCTGTGTGTAGAGCAGCTCCAAGTCAGTCTGCTTGTAAATGTCACAGTGTTAACAGCTAGTGTTTGTTGCTTCTTGTTAATTTTACACCAGTGTTGTATTCATATAGATGTTTTGTAATGCCGCGGAACTGTCTGAATCATCCTAATTCCTTTTGTTATGTATGTGGTGATCTAACTTTAAAATCCCAGAAACGTAACTTTACACCATTAGTAAAAAAATGCTATGAACTTTATTTCGGATGAAAAGTAGGCGATCGGGACAAGAGTTGGGCCCCTCACATTTGTTGTGTGACATGTGTAAGACTACTTACAGGATGGCTAAACGGTTCACGTCACATGCCATTTGCTATTCCAATGATTTGGAGGGAACCAAAAGATCACACAACAGACTGCTATTTCTGCCTGGTAAATACAAAGGGGATCACTTCAAAAACAAAGAGCCTTATGAAATACCCTAATCTACCGTCTGCAATGAGACCAGTTCCCCACAGTGCTCAACTTCCAGTACCAAATCCTCCTGAACATGTAAGTTTAAGTGTTGAGGAATCAAACGTAGCTGTAGCATATCACGAGGAAAAAGATGAAGACATTTCTGATCCAACATTCCAGGCTACCTGTTCCTCCAATGAACCACATTTACTGTCACAAGGAGATCTAAACGACCTAGTTCGTGATTTGAAATTATCTAAGAAGCAGGCTGAACTTTTAGGTTCAAGATTAAAGGGTTGGAATCTACTGCAACGTGACACTAAAGTTTGTTTTTTCCGCAGCCGCCATGATGAATTCAAAGAATGGTTCTCCCATGAAGATGGACTTGTGTTTTGTAAAGATGTTAATTCAGTCATGGGGACTCTTGGTCATGAACATAACGTGGATGAGTGGCGATTGTTCATTGACTCCTCGAAAGTCAGCTTGAAAGCAGTCCTTCTTCACAACGGAAATAAATTTCCTTCTGTACCTATTGCACATGCTGCAAACATGAAAGAGTCATACGACAACATGAAGTTGCTTTTAGAAAAGTTTCAGTATCAGAAATATAAGTGGAATATCTGTGGAGATCTGAAGGTCATTGCACTTTTCCTAGGGTTGCAGCTAGGTTACACCAAGTACTGTTGTTTTTTATGTGAGTGGGACAGTAGGGACAAGCAAAACCACTACGTTAAGAAGGATTGGCCAAAACGCACCTCACTTGTTCCAGGCAAGAAAAATGTTGTGAATAGTTCACTTGTTGACCCTGAGAAAGTGTACCTTCCTCCTTTGCAAATCAAGCTTGAACTTATGAAAAACTTTGTTAAAGCGATGGATAAAGCTCAAACAGGATTCACATACTTGAGAAATAAGTTTCCCCGGATCAGTGATGCCAAGATTAAAGAAGGCACTTTTGTAGGCCCTCAGATCAGAGAATTGTTAAGAGATGAGAGATTTGAAGGAGAGTTGAATGAAGTTGAGAAAGCTGCGTGGCAGAGTTTCAAAAGTGTCTGCACAAATTTTTAGGGAAATCACAAGGCCGAAAACTATCCTGAAATAGTAGGAGATCTTCTTAAGTCTTACCAAGCAATGGGGTACAATTTTTCAAATTTCGTGATATTATTATTATGGCAGGCAATGCATAAGAATTAAAATTAATATTAATGTTTTCATTATGATAAAAATAATAACTTTCTCAAAAGTTTCAGCAACAGAAAAATCAATGAAACAAGTTTCATTCAATTTTCTGTGTTACCAGGTATTTATATTTTGAGGTTTATATATTTGTTTGTTCATTAATAATTAATACTTTACATGAAATGTGCATAACTGGGCCTTATAAGCTACTTTACAAGCTAATTTAATTGTAAATTGCATAATTTATTAGAGGTAATATCTGCATAACATCCGCAGTCAGAAGTGCAGATGCGGATGTTAAAAATGATGCGGATGTCCGTCCACCACTAATACATACACATAATATAAACAGGATGTTTATAAAGTCCCTATCTTTTTCAGTGAAAACGTAGCGAAAAGTGTAATATTCAATAACAATATAATAGAAGGCATACATTTAATGAAAACTTAAGCATATAATTCTACATGAGCACCATCAGTATCTCTATAGAGTTCGAATCTGTCAGCAGCATTGTGGAACACATTTTGGAGCATGACAGGGGTTATTTTTGTAATTGCTGTTACGATACGAGCACGTAAATGTCCCAGCTTCATTCAGTTGGCATTTTAAACACCGTCCTCTTTCAAGAAGATGGAGCAACTTGTTATTACGCAAACATTGTTCGGGAGTACCTATCGGTGAATCGGACGTGGCGGCAACAGGTCATGGGCGGCTCGATCTCCTGACCTAACGCACTTGGATTTTTACGTGCTCGTATCATAACAGCAGTTACAAAAATAAACCCTGTCATGCTACAAAATGTGTTTCGTAATGCTGCTGACAGATTCGAATCCTGTAGAGATGCTGATTGTGCTCATGTCGAATCATATGCTTAAATATTCATTAAATGTATGCCTTTTATTATAGTGTTATTGAATTTTACCCTTTTTGTTACGTTTTCACTGAAATAGATAGGGACTTTCTAAACACCCTGTGTGTGTATATATATATATATATATATATATATATATATTCCTCTGCATGTGTTTTTGATGAAAAACAAATAGATTTTAATTAAAAAAGATTCACTGTGGATGAATCGAATAGGGTAATTGTGCTCGAGACTCTGTGACGGTTGGCAGGGCATAGTAACCCAGCTAGTCATCCTTCCACACAATATGGCAGTGTAAAACTATTCGAGGGGTTCGAGACCCGGCGTCGACAGGCGTTGCGTAGTACCCCCAGCTAATCTTCCTTTTGAGTCCAGTTAGGCTAGTTGCTTGATGTTTATTATTTGATCCGGGTACCCTCTTCGGAATTTTCTCTTATTGTAGCTCCTTGTAACTCTCTCTTCATATATATATATATATATATATATATATATATATATATAATATGGAAGCATATGTTAACAACCCGGTTAGACTAGCTGCTTGTGTTTATTCTTTGATCCGGGCACCGTAATCGGCATTTTATCTTATTGTAACTCCTTGTAACTCTCTCCTCCCATATATATATATATATATATATATATAATATACAGTATATATATATATATATATATATATATATATATACAGGGTGTTTCAGGAGGAAAGGTCAATACTTCGGGAGGTGATAGTGTCGGTCATTGTGAGAAAAAAGTTCATATGAACATGTGTCTAATTCTGAATGGTTACGGAGATAGAGTTGTTTGAATCTACAAATACAAAAGCATTGTTAATGGTAATCAAGAAAGAGAAACCAATTACTGTTTCTAACATTTAATGTTTAAACATTGGCATTTTGACTGGTATCAGATACAGAAATGACAAATTTGTTACAGTTTACAATACGTTTTCGAAAATCTACCGTCAACCTCAATGCACTTTGCAACTCGTGTGCGAAGATCGCGTGTTGTTCGTCTGAGTTGATCTTGACGTTCCTTTATGCGGGCAGCAGCATCCAAAATGCGTGCGAGCAATTTGTCTCGTGTATCCACCTAACGGAGAGAGGTCTGGAGACCTTGGTGGCCATTGAATGGGACCACCGCGGGGGGAGGAAGAGCGCGCATCAGATTCAAACAGCTCTATCTCCGTAACCATTCATAATTAGACACATATTCATATGAACTTTTTTTCTCACAATGACCAATACTATCACCTCCCGACGTATTGACCTTTCCTCCTGAAACACCCTGTATACACACACACACACATATATATATATATATATATATATATATATATATATATATATATATATATACACACATATATACATATATATATATATATATATATACACACATCGTGGTGTCCTTTGAGAGTGAAATTTTATTAGGCGTTAGTTTCCTTGGGTAGAGTTTAGTAAAATTAGTTTAAGCTCACTGCAAGGCCGTCTTTACATGTTTACTACTGGGTACTGTGCTAGGCTTTCTGTTGTTATTTATGAGTATATATATATGCTCCTCTGTGTATATTTTGATGAAAACAAATGGATTTTATTTAAAAAAGATTCAATGTGGAAATGTGGATGAATCGAATAAGTTAATTGTTTAATATCTGCCCAGGGGCTCGATACTCTGTGACTTGACTGTGCTTAGTCATCCTTCCGTACAATATGGCTATTATTAGAAAAATGTATGAACTAATGAAGTTAATTTAAAATTATCCTTTCTCCTTATAAATCCGATGCCGAGCTGACACGTGATATAGCTACTTTTCGTGACAGCTTTGAAGAAACGCAAATAACCGACGGTAATTTGGAGATTGAAGTTTTACCGCGCAGTCAACCCAGTCATCTGAATACGGAGGTCGAATTATTGGCTCACATCCAGTCCAACGAGTGCCAGGTCGTCGAGGAACTAATGTAAGCTTTTTTCTTTAATTTAAGAACAAGACAGTGTATTTTCATCAATTTATTAAATGATAGAAATCATGTTATATAAATTAGTACAATTTCACATCCAACTTAAATTAGTTACAGAATTACAGAATTACAGAATTACAGACACGGGTCGAATAATTTTTAAAAATTTATAAATTCAATTACACGTGACATGTGCAAGAGAAATGAAAGACAATACATCCCGCAAGTATTACTAAAATATCCTTGTAATTGGTATGGATTCTAGACAATTGCGAGGAAAAGCAACTGTAAGAGAAATTTTACAATAACAGGGTCACTCCAGGGACGAGTCCCGAGTGAATTAAAATAGTACATTATTTCCCTATTTTTAAAGTAGATGGAAAACCAATGAATCCCCTCGCCACAAATAATATCTGTGTTGACAATAAGGCCACCGCTTTTACTCGTAGTTGGGAGTTTCACTGTTTCATTCTTCACAAACACACCGATAAATTTGGGGCGTGTGATTCGGTCACTATTCATTACTCTCTGAAGTGTATTCGCGTCCATTTTACAAGTCAGTGACTACACTCCTGAATCTATCGACTTCTATTAGAGCTTGTGATTCGAGGTACACCAGTACACGAATGGGCGCATCTGTCGGGTTGGCGAATTCCAATCTGACTGAGATGTTCCCACTTTGTTGTGGACTTAAGTGTGTATTTATACTAGCATATAAGTCAGGTGTGATGTGAAACGGGTAAAGGTTAAATTGTTCGATGAATTCTTTCTGCATTACCCCAATCCCATGCTCATCACAACCACCAGCAATATGGGCAAGATTACTGTATGCTCTCGCGCAAAGCGGGAACACAGCGTCTAATGAGTAGTCCGTATACAATGTCCCTCCCAGCGCAACACCGTTGACGTATAGAGTTATGTTTTTAAGGCCGAAATTCTCGAATTTAAAGGCATTCTTTTTATATTTTCCATTCACCGAAGAGTGTTCCTGCAATCCAATTAATAGCCTTTTAAGTAGCGCCCCCCGGGCGATGTTTTCTATCTGTTTCGAGCCCAACCCTGCGGGTACCGTGTATAGTTTGATCTGTACTCTGTTAATTGGGTATTTTGCTTGCTGTGGCGTGTAGTGAATTTTTTCAATTTCTATTTGTTTTGGTGAACTTAGTTTCACCCGCCCTACGCGAAGGTATGTTTCCATAAAATGAATCACAACGGGTTTTGCGCCCTCTTCTTGATCAGTTTCCAGATTTATGCAGATCTTAGGATTCGTGCGGGTGAGCTTTATTTTCATGTCGATGCCGTTCACAAGTAGTTTCTCCTGGAATGTGAAGTCTGTATGCAGGCGTCCAAAACATTCGTATATCTTCTTTTTAGAATCCGTAAATTTATCCTTTATAATACGTTCGTCTTTAGTCTGATAATAGCCCTCGGCAGTTATAAAGGTATCCTTCGCTTCTTTTGAAAAGTTGAGGACATTTTCCAGATAGGCTCGGAGGTGATATAACCCGTTCAACAAAAAAGTAAGGGCCTGAGCTGAGTATCACGAATTCTATTGGGGCAATCAGTCAACTAATTTTGCTTAATGGGTTAATTGTAATAAAGTCACTGTGCTCAATAGAAACTTGTGTTGGGAGCATATCAAAGTGGGACAGCTCCGATTTACAACATTGTGAGCTACTCGGATGGACGAAGCGTGACATGACGAGCCAGAACTAGTGCCACCTCTCTCGACAAGTAGTAAACATCCTATGATTCATGAGAGCAAAGTCCTTAGCATATATCAGTTAAAAAAATTATCAACCGTAGGTTTCATTCGCTTAGAACACTTCTTTTTTGATGTCCTTTTACGTTTAACGCCACGGACTGGTAACCATTCTTCTTCTTCTTCTTCCGGACGGCCCTCTTCTTCCCACCACCACGCACTTTTCTCTTTGCATCTCTGATGATTTCGTCCCGTGTACATTTTAAGTGGTTTTTTAGAGCTTCTTTACGTCTAGTCCCCGCCATTATGTCTTCTACCGTGTTAAAACCTGATTGTTTTGCCTTCCTCCCGAGGTATCTGGCACCCGTATTCAGCAGGAGGACAGCCGTACGTAGTATGGTTGAAAAAATGGATCCAAGCCCACTCCTACGCTGGTATCTCACCCCTCCATAGAGTGTAAAAGGCTTTCAGGTCATTATAACTCAGTGCGACGAAAGTGGAGCTTCACTGTTAAGCACCCGTCATCGAATGGGAAACTTTTTCCCTCATTCGTTCTTATATATATTGATATATTGGTTAATAGATTAGTCGCAACATTTACATAGTGAGGTTTGTCATATGTAATGCTCAGGCTCCTCCCTCTATGATTTGGGATGTGAGCAATGCGGAGCAGACGCGCCTGGGTATCTCCAACAAACTGTTGTTCCACGATATTGCTGTAAATATAGCACATGTCTGGGGATGGATAGCCATCACGCAATTTCTCCAGTTTCAACCGATACATTAGGCTGAACAAGTCATGTTGTGCCTCGTGAAAGGTATCTCTTTGGAGCGCTGCACCATATCGGGCCTCTGGCATAATTGTGAACAGCTCTTTGTCTTTAATAGTTCTGTTAGCTGTTGATTTTAACACCAACGTGTGTGCAGGCGTGTCTTTGTTTACGACTTCATAAAGTAAATCGGGGGGAGTGAGATATGACCTTTGAAGACACTTGTTTAATGCCCTCACAATGTCCGAGGCTCTGTCATAATGACCAGGGTCTAGTTTTACTTTTGAACTGTAGTACCGTATCCCACCGAACAAGTATGTTCGCATAGCACCATCTAAGTTTATGCCTAATTTTTCACACTCGTCGAATCATCTAAGAACCAGAAAAATGTCCTGTTCCTTTTCTACAGTTCCAATTCAATGGGCCCATGGAGTTGGAGTTCTGTTACAAAGTTGGCCAGGGTGTTGTTAGGATGTACAGACAGAGAAGAAGAGGACGGGAGTGTGACATAGAAGTGGTTAGGCGCTATGTTGCATACTATTTAAGTTTCATTATTGCAACGGCTTTTATATAGGTGCTGAAGCTTCCTGGGTGCCCTAGCCATTTTACCAGGTACATTTTTCTCTTTTCTGAGCCTTTGCTGCCTAAAAGTTTTTCAATTTTAAACACATTTTTTCCTAAATTAACTGTCACTTTCTGCAACTCCTCGCGGTAAAAGCCTCGTGCGACTTTTTCCCCATTCAAATCTTCAACGTAGTACAGCTTTATCTCGCCTTTAGGTCTCATAGCGCTAACTTTAAAAATCTCACGTGTCCAGCCTTGCTCAAATCCCTTCGCGAATTTATTTCCCGAACGCGATAGCTTTACATAATCATTGATTTTCAAACATGTAGAGTGTGGCGGTGCTCTCCGAATATCTCTTCTTACCTCACGCTCTGTGTGCGTAACTCTTTCTAAAACTCCCTAGGTGTTGTCCCATTCGTGCGATGATGTGAACAGTTGTATGATGAGGCCAATGATTCCAGAATGTTTATATATGTGTATGTGTTTTTATATGTAAAATAGCGATGCATGCGTTCCTTTATGGTGCGTTGAACTCTTTCAGCTAAAGAGGCCTTATGTATAGAATTGCTAGTGAAGTAACTAATATTAAACTCTGCCAACATGTTCTGAAAAGCTCGGCCTATAAATTATTTCCCCGTATCCATACAAAAATAGCCAGGAACCCTGTTTTCTTTCAACATCAGCGATTTGGTAGCTTTACTGTACATGTAGCAACTGTTTCAGGCGATTTATTTTTCAGGGGAATTAGCCACATATATCTTGAGAATTATGAGATATCGAGAGAATTATGAATAGGATGTAACGGTAGTCATCATTAGACACCTAATATCTTTGCATATCAGTTAAATCCGCTTGCCAAATAGAGTCAATCGAAGCCGCTGTTGTCTTGGCTGTTTTAAACATTTTTATCACCGGCTTATGAAGTGTATAATCATCCTGCTCCTGCAAAAACTTCTCAACACCTTTTTTCCATTCTACATCGTTGTAAACACCTCTGTACAGTCTAGCAATACCGGCGTAGGAGGCTGGGTTAGAAATGTCATAATAACGTTTTTTTAATATGTTAGCTATGTGCGTATTTTAGAGGCACGTGGAGAGGTTTGGCCGTTGTTGTTTTGTCTCTTCTTTCTCCTCTTCAGAGATGCTACCGTTGGAGATGATGGCGTACTCAGTTGTGGCACATTCGAGGCTTGCTCCAAGTCTTTTAACCTGTTCAGATTTCCTATCAATGTTTTGGGACACATATTTTTTTGCAGTCTTGCTTTAATATGCTTCCATCCTGATGGTGAGGACCTGTCCTACCTTTTCACCAGGTCATGGACAATGTCGACGATATTCGAGCTCTGTACCCTTGTTCCTTCAACAATGACCTCGCCGGTATCGGTCAACTGTATGATGGGGTCCTCACTCAATAGATTATAACGACTTAAGCCTTTATTCCTCAATGTATGTGGGATACTGCTTTTTAATACATTTTCGATATGTTGTTGGGGGCGCACCATTATTCTTTGGTTGGTCATCTCTAACGTCGGATACAGGTCCTATGTCGACATGCTCATCTTTGCCCTCGCTGTGCCTCATAACTACGGGGATCTCTGCCGGATTCTTATAATCTTCGTACTCATGAAGAAATTTCTGCAGAGCCTCTTGGTATAAGATTCTTTTCTCATGAGGTGACTTTTCGCTCATTAATATGTCTAACAATTCGCTTTCCATTCTTTTAAGCCTGCTTTTATGGGGTTCTAGAACCGTGTCTGGACTCTTTGAACTTTGCAGTGAAGCATACACCTCGTACAGAATCACTGCCACTTCCTTCATTATATTAATCTAGTCAGTAAAGGCCCCAAAACTGAAAATAAGATGGGGAGGAATGATCCCCCTCTTTGTACAATAATTCGGTTTTTCTTCTCCACAGTTTGACTTTTACGTGCGAGCGTACGTATTATGTTCTTGTAACGACGTAGACGTATGCGAGCCTTCTGAGGGGGTTTCATTGATACATTACATTTTATAACATTAAGGCAGATTTCACAGATGCATTTTAAAGTCCAAGTCGATATTTTTAACAAACATCTGCTGCAATGCCCGCAGCAATCGATGATAGATTTTTATTAATTCAGGGTATTTCTTTAGCCTATTTGTCATTCTGGAATATACACCGTTTCAGGCTCGTTTGGGAATATATTCTTCTTAGAAACACTCTAAACGTGTTTTGCGGGTGAAGGTCACAAAGCAAATATCCGCAACGTTGCCTTGTAGCATCTTTATAAACTTCCAAAAACTCCTTACGCTGATTCAGAAACATTTGATTGGCTAATACCCCAATTTGTGACACATCTCTACGTTGCGCGAATAAGACTAGATATTGTATATTTAACGACACATCGCGCATGTATCTATTTTCGAAAAATAGATTCTGATTGATGAAGAATACGCTTATGTTAAGATAGTGGGAGAACACTGTAAATGTCTCGGCAAACGTTTTATCCTTTTCCAACATGAGATCTTCAATTACAATGACTGTATGTTCATTTCCCTTTAACGAATTAACGTCATATACACTTTTGTGGAAAAAAATATTATCTTGGTGTTCTTTGAACACTGCCTGGAACGTCAAATAGCACCATATGATTTTATGCACAAATTTTGAGAACATCTCCCACTTATCTTTAATGATTTTAAGTATAAACACAGTTTTACCACATCCTGTAGGGCCAGATATATACATGTGGATGGGCTGGTGAACCTGAATTTTTCTACAGAATCTATCTCTAACGCGTCACACCCCTAAGTGGAACATTTACAAAATATAATAAAAATTTAAGTGATGTTCCTTATATTCTACAGTCTTGTTTTTCTTCTTCTTCCACAGAACCGTGAATGACGACGAAGTACAGCATCATGTCCTCATCATCGATATTACAGACAACCCCGATAACAGTGTAGTTG
This sequence comes from Bathynomus jamesi, assembly GCA_023014485.1. Lineage (NCBI taxonomy): Eukaryota > Metazoa > Arthropoda > Malacostraca > Isopoda > Cirolanidae > Bathynomus > Bathynomus jamesi. The sequence goes on from JAJOZX010000001.1 coordinate 2,313,465, forward strand.
TGGGTACAGACTCCACCCCCGCTGACGAGCCCACACCAGCGACACCTGTAACATCACCATGCGACAATTCAAAGCGGAGACATGATGAAGAGTCTTCCACGTCAGATATAAAACGTGCAGGTGTGAACCCGTTGTTTGACCCCTAGTAAAAGAACCCCAGCACTCTACGTCTTACGACAACCCCCACACTAGCTCCCTCCTCAAATAAAGTTGTACCCCCCTATTCCTGTTCAATTCCGGGTACATCCTCCAAAACAGCAGCAGCTTCTCGTTCTGTAGAGGAAGGTATAACATTCGAACTGGCGCGTACCGCCACCCCTACCCCAGCCCTGACTAGAAATCGGTACATAGTCAGGTTTGACCCTGGAACCCTATATAGCAACGGTTTTGAACACGGTCTGCGACGCGTAGTTGAACGTATTGTGGAGTTTGCCCTTCAGAGCCGCGACGAACGTGAAGTCAGGACGAGGCTGTCCTTCGGGTTAGGGTCAGAAGAAGGAGATATTGACCGTGTATTCCGTGTTGTGGGTCATAGTGCCACACCTTTTACTTTTAACTTCAATTCTCAGACTATTTACAGACGGTATATAAACGCCGATCGTGGTTGCGGCTTTATTGCATTAGTCTTGGCCCATATGTTTACTGTGCTAAATACACAGGCCCAAAAAATGTGGATGCCTACGGTTGTGCAGCGCTCGTAAACTGGCTTAAAATTGAAAGCTTGAGTTTGAGTGTAGTATGGGTCCTGAAGAACTGAGAAGGTTAGAGCAGGAAATGAATGTTCGTATAGTTGTATTTGGAATGAATGATCATCGTAGGACTGTGTATATTTTTAAAAGCTGTGTGCGAGATCGTACAAGACCTCTACTTATTTTACGGCTGTCAGGGTCAACGTATTTCTCCATCCGCAATATAAAGGACCTTTACGCGAGTTATGATAAACGCCGAAAATATGGACGGCATCATGATTTGTGTAAGGGATGTCTCGAGTTTGCGAATGATATAGTGAAACATTGTAAGGAATGCCACATGGTATGTGAGCAGTGTAAAAGCCGCAAATGTGAAAGTCTTGTTGTTGAAGCTGAGAAGAGAGAATGTAATATGTGCAGACGTACATTTTTCAATAATAAATGCTTTGAGCTACATAAGTCATTTGGCACGTGCAGGAAAATGAGAATATGTGAATATGGTATGTTTCATATGATGGATAATTGGGGGAAATTCACGCATAAATGTGATGAAATTCACTGTCGACATGCCATGAGAAATATAAGGCGGATGGTGTAAAACATAGGTACCGTATATGTTATATGAAAGACGCTAAGCCTAAAAATAAACCCTGTATAACCGTGTATTATGACATAGAAACATATACGGTTGATGAAACCAAAGAGGTTATCCCACATCTACTTTAAGTCAGACTATGTGCTATGAGTGCATGGAAGTCGAGTGTGATGAGTGTCACAATTGTGGTAAACGGACAAACGTTTTTAAAATGAACGTACACGACAGCCCATTGAAATTCTTTGTATCCTATATTGTCAAGTTAGCGGACAAATTGAAAATAATGACCGTATATTCTTGCCCATAATGGGGCAAAATTTGATATACAGTTCCTTTATAAGGAACTCTTTGAACACGAGTTATAGGAGATATTTACAGGAGACCCCTTGAAAAGGGGAAACAAACTTATACAAATGCAAATAAGAGGTAATGTTCAGTTTAAAGACACTTTATTATTCACACCTTGTAAAGTAGCCAAGCTACCCAAGTTGATGGGTGCAGCCACCGAAGTTTAAAAAGGGTATTTCCCTTACACTTTCCTCGCTAGCGACACTTTAAATTATGTGGGACTACCTCCTTACAAACACTACTTTAACTACACCAACATGAGTAATAGTGAGTGTGAAGATTTGGACCGCTACTACAACAGTTTTAATGAAGATTATCCTTACAATATAGTGGATGAATGTGAGCGTTATTGCGTGAATGATGTGCGCGTGCTTAGAGTATGCTTCCAGGCCTTTAGAAGGATGTACATAGATCGGTTCAACTGCTATCTGTTGCAAGTCGCAACCACGATTGCATCATTTTGCTTTACTGTGTTCAAGAACAACTTTATGCATAAGGACACCTTAGCCGTCATTCACAGAAATAACCCTCGCAGTTATGGGCATAAGGCTATTTACTGGCTCATACACTTACAACAGCAGACCGGTGTGTATATATATATATAAAACATGCCCGCAACACTGGGGAGGTACCCATTAAGGACAGTGGTTGTGTTTTGGGGTTGATGGTCTAAGCGCAAAACGTGCCACTGATGAGAAGATTGCGTACTCTTTTAACGTTTGCTGGTGACGTGGATGCCCACGTCCTGAGTGTGGAATCGTAGGAGATATCCATGGCAGATCTCCTACTGACAGTCTTGCATTAACCCCCACACGCGATCAACTTATAGGCTCCAAGTTCACTCAAAAGATCTTGTGGAAGCATGAGTATGATGCACGGATGGAAACAAATGGACAGTACCCTAAAGAAATAAACACGATCAAGGGTTTAATGGTATCGGATCCTCTTAAATGCGATGATAGCTTCTTCGGAGGGCGTACAAACCCATTCAAGCTATACTTTCCGTCTACGGAGGGCGTGAAACTCCATTACTACGACTTCTGCTCTTTATACCCATATGTGATGAAGAACAACCCGTACGCGTAGGAGCACCTGAAAAGCTGGTGGGGCCAGCCCTGCCCACCATCGTGGAGTTCTCAGCAAATTTGAACATGAACTGTTTCGTTATAGATCAAAAGTTCATGTTTCCCCCTATGCGTGAAGTGCGCAGAAGAGAACAATGGGGCCTCTAATCACACAACCAACCAGCGGAAGGTCAGAGGTGTATATACAAGCCCTGAGGTGCCCCTAGCCGTTCGCCATGGCCAGCCATGGCCACAGAATATTGAAGATATATGGGGTGTGGAGATCTCAGAATTGACCCAACCTTTTCACGCCATTATATAAACACTTTCTTGAAGGATAAGGTAGAAGCATCAGGTTATCCGCGAGGGGTTGAGACCGAGGGTGAAAAATCGGCGTATTTTCAGCGCTACCGTGACCGTGAAGGGATACAACTTGACCGTGCCCAAATTGTTAAGAACCCTGTCAAGCGCTTTAGCGCAAAGTTGTGCCTAAATAGCTTTGGGGAAAATTTGCAAAGAATACAGGCAAGGGGAACGTTCATCTGGCCCAATGTTATAACGAAGTGTGGGATTATGCCACTGCCCCCGATAAAGAGGTTATGGAGATCGTGAATGTAGGTAATACGTACATAATAAAGTACACCATCACCGAATTGGCTACAGATAGCTTACGTTTTACAAACATCCCTGTAGCCAGCTTCACAACGGCATATACACGTATCAAGCTTTGGGGACTGCTGCACTCTCTTGTGCGGAGGGTCCTGTACGCAGATACAGATAGCGTAATATTCACAGTGAGGGACGGTGAATACATCCCGCCTATTGGCGAATTCCTCTGAGAGTTGGCTGACGAGATCAAGGATGAGTATGGTGATAGTGCATACGCTGACTCCTTTTTATCAACAGGTACAAAAACTTACGGGATAAGGGTGAGGGTGAGGGAAAAGATGAAATATATCGTGAAGGCGAAGGGCATCACGCTTAACCAGGCGAACCGATGGGTCGTTAACTTTGACTCGCTGAAGGAGTCTAGTGTGCTTGGAAGATGAGGGTAACCAACAGCACCAACTGATTGTAGGGACCCATAATTTTCGGGCACAGAAACTGGGGGCGTGAAGGAACTTAGGGGCACGAAAGTATGCTGTATCACCTATAGGAAACGTTACCAGGTGCCTGACACCTAAGATACCGTACCCGTTGGGTACAATAGCTCTTGAATATATTGCTATATACTGTATATATATATATATATTATTATTATTATTACATGTATTTGAATATTTTTGTTAAATAAATCATGTTTCAATTAGGGTTTCATTTTCTCCTTTGTGTGTGTGTGTGTGTGTGTGTTTGTGTGTGTGTGTGTATATACAGGAAAAGTTCAAAGCTCCGCCCACTGTATGATCGATCAAAGGTCACGTGACTGCTGCTAGTACCTGGGCACATCTCTACCCCTGCGTGCTCAGTTGACCGCTGCAAGCCCTGGATCTGAGACGTTTATTTGTAGAAATCTCACGTAGACGAAAATTGTGATGGCTACCTTTGACAATGCGTGTTTAACGTTTATGAAGTGGTATTCGGTAAAGTCGGAAGAAGTGGTGAATACTGAAAGACTCCCTAGCCCTCCCTCTGAGACTTTTAAGGCTACATTGAACCGTGCGAAGCTTCAGGAACAAGAAGTTTAAATACTCTATGGATATTCTGGCAAGAGCATTGCCGGATATCGCGGCACAAACGATGTAATGGACTACGTTGTAGGGATAAACTGTATAAAAGCATACATATACCGTGAAGTGAAAGAAACAACACGTGCAGAAGAGAAGCAACGGGTATGGGTTGTGAGTCTTGTTGATGAGTGACAAGCGGTATTATATCATGCTACATCATACCGAGTACGCGTACCCTGCGGCTGAGAAAGTAAATCTTGTCATCATGGATAAGCTCAAATAATTTTACCACTACATTCTTATATATCATGACGAGGTTCGTAGTGAGGTTGTGGCTAAAGGCCTGTGTGAGTTTTTAATAGAATTTACAGACGAGTATCGCGTGCTAAGCAAAAAGGATAAATATGGGCACATGTTTCTCTCAAATAGTGCGCCGGAATGTGAATAAAATGTGTTTATTTCGTGAAAATCATCCTGAACAAAAATGTCTGTTGCGCAATCTGGGGAGTGATAAAAGATTAAAACCGATATTACTCCATGTGTCGGAAAAATTCTGATTGCCCGGTATAATGGGTCACAAGTATTCACATTATTCTTTCATGCTGGAACAAACCCGTACACGAAACATTAACGCTTGGTATGACTCCTCCGTGTGACTCGTTTCCCACATCTGTCTCCGAGCCAAACCGCGCACCGGCTGCTTATATTCATCTCAGAGCTTGAAACGACTTGACGTGCATTCCTCACAATAGAATACGATGGAGCTTCCTTTGAGCAGCATTCTCAATGCCGTGTACGATGTGTCCGTGACGAAGTCATTGCTTGTGTTCAGACGTAAAACTGGTGCCATTAACTATGTACTTGAAACGACTTGTAGACAAACAAACTCTGGTAAACGTAATGTTGTTTATTTAAGTGTTGAGATGAATAGAGTCTTCGTGGTAGTTGAGAAGTGGAGCGAGGATCGTTATAAAATACCTGCAGGTGTAGGTACAAGAAGAGAATATTTTAGTAATACCCCTTCTTATGCCATTGTTTGTACGTTGTGTATAAGTAGCGATCAGACATGCATTGATATACGATTGATGTGGAAGAATGTGTCTGATAATAACGTTCTTGTCCCAACGCGAAACCGTTTCATCCTCGACAGAATTATGGAAATCGTCGGTTTCCGCAAGCTAAAGCCGATATAAGACGCACGTGTTGCCGATATGCTTTATTTTGATACGGTTCTTGAATAAGCATACACCGGTCTGCTCGACGGGTTTACCGAGTGTAGGACTGAATAAGGCGTGAGTGGTCTGGAACTGGATGCTTATTTAAAAGGTTTAGACCCTTCGAAATATCATGAACTTTGGTACAAAGGACTTGAGCGGTACAGGGCAGAGCTCACCTACTATTAGCATTTTTTATTTTATATATAAGATTTGCTGGTTATATATATATATATATATATATAATTGTGTATTTGCTCATACCTATATTAAATATGTATATAGATTTCTCCTGTACTAATATTATTATTTAAGAATGTATATATTTATATATATCGTTTAATGTGTGTATATTTTATGTATATTATTTTTTAATGTATACTTATTTCCTCTATAGTTCATGAATTATTTCTCATAACTCTTTTAAATAAACAGAATGATGTAATGGTGTTTTATTTAATTCTTTTGATCGTATATATAAAGGATATTAAGGAATAACTGGGGAGATGGGAATATATATAAACAATGCACCTTCATTAAATATATATATATATATATATATATATATATATATATATATATATATATGAATACCAAATGGCTAGTTACGCCTTCTAAGCCGACTGACGGATTTCTAAGCCAATTGTCCATTAATTAAATAAATAGCTCAATCTGGCAACTCAAACGTTATATATGTACACCTGCCATTTACGCCTTCTAAGTCAGATTAAGTCAACTGGCTGATTAAGCCAACTCGCGGATTTCGAGTTCTAAGCCCTGCGATGCTGTGAAGAATTTTTATTATGCGTCTGGCAGCGCTAGACGATGGATGCCTTCTTCTCTTCCTCTCTTCTCTTACCTTCCAAAGCTAGGGGAACTCCTTTGAGGGGTGAGGCCGTCCCAACTTCTCCCCCAAAATCTCTTCTCTCTCTCTCTCTCTCTCTCTCTCTCTCTCTGTTAAGTTAGATGGACTCCTCCAGCTTGTTGCAGCTGGGGGAATTCCCCCTTTTTCTTCCATTCATTTTTTTGGCACCATGGGGGAAAGTGAGTTGACACTGGCATTCATATGATCAACATTGCAATTGCATATGCACTCTACCATTTTGCCGTTATACTACTGAACTTACTTAATATTTTATCTATTTTCTCTCATATTTTTCATGCGTATATTATGGTATATTATATATCAAGAAGAAATTGTATTTTATTACATATAATGCACGAAACGAAGCGAATTTAGTTATATCTCAGAACATAATAAATGATTGCCAGAACGAAGGAAAGTTATGAGAGCAGGAAATGGGTGATTAAAATTTCTTGTAAATGCTTTACGGACTCTAATATTACATCTAATCGTTAAAAGAAACCAGTTTAATAATACTAAATAATATAATAATTCTTATACTTTGGAATTTATATGCATACGATTTATATACTAGGGGCACTCAATATATTTTGCCCCACCCTTTTTTCTTAGCTAAATAATAGGCCATGGGGCTGAAATGTTTTTTGGGCCGTAAGTTTGAACTTTCTGCGCTTTCTGCGCTCCAGCGGAACCCCAGCGGACTTTTATCAGCAAGGAATAAAGGCCCTTGTTTTGAGGTGGAGGAAAGCCGTAGAAAAGGATGGAGAGGGAGACTCTGTGGAAAAATAAAAACTTGTAAAAAAGGTATGTAACTACTTGTGTACAAAATTTCTGGAACTTACAAAGAAATTTGGAAAAAAAAAAAAGGTGGGGCAAAATATATTGAGTGGCCCTCGTATGTGGGGGAGATAGATAATTTATTTTATCATTCTCATTATTTTATATTTTATTTTTAATGGAATTTTATATACATTTATTCAATCCTCATCACATTTTAGTACGTTCCCCTTTGTTCGTGAACTTGTACATTTTTTACTTCAATTCTACTTTTATTTACGTTTCCCTTCATGGTATTAATCTTAGTCAGATGTTACCCTCATTTAAGATTTCACTAATATTAACATTTTCTTTTTCTCGGAGTCCCTTAATTTAGTGTTCGTTTATAGTATTCCCTCGTCTTATATATAATATATATATATATATCAGTGGCGTGCAGTCAGGGTAATCGAAGCATCCGCCGCCTATCCAGTTAAAAGTCAGTACATTACTGCAGTAATCGAAAACTAATATAAAGTTATGATGCTTGTATTATATATATATATATATATATATATATATATATATATATATATATATTTGCAGCTTATCCTGTCGACACACCCACCAACGCCACTGATGATATATATATATATATATATATATATATATATATATATATATATATATATACACTGCTCCCTTCCGCCCTTGCATACACTATTCTGAGGAATAAGAAAACTGAATGTAGCGATCTAAAGGTTACCTCAATTTGGAACCCTGAATGCGTTTATTGGCTGAAATTTGTTCTTACAGCTCTATTCAGGCGTGGAAGAGATTCAATATTTCCAAACTCGGTTGGCAGAAGAGTGACGGGATCCTCATTATAAGTTTCGAGGCTTCTCAAACACCGTGAATTATAGACCTGAAATTCGCTCTTATATAGAATGTCGTGTCGTCGCTTCGTCTACAACGACATGTTTATTAATATTTTTATAAATGGTTTTCGTATTTCTTGTATAGAAGAAGACCTCGAGAGATATATAATGACGAGAGATATATAATGATCAGGGCGATGAGCTCTTCAGGTGGTCTTGAGTCTCAGTTTGTGTATGTGAGAACATATATAATGTACGAAGGGCGGTCAAAAAATAAGTTTACACGGAGTATAATTTCGTAACGAAAGGACCTACATTGATTATATGTTTGTATCAGGTGAATTCGTTAATCATTGTTGGCAACACTGCACGTCGATTCGGCTGCCATCTACCGTACATTGGTTATATGAGTCAGTTGAACATGGCGGCTCGACTGGAACAGTGCCCTACCCTACGGAGCTGTCCAGGACGTTTACGTTTAATGGCCGCTCGTAAACGTTCTCGTGTTGAGCAATATGCGGCTCCATTGATTGTTGTGCCTGTTTGCATGGAGTCTGCGAGCAAAGCGCCTTTGTGGTTCCAAAACACGGTAACCATCACTTTGCCAGCGGACTTCACAATCTTGAACTTTTTTGGTCGCTGGGACCCAAGGTGTTTCCATTCCATGCTGGCACGTTTTGTTTCTGGAGTACGGTGATGAACCCATGTCTCGTCTCCTGTGACAATGCGCTCGAGAAATTCTTAACCACTGACAGACTGACATCGTTGCAGAAATGACAGGGCACTCTTCCAGTCGAGCAGCCATGTTCAACTAATTCATTTAACCAGTGTACGGTAGATGGCAGCCGAATCGACGTGCAGTGTTGCCAACAATGATAAACGAATTCACCTGATACAAACTTGATCAGTGTAGGTCCTTTTGTTATGAAATTATACGCCGTGTAAACGTACTGAGACTGTTGTTCATTTTTATCAAAGTCAAGTATAAATATGTAAAGGTATTGGGGCAAACAACCAACTACCGTTACAAAGCTATAGGGATTGTTGCCTACGGCGTTTAAGGGTGCGGAAAAATACATGAATTGTTATTAATAAAACTCGAACATACACGAAGCTCAGCCGCTGACAGCATTATGGACGAAGCGCAGTAATGAGGCAATTATAGTATTAAACAAATTGTATTAGTCTTTACATGTCAATAAAATTCTTCAAATTTCAGTGCGGAGTCCAACCACTACAGCTATCAACTGTCTGGAGATGAAATTCCTTTCTCGACGTAAACAAAAAGTTTCCAATGAAATGCATCACTCGAGAGAATACCATCCTCGGCGACCAGTATAAATCAGCGTCCCAACATCATTATTCCTCCATTCACTCTCCTACCTTCGCCATAGAATCTTGGGCTCTGCTACATTAGCTCGAACTCCGCTATCTCGACCTTCGAAATTCGACTCTTGCTTCTTATTTATTCTAGACCAGTAGTATGGGAGCTCAATGGACGAGTGCAAGAATGTTGCAATACCATATTGATCAATGTTGCAAAGGGGTCTGCAATGAAGGGGATATGCAATGAGGGGGAGGGAGTTATGCAGTGAAGGGGGAGGGGGATTACGTAATGAAAGGGGAGGGGGGAATGTTGCAAGAGCAACAAGGGGTTATGCAACTTGGAGGCGGAGTTATCCCTCAAGAGAAAGAGAGAAGGAGAGAGTTCATCTGAGCGCGCGCTGTCTTATAAGGTGTAAATCCGCCAGTTGGCTTAGAAGGCGTAAATGGCTTGTTCAGATGTACAGGTTGAGTTGCCAGATTGCGCTATTTATTTAACTAAGCATATATTATTGAGAGTTGGCTTAGAAATCTGTCACTTGGCTTAGAAGGCGTAAATGGCTTGTTCAGGTGTACAGGTTGAGTTGCCAGATAGCGCTATTTATTTAATTAATGCATATATTCTTGACAGTTGGCTTAGAAATCCGTCAGTCGGTTTAGAAGGCGTAACTAGCCATTTGGTATAATTAAATAATAATATCGTTTACAACCAAAAGAATTAAATAAAAAACCATTATATCATTCTGTTTATTTAGATGAATTATTGGAATCAGAAATATATAGAAAATAAATATACAATCAAACGATGGAATATATATGATAACAAAATAAAATAAAAAATAATAATAGTGTAAGAAATATGAACGAGGAATATGTATATAAACAAAAAATAAAATAAAAAAATATAACCATCAATATAACAGTACAGGAGAAATATATATACACACACAACAATTATATTAAATAATTAAATACATTGAAAATAAATACATACACTTTATCTTCTACTGCACTTAACTAAAATCAAAAAATAAAATAAAAAATAATACAAAATGATGGAGTATAAACATCAATATAGCAGTACAGGAGAAATATATATATATATATATATATATATATATATATAATATATATACACAAATAATTGTGTTAAATCAGGGGTGGGGAAACTTTCAGTACCAAGGGCGAAAATCGATAACATAAACACCTCCGCGGGCGCTTGGCAAATTTTAAGCTTATATACAGCGTGTCCCAAAGAAATGTATACCCACTTTGTTCGATAATACCAGCTATGAGGATAATAAATATATTACTTTTTATGTTTTTTAATAAAGAATTTTCTCCTGAATCTAAATATGTAATTATTTTTATTAAAAATTGAAGAACAAAAAAGTGACCGATGTTTAAATTATAATTATTATTTTCGAGACTTCATGTGCGATATTTTCTAATATTTTAACCGACTGTTTTGAGATACTTATGTTTAGTGTTGATATTGAAGCATAAATGTTGTAATTATTAGTTAATTCAAAAAATTTACAAATTCCATGGTTAAATGACACTTTATCTAAGATGTTCGAGGTCTTCCAGAACGTTGTTTTTGTAAGTTTTGCACAGTGCCGTCGGTTTCAAACTTATCTCGTATACGTGCAAAAATATTAGAAAATATCGCACATAAAGTCTCGAAAATAATAATTATAATTTAAACATCTGTAACTTTTTTGTTTTTCAATTTTTAATAAAAATAATTACATATTTAGATTCAGGAGAAACTTCTTTATTAAAAAACATATAAAAAGTAATATATTTATTATTCTCATAGCTGGTATTATCGAACAAAGTGGGTATACATTTCTTTGGGACACGCTGTATAAAAGATGTATTTTAAAAAGCTATTTGCTGGGCTGTAAATAAATAATTTTTAGTAAATAATAAATACCTAAGCGGGCGAATTGAAATTAGCTCGTGGGCGGAATTTCGCCCGCGGGCGAGGGTTTCCCCACCCCTGTGTTAAATAATTAAATATATTGAAAATACTGTAAATATACATCAAAATACATTCACTTTGTTCTACTGCGCAAAACCGTAAACTCACACGTAATCGAGTCTACAGTCACATCATTATTGCTTTGTACTACGTAGTAAACGCAGCTTAATATTATTTCACCGCTCAAGTTATAGGGAAACCTACAGTATACTCTATATAAATGGCCTTCATGACGTTCAATACTATTTTTGTGCCCACTTTACATCCGGTTGGCAAGTTATCTTTAAATACGACTAGAATACAATCAGTAGCACGCAAAAAGAGGTCATCGTTAGCCACAACATCATTATTAAATACAGGTTTATAAACACTCCTTTCCAATCGAGGGCTTATTTTTACTGACCCGAGCTTTTCAATCGTAAACGCTTCTTCACACTGCATAGCGGCAGTTGAAATAATCTTTTAAGTCGTTACGACAGCTGCTCATTATATAAAGAAATAGTTCTTAGGGTGAACGGTGTAGGTGAGCTCAGCCCAGTAACGCTCAAGTGCCTTGTACCAAAGTTCATGATATTTCAAAGAGTCTAAACTCTAAAACCTTTTAAATAAGCATCCAGCTCGAGACCATTCTCGCCTTGTTCAGTCCTACACTCGGTAAACCAATTAAGAAGAGCGGGGTATGCATATTCAAGAACCATATAAAAATAAAGCATATCCGTAATACGCGGGTCTAATATAGGTTTCAGCTTGCGGAATCCGACGATTTAAAACATTCTGTTGAGGATGAAACGGTTTCGCGTAGGGACAAGAGCGTTATCATCAGAAGCATTCTTCCACATCAGTCGTATATCAATGCATGGCTGATCGTTATTTATACACAACGTACAAACAACGGTATATGAGGGGGTGTCACTAATCTGCTCTCTTCTTGTACCTACACCTGCAGGAATTTTATAACGATCCTCACTCCACTTCTCAACTACCACGAAGATTCTATTCATCTCCTTAACACTTAAATTAACAACATTCCGTTTGTTTGTTTGTTTACAAGTCGTTTCAAGTACAGAGTTAATGGCACCGGTTTTACGTCTGGACACGCGCAGCGACTTCGTCACGGACACATCGTACACGGCGTTGAGAATGATGCTCAAAGGAAGTTCCATTGTATTCGAGAAGCGCACGTCCAGTCGGTTCAAGTTCTGAGATGACTATAATCCACATGCAACGGGTCGGCTCCACGGGAGGAGTGAGTCACACCATAAGCTAATGAAACGTGTATGGCGCTGTTCCAACATGTAAGATAATACTTGTCTACCATTATATTGGGTAGATGTTTTGAGAAATTTTCCGGTACAGGAATTAATACCGGTTTTAATGTTTTATCACTCCCACTCCCCAGAATACGCACCAGACATTTTTGCATATGGGGATTTTCACGAACTAAACATTTTATTCACATTCCGGCGCACTATTTGAGAGAAACATATGACCATATTTTTCCTTTTTGCTTAGCATGCGACACTCATCTCTGAATTCTGTTAAATATTCACGCAGATCTTTAGCCACAACCTCAGTACAAACCTCGTCATGATATATATTAATGTAGTGGTAAAAATACTTAAGATTCTCCATGATCTCAAGCTTTGCATTCTCAGTCGCAGGGTACGAGCACTTGGTATGATGCAACAACATAATATCGCTTGTTGCACTACTCATCAACAAGACTCACTAACCATATCCGTTGCTTCTCTTCTGCACGTGTTGTTTCTTTTACTTCAAGGTATATGTAAGCTTTTATAAAGTTTAGTCCTACAACATAGTTCAATACATCACTTGTACCACGAAATCCTGCAATGCTCTCGCCAGAATAGCCGTAGAGTAATTGTACCTCTTGCTCCTTCGCACGATTCAATGTAGCCTTAAAAGTAGCAGAGGAGGGTGGAATAGGGAGTTTTTCAGTATCCACCACATCTTGGCACTTTACCGAATACCACTTCATAAACGTCAAACACGCAATATTAAAGGTAGCCATTACTGTTTCTCGTCTACGCGGGAGAATACACGTCTGAGATCCAGGGCTTGCTGCGATGGAGGAGTCACGTGACCGATCTTACAGTGGGCGGAGCTTAGAATTTTTTCATGTACACACACACACACACACACACACACACACACACACACACACATACACAAAGGAGAAAGTGAAACGCTAATTGAAACACGATTTATTTAATAAACGAAATATTCCAGGTGTGTGTATATTTACAAATACATGTAATAAATAAGTTAACAATGGACATATCAAAGATTATGGTATCCAAAAGGTACGGTATCATAGGTACCAGGTAACTGGTAACGTTTCCTATAGGTGTTACGGCACAACTGTGTGCCCCTAATTTCCTTCACGCCCCTCAGCTTCTGCGCCCGAAAATTGTGGGTCGCTACAGTTAGTTGGGGCGGCCGGTCGCCCTCATCATCATCATCCAAGCACACTAGATCCTTCAACGAATCAAAGTTAACGACCCGCCGATTCGCCTGGTTGAGCGTAATACCCTTAGCCTTCACGATATATTTCATAGCCTCCCCCACCCTCACCCATACCCCATAAGTTTTTGGCCCTGTTGAGACAAAAGAGGCGGCGTATGCGATGTCTCCATACTCATCTTTCATCTCATCAGTCAACTCTCCGAGGAATTCACCAATAAGTGGCATGTATTCACCCTGTCTCTCTGTGAATATCACACTATCTGTATCGGCGTACAAAACCCTCCGCCCAGGAGAATGCAATAGGCCCCAAAGTTTGATGCGTGCGTAGGCCGTTGTGAAGCTGGCTACAGGTATGTTTGTAACCCGTGAGGTATCTGTGGCCAATTCGGTATTGTTGTACTTATTATGTAAGTATTACCTACATTCACGATCTCCATGACCTTTTTATCGGAAGCGTTGACATAATCCCAGACTTCACTATAACTTTGTGCCAAATGAACGTTCTCTTTGCCAGTATTCTGTGCAAATTTTCCCCAAAGACTGTTTACACACAACTTTGCACTAAAGCGCTTCCCAGGGTTATTTACAATTTGGGAACGGTCAAGCTGTATACCTTCACGGTCACGGTAACGTTGAATGTAGGCCGTTTTTTCATCTTCGGTACTAACTCCTCGCGGATACCCTGATGCTTCGAACTTTTCCTTCAAAAACGAGTTTATATATGGCGTAAAAAGGTTGGGTAGTTTCTGAAACCTCCACACCTCATGTATCTTCAATTGTCTGTAGCCATGGCGAACAGCTAGATCCAGCTCTGGACTTGTATATACACCCCTGATCTTACGCTGGTTGGCTGTATGATTACATTCCCCATTCTTCTCCTCTGCGCACTTCACGCACAGGGGGAACATGAGCTTGTGATCGATAAAGATGGGTCAGACCGGCATCCATAAATTGCGTGGGGGGGAGCATATCTACGAAAGAAAGGCCGAAATAGTACCCTTTCAAATTTGTTGAGAATACCTCGATGGTGGGCAGGTCAGGTCCCACCAGTTTCTCAGGTACACCCACGGGGTACGGATTGTTCTTCACGTAGGGATATAAAGAACAAATCGTAGTAATGGAGGTTCACGCAATCCGTATGCGGAAAGTATAGCTTGAAGGGATTTGTACGCCCTCCGATCAAGCTATCACCGCATTTGAGAGGATCCATCACCATTGAACGTTTGATCGTATTTATTTCTTCACGGTACTGTCCATCTGTTTCCATCCGTGCATCATACTCATGCTCCCACAAGACTTTGTGAGTGAACTTGGAGCCTATCCTATAAGTTGATCGCGGGTCAACGCAAAACTGACGGCATGAGATCTACCGTGGATATCTCCTAAGATTTCACACTCAGGACGGGGACATCCGTGCCACCAGCAATCTTTAAGGAATACACAGCCTTCTCACCAGTGGCACGGTTTTCACTTAGACCATCAACCCAAAATACACGACCACTAACCTAAATGGGTACTTCACCCGTGTTGCGGGCATGCTTTATGTATACACCTGTCTGCTGCTGTATGTGTATGAGCCAGTAAATAGTCTTGTGCCCATAACTGCAGGGATTGTTTCTGTGGATAACGGCTAAGGTGTATTTAGGCATGAAGTTATTCTTAAACACCGTAAAACATAATGAGGCGATTGTGGTTGCGTCTTGCAACGGATAGCATTTGAAACGACATATGTACATCCTTCTAAAGGCCTGGAAACATACTCTAAGCACGCGCATATCATTCACGCAATAACGCTTATATTCATCAACTATATTATAACGAATAGATTCATTAAAACTGTTGTAGTATCGGTCAAAATATTCACGTTCATCTGTACTCATACATTCATAGTTAAAGTAATGTTTGGGTGGAGGTAGTCCTACGTAATTTAAAGTTTCGCTAGTGAAGAATGTGTAACGGAAATATCGTTTTGAAACTTCAGCGGCTCCGCCCATGACCTTGGGTAGCTTTGCTAATTTACAAGGTGTGAATAATAAAGTGTCTTTAAACTGTACATTACCTCTTATTTGCATCTGTATTAGTTTGTTGCCTCTTTTCAAGGGATCACCTGTAAATAGCTCAGATGACTCTTGCTCAAGCAACTCCTTATAAAGGAACTCTGTGTCAAATTTTGCCCGTTTATGGGCGAGAATATAGTCATCTTTTTGAACTTGTCCGCTAACTTGACAATATAGGACACAAAGAGTTTCACAGGGCTATCGTGGGCAATCATTTTAAAAACGATTTTCCGTTTACCACATTTGCAACACTCATCACACTCGATCTCCATACACTCATCACAGATAGTCTGGCTTACAAGTAAATGTGGAATAACCTCTTTGGTTTCAGCGTTCGTGTGTTTCTATATCGTAGTACACATTGTACAAGGGCTATTTTTAGGCTTAGCGTCTTTCATATAACATACATGCTTTACTCCAACCGCCTTATATTTCTCATGGCATGTAGAACAGTGAATTTCATCACATTTATGCTTGAAATTCACCCAATTATCCATCATATGAAACATACCACAGCCCTGTTCAAAAATCAACTTTTTCTTATTTTCATAGGTTTCTGTACTTTTTCCCATGCTTCTTGACCTGAAAAGACCGAAAATCACAACCATTTTGACCTAGGTTGTTGGGAACCATTGCCGCATGGAGCTTTAAGTTTTCTGCCTTGAAATCGGCCAAAAGCACCAGTTCCGGGGTCCCTTGAATCATGTTTTGCACTATAACTTTTTATCTAAACAAGATAGAGCAACAAAATAGGCACCAAATTAAAGTGTTTTTAATCCTCTTTCTAACTTATACAATTATGATAGTCTTGGAACAAGAAATGGCACATTGGTACATACAAAGATTTCAGAAATATCACAAAATTCGTTTTCTCACACTCAAGGCAGACAAGGCGCCTTATTCATGACACAAATTTGAGATTAACATTTTGTCACAAGTCTAATCGATCAAGAGTGAAAGCATTACATGATGATTAATTTCATAATGACATTTACACAGTCAGTTGTTGAGAGTTTGTTTCTTGAAGCTGTCAAAGCGGCGTCTGTTGAACTCCACAGCTTGAAGGAGATAGTCCCTTTGCTTGGCATCTGTTGTTATGACATTTGCAAAGTCGCTCATCATCTTGACACCACGTTCAGCAATGTCATTCACCGCTTTCAGATTCTTAACATAGTCCAACGCTTTTCTGTAGTCCTCATTCTGTGGCCAAGACGTGACAGGTTCCAGAAGCCACTCGGATCCAATGTTCAGTGTGTCCAGCAGGAAATGTGATTCTGGGCCAATGAGATCAACCAGGGTGGTCTTAGCTGTGACTCTCTGGAATAGAGGCTTTCCTGTTCTGAAGCTGTCTGGCTTCTCAGTGGCATGTAACTGGGCAGCAATGTCGTGCTTCAATGTGTCACTCAATCTACTGCTGAACAGGGCAAATGGCACGACTTCCTGCGTCAGGTACCATTTGTGGTTTTCCATCTTATTAAGTACTGCATCAGCAAGCTCTGGGTCAGTTTTCTTGTACTTCAACATGTCCTGGATTAGACTTAGATCATTCACGGGAGCATCTGCAGCAGACATTGACATCATCCATACAGGAGTGTAGAACAGCGCAAGGAAGGTGTTGAGTCTTTCCAGCTTTGATACAGTGTCTTCGTCGTACTCAAGTTGATCTGCAAACATCAGCATTTTCATGGAGTACAGGTTTCTGGCCATCCATCTGGCCTGATGAATGGCGCCTGGTCGACTCCAGTGAATACCTCGAGGAGGCGTTCCTCCAAGAACAATGACTGTCAGTTCAGCCATTTCCCTGTAGTCGGCTCTTGGAAGCCTTTCTGCTGTTAGAATGTCTTGGAGTATTTCTTCACTGTTCTTCTTCTTTTCCTTCAGCCATTTGCTGTTGATAGCCAGCATCTTTGGGTTTTCCTTGGACAATCCGTCCAAACATCCTTCAGATGCTCAAACCAGGGATTATCTGGCCCCTTCACCTTCCCAAACAGCTTCTCCCAAACTGCTCCTACTAGGATTTCCAGGATGTGATGTCGACAGGCCAGATAAAACACCTTTTTGTTCAGCATTTTCTCTAGCAGTTTGGCAGCTCCTCTGTGAACTCCACTGTTACTGGATGTAGTGTCAAAAACAAGGGCAGTAACATTATCCGTAAGTTCCCATGTCTCCAGTAAATCCATTGAAGCCTCAGCCTGAGCTGTGCCAGAAGAATTGTCGATGACAGGTACTCCCAATAACTTTCCTTCAGTGTATGAAGGTGGACCAGACACTAGCACAGCTAAAGTCTCTGAGGTACTTCCAGGTTCACTGCCCAAGACATCTTTGAGCAACTTTCCATCCCAGTGTAAGGCAGCGTACTGTGGGGGGTTTTCACAAAACTTGGACATGTGACTCTGGCTGATATTATACCTGGACAGCATTCTGTTGCGACGTGTTGTTGAGGTTGAGATGACGAAGTTATCCAGATCAGCCCCTCCAGCTTTCAAGGTGCAGAAACCATGGCAGTAACTTGATTGTCTGATAAACCAAGACGATCAGCTGTATTGCAGATGACATCACATTCCATGACCTTCCTTGGAAACGTCAAAGTCACACTAGTCACAGTGTCTTGATGGTGAGAACATCCAGGACGAGGCTGATGGTAATCCATGTCCTCTGTGTTAGCGTCGTTGTCAGTTGAGTCACCCCAGGTAATGTCATCCACATGAACAACTGCCTCTTGTTCTGCTGCAGCTGTAAAATAGTACAACATGTTAAGACAGTAATTGTTAAGTACATGCTAAATATCGCAATGGAGTAAAACTTAAAACTTTTTGTAACGTTCAAAGTAATTAGTTTTACCTTGTTCTTGTCTATGCTGCAGTCTTTCATTCCTCGCTGCTTGCTGCAGGATCTTGTCTCAAAAATCTTGTCATGACCAGACATATGACCTTTCCTCTCAGTCTTTTGGTCTTCGTAGAACCTGATATCCTCATCTTTCTTCTCTCTGGATAACAGTCTGTTGTTCTGTATTTCCTGGATTGCATCTGGAGCTCCTATATCGAACAGGCTGTCTAATTCCAGCACAAATGCTCCTCTTTTTCCTCCAGGGTTACTTGCTCTTCCTTTGCTTTTCACCAGAGCACGATGTTTCTCATGTAGTTTCATGAAGAGCTTCATTGCGTTGTACTTGGTCATTGTCTTGATCCTAGCCATCTGCCAGAATGGGATATATTCAACTGTTTCATATGCAAGGTCTTGAACCATGGGCCTCCCTGCATTTTCCGGTAAATTCTGAAGATTAAGGAAATACTGGAACGCCTGTCTGTTGGTGGGAAGCTGGGAACCACTGATAAAAGCTGAAGGGTATCCAACCAGGAAAGTTTCAGTGAGAGATCTGGTAGATGGCCCAGTTGACACCTGCCTGTGGACAGTACGTGGAGGTTCTGAGATATCAACTGTGCGCCCACGGAGCTCCCTCAGCTCCTTGCTTAATGCCATTGTGAAGTTGTAACTTGTAGATGGTTTTCTAGATTCTGATTGAGTTTCTGTTGTTTCCTGAAAAATGATAGATAATTATTATTATTATTATTATTATTATTAATTATTATTTATTTATTATTATTATTATTATTATTATTATTATTATTATTATTTATAATTTTATGCTCTTTCATTTGATACCTAATTTGTTGCTCTATCTTGTTTAGATCAAAAGTTAAAGTGCAAAACATAATTCAAGGGACCCCGGAATTGGCGCTTTGGCCGATTTGAAGGCAGAAAATTTAAAGCTCCATGCGGCAATGCTTCCCAACATCCTAGGTCAAAATAGCTGTGATTTTCGGCTTTTTCAGGTCAAAAAGCATGGGAAAATGTACAGAAACCTATGAAAATAAGAAAAAGTTGATTTTTGAACAGGCCTAATACCACATTCACAGATTCTCATTTTCCTGCACGTGCCAATAGATTTATGGAGCTCAAAACCGTTATTATTGAAAAATGTGCATCTACACACATTACAATCCCTCTTCTCAGCTTCAACTACACGGCTTTCACATTTGGAGATTTTACACTGCTCACATACCATGTGGCAATCTTTACAATGTTTCACTATATCATCCGCACACTCGATTCATCCCTTACACAAATCATGATGTCGTCCATATTTTCGACTTCTGTCATAACTCGCTGAAAGGTCCCTTATATTACGGATGGGTAGATATGTTGTTCCTGACAGTCCTAAAATAAGTAGGGGTCTTGTACGATCTCTCACACTGCTTTTGAAAACATATACAGTCCTTCGACGATCATCCATTCCAAATACAGCTATACGAGCATTCATTTCCTGCTCTACCCTTCTCAGCTCTTCAGGACCCATATTAGAGTCAAATTCAAGTTTACAGTCTACAGGTAGTTTACGGGCACGCTCCACTACCGTAGGTAACTAAATGTTTTTGACCCTGTATTTAGTACAGTAAACATACGGGCCAAGACAACTGCTATAAAGCCGCAACCACGATCGGCCTTTATATGCCGTCTATAAATAGCCTGAGAATTTAAGTTAAGAGTATAAGGTGTGGCACTATGACCCGCAACACGGAATACACGGTCAATATTTACCGTGAAGTTGTCCATATTGAAGGCTATACTACTTTGAGAGGCCTGCATTATACGGTCCAATATATACTCTATATCTTCAGCTGCCATGCGTCTGAACGGTATTACTACCCAAAATTCATCTACATCTCCGTCATCTGACCCGAATCCGAAGGACAGCCTCGTCCTGACTTCACGTTTTTGCGGTTCTGAATGGCAAACTCTACAATACGTTCAACTATGCGCAGTAGTCCGTGTTCAACACCATTGCTATAGATGGATCTAGGATCAATCCTGAATATATACCGGTTTCTAGTCAAGGCAGGTGTGGGGGTAGCGGTGCGCACCAACTAGAATGTTATGCCATCCTCAACAGAACGAGAAGCTGCTGTGGCTGTGGAGTATGTACCCGGAATTGAACAGGAATACGGGGGTATATTTGAGGAAGGTACTATTGTTGGGGTTGTGTCGTAAGACGCAGAGGGTTGAGGCTCTATTACTGGTAGTCTAACAACCGGCGCAATCCTTGCGCGCTTTATACCTGACGTCATGGGCTCTTCATCATGCCTCCGCTTTGAATTGGCGCGTGCTACATGTATCGCTGGTGACGATTCGTCAGCGGGGATGGATTCTGTGATTACAACTACACTGTCGTCGGGGTCATCTGTAATATCGATGATGGGGTGCTGTACCTCATCGTCGTTCACGGTTCTGTTGGAGAAGAGAAAAGCAAGACTGTAGAATATAAGGGTCATCACTTAAATATTTATTATATTTTGTAAATGACCCACTTAGGAATGTGACGTGTTAGAAATGGATTCTGTAGAAAAATTCAGTTTCAGAAGCCCATCCACATGTAATATATCTGGCCCTACAGGATGTGGTAAAACTGAGTTTATGCTTAAAATCATTAAAAAAAGGGAGAGATGTTCTCAAAATTTGTGCATAAAGTTATATGGTGCTATTCGACATATCAATCAGTGTTCAACGAGCACCAAGATGATATTTTGTTCCACAAAGGTGTATATGACGTTAATTCGTTAAAAGGAAATGAACATACAGTCATTGTAATTGACGATCTCATGTTGGAGATGGATAAAACGTTTGCCGAGACATTTACAGTATTCTCCCACCATCTTAACATAAGCGTGTTCTTCATCAATCAGAATCTATTTTTCAAAAATCGATACATGCGCGATGTTTCGTTAAATACAAAATATCTAGTCTTATTCGCCCAACGTAGAGATGTATCACAAATTGGGGTATTAGCCAATCAAATGTTCACGAATCAGCGTAGAGTTTTTAGAAGTTTATAAAGAAGCTACAAGCCCGCGTTACGGTTATTTGCATTTCGACCTTCATCCGCGAAACACATTTAGGGTGCTTCTAAGAACGAATATATTTCCAAATGATCCTGAAACGGTGTATATTCCAGAATGACAAATAGGCTTAAGAAATACCATGACTTAATAAAAATCTATCATCGACTGCCCCGGGCAATGCAGCAGATATTTGCTAAAAATATCGACTCCAACTTTTTAAAATGCATCTGTGAAATCTTTCTTAACGTTATATATTGCAATGTATCAATGAAACCACCTCAGAAGGCTCGCCTACTCCGTTACAAGAACATAATACGTGCACTCGCTCGTAAAAGTCAAACTGTAGGGAAGAAAAAACGAATTATTGTACAAAGAGGAGGGTCATTCCTCCCCATCTTATTTTCAGTTTTGGGTCCTTTACTGACTAGATTAATATAATGAAGAAAGTAGTCGTGATTCCACCCGAGGTGTATGTTTCACTGCAAAGTTCAAAGAATCTAGACACGGATCTAGATCCCCGAAAAAGCAGGCTTAAAAGAATGGAAAGCGAATTGTTAACCCTATTAAACAGTGAAAAAACACCTGATGAGAAAAGAATCTTATACCAAGAAACTCTGCAGAAATTTCTTCACGAGTATGAAAAATATAAGAATTGTTAACCCTATTAAACAGTGAAAAAACACCTGATGAGAAAAGAATCTTATACCAAGAAGCTCTGCAGAAATTTCTTCACGAGTATGAAAAATATAAGAACCCGACAGAGATCTCTGTGGTTATTAGGCACAGCACGGGGAACGATGGACATGGTTACATAGGGCCTGTTTCCGACGATAGAGCTGACCAACCAAAGATTAATGGGTCGGTCACACAACATATCAAGCATGTATTAAAAAGCACTCTCCCACATACATTGAGGATTAAAGGTTTAAATCTTTATAATCTATTGAATGAGGATCACAACATACATTGGACAGATACAGCTGAGATCATTGTGGAAGGAGCAAAGGTACAGGGATCGAATATCGTAGACTTCGTCCATGGTCTGGTGCAGTGGTTCTTAACCTTTTTACTACCATGCCCCCTCTAGGAATTGGTCCTTCCCTCCACGCCCCCCTTCAATCAAAATAACATTCTCAATAACTTCTCAATATTAGCCCATGCTCTCGTTAAGAGAATAACAAATACAATTAGAGAAATTCCTGTTTCTAGGGGGGCGCGCCCCCCTGGTTAAGAACCACTGGTCTGGTGAGAAAGTGAGATACGCCCTCACCATCAGGATGGAAGCATATTAAAGCAAGACTACAACAAATAAATGTTCCCAAAACAATGAGAGGAAATCTGAACAGATTAAAAGACTTGGAACATACATCGCACGTGACACAATTGAAGACGCCATCACCCCCGCCGGTAACACCTCTGAAGAGGAGAAAGAAGAGGTTAAACAACGATCAACCCTACCCACGTGCCTCTAAAATACGCAAATGGCTAACATATTAAGAAGACGCTAATATATTTCTAGCCCAGCCTCCTACGGAGGCGTAGATAGAGTGTACAGAAGTGTTTACGGAGTAGGAAAAAAGATACTGAGTTTTTTGCTGGAGTAGGATGTTTATACACTTTATAAACTTGTGAGAAAAGGGTTTAAAATAGTCAAGACAACAGCTGCTTCGATTGACTCTATTTGGAAAGCAGATTTAACAGACTTGCAAACGTATTCAGTGTATAACGATGGTTACCGCTACATCCTATTCATAATAGATGTATTCTCTAGATATCTGTGGCTAATTCATTTGAAAAATAAATCGCCTGAAACAGTTGCTAAAGCCACCAAGACGTTAATGTTGAAAGAAAACAGGGTTCTCGGCTATTTTTGTACGGATATGGAGAAAGAATTTATAGGCCGAGCTTTTCAGAACATGTTGACAGAGTTTAATATCAGCTACTACACTACCAATTCTCTACATAAGTCATCTTTAGCTGAAAGAGTTCAACTTACCATAAAGGAACGCATGCACCGCTATTTTACACATAAAAACATATACAGATTTCTAGACATTCTGGAATCATTGGCCTCATCGTACAACCGTTCACACCATCGCACGATTGGGACAACACCTAACGAAGTTTTAGAAAGAGGTACGCGCCGAGAGGTGGGAAGAGATGGAGCACCACCACCACACTCTACATATTTCAAAATCAATGATTATGTAAGGCTGTTGCGTTCGGGAAATAAATTCTCGAGGGGATTTGAGCAAGGATGGACACGCGAGATTTTTAAAGTTAGGGCTATGAAATCTAAAGAGGAGATAATATTGTACTACGTAGAAGATTTGAATGGGAAAGAAATCGCAGGAGGCTTTAACCGCGAGGAGTTGCAGAAAGTGACATTTAATTTAGGAAAGAATGTGTTTAAAATTTAGAAAATTTTAGGAAGCGGTTCAGGAAAGAGAAAAATGTACCTGGTGAAATGGCTATAATACCCAGAAAGCTTCAACACCTATATAAGAGCTGATGCAATAATGAAGCTTAAATAGTATGCAACATGGCGCCTAACCATTTCTACGTCACACTCCCCTCCTCCTCTGTACACCCTAACAACACACTAGCCAACTTTGTAACAGAATTCCACGGACCCATTGAATTGGGTCGTGATACGTATGAGGTGGGTATAAGCGAAATTCAGTTGAATACCCTTTTTTTAAGTATTAATCATAAAGAACCCGTTTTTACGATTTTTAGAGACTGTAATGAGTGTGAAAAAGCTGGGGTAACTCGGGATGAAATCATGCCTACCGCCCAGACTGGGAATGCACGGTATTACAGTACAGAAGTAACACGAGGACCGGATCATTATGGTGAGGCCGAGGATTGTGTAAGAGACTTAAACGTAAATCTTACGGGCGATTTAGTATACGAAATCTTAAACAATAATCCCCATGCATGCACTTTGGCCCTAAAATCGCAGGCTAACCGAAATATTAAAGACCAAAGAGTGTTCAAAATTATGACCGATGGATGATATCGATCAGTCATCCAAAGAGATACATTTCACGAGGCACAACATGACTTCTCCAGCTTAATGTATCAGTTGAAATTGGAGAAAATGGTTGACGGCTATAAACCTCCAGACATGTGCTATATTTACAGCAACATAGTGGAGCACCAGTTTGTTGGGGATACCCAGGCACGCCCCGTGCGTGCGCATTGCTCACATTCCCAACCATAGAGGAAGGAGTTTGAGTATTACATATGACAGGCCCCATTATGTGAATGTCGCAGTTAATCTAATAACCAATATCTCAATATATATAAGAACGATTGAGGGAAAAAATTTCCCATTCGGTAATGGGAGCTTAACAGTGAAGCTGCACTTTCGACGCACTGAGTTATAATGGACAGAAAGCCTTTCACAGTCTATCGAGGTATGAGATACCAGCGTGGTAGTGGACTTGGATCCATTTTTTTCAACCATACTACGTACGGCTGTCCCCTTGCTGAAGAGAGGTGCCAGATACCTCTGGAGGAAAGCGTTACAATCAGGTCTTAACACATCAGAAGACATATTGGTTGGGGCTAAACCTAAAGAAGCTCTAAAAAGACATTTAAAGCGTACACGGGACGAAATCTTCAAAGATGCAAAAAGAAAAGTGCGTGGTGGTGGGAAGAAGAAGAGGGCTGTCGGAAAGAAGGGACTACCACCAAGTGGCATTAAACGTAAAGGGATATAAAAAAAGAAGTGTTCTAAGCGAATGAAACGTATGGGTGACCATTTTTTGACTGATATAAGCTAAGGACATTGATCTCATGAATCATAGTTTGTTTACTACTTGTCGAGAGAGGAGGCACTATTTCTAACTCGTCAT
The DNA here is from genome assembly GCA_023014485.1 of Bathynomus jamesi. Classification (NCBI taxonomy): domain Eukaryota; kingdom Metazoa; phylum Arthropoda; class Malacostraca; order Isopoda; family Cirolanidae; genus Bathynomus; species Bathynomus jamesi. Next base: position 2,339,155 of record JAJOZX010000001.1, read on the forward strand.
GGCACGCTTCATCCATCCGTGTAGATCACAATGTTGCAAATCGGAGCTGTCCCTCTTTGACATGCCTCCAACTCAAGTTTCTATTGAACACAGTGACTTTATTACAATTAACCCTTTAAACACAATTAGTTCCCCGAGTACCCCATAGAATTCGATACCCAGCTCAGGCCCTTAATTTTTTTACCCAAACTGACTGTGTGCACATGTACGCTAAACTACGTATAGCCCATTCTGATGGAACGGACTGTGATGACAAATATGCTATATACCGTGAAACAAACTTTCTGCACTCCTTATTCAACCAGTGTGACGTATATTTAAATCAGTTCAACATATCGGCAGGAACGGGGTACTACCACCTACGATCCTATCTGGAAAATGTGCTGAACTTTTTCAAAGAAGCAAAGGATACCTTTTTAAGTGCCTAGGGCTATTATCAAGCTAAAGACGAAAGTAGTATAAAGGACAAATTTAAAAATTCTAAAAAGAAGATATACGAATGTTTTGGAGCCTGAATTCAGATTCACATTCCAGGAGAAGTTTTTTGTGAACGGGGTGGATATGAAAATAAAGCTCACCCGCATGAATCCTGAGATCTGTTTAAATCTGGATGCTGATCAAGAAGAGGGAGCAAAGCCCGTTGTGATTCACATTATGGAGACATACCTCCGTGTACGGCGAGTGAAATTAAGTTCACCAAAACAAATAGAAATTGAGTAAAATTTACTAAACCACAGTAAAATACCCAATGAACAGAGCACAGATCAAACTATACACGGTGCCAGCAGGGTTGGCATCGAAACAGATAGAAAACATCGCCCTGGGAAATATACCTAAAAGGATATTAATTGGAATGTAGGACCATGCTTCGGTGAATGGAAAATATAAAAAGAGTGCCTTTAAATTCGAGAATTTCGACCTTAAAAATATAACTCTATACGATAATGACATTGCGTTGGGCGGGGGTATGGATATGGATTATTGATCAGACGCTGTGTTTCTGCTTTGCGCGAGAGCATATAGTAATCTTGCCCATATTGCAGGTGATTGTGATGAGCTCGGGAATGGGTTAACACAGAAAGAATTCATCGATCAATTTAACCTTTATCCATTTGACTTCACACCTGACTTATCTGCTAGTGTAAATACACACTTTAGTCCACAACAGAGTGTAAACATCTCAATCAGATTGGAATTGGAGTAATGAATAGTGAACGAGTCACACGTTCCAAATTTATCGGTGTGTTTGCGAAGAATAAACCATTGAAATTGCTATCTACGAGAAACTGCGGTAGCCTTATTGTGAACACAGATGTTATTGGTAGTGAAGATTCATTTGTTTGCAATTTATTTTAAAAATAGAGACCGCATGTACTATTTTGATTCACTCGATCAGTTGCATATCCTCGAAGTTGTATGGAATCCCTTCCGGCTACAAGGATATTTTAGAAATACTTGTGGGCTGTACTGCCTTTCATTCAACGAAACGACGAAATGGTATGCAGAGAGATAAAAAGCCTTTTTCCGATTGTGCGTACTCGTTGTATAGTATGATGTTTTGTTCGTGTATATATATAATTGTAACCAATAATATTAGTTTGTATATTCTGTAGTTTAAGATGGTTAATGTACTAAAAACATGATTTCTTTCATTTAATAAATTGCTGAAAATACATTGTGTCTTCTTCCCCGAATAAAAAGATCGAAACATAAAAAATAATACATTATTTCGTGAATGATGTGACAATCGTTGGGTTGACTGCTCGGTAAATCATCTACCTCCGTATTCAGGTCCACGACATGGGTTTCTTCAAAACGAAAAGATTGTATAACACGTGTCAAATTCTCATCAGACCTCAAAAGAGAAAGAATAATTAATTAGTTCATACTGAATCTTTTTTAATAAAAACCCAATTGTTTAAAACATATGCAGTGCAGAGTATACATATAGTAAGAGTACTACAATGTAAAGATATCTTTGATCCGATCAGAGAAGTTCCTTTAAGAGAAAATGCCGAATAACATTTATTACGGAATTTATACAATTATTTAAAACAAGCAAAAGACTGCTATAAAAAATTAAATGAATCAAAACCAGAAATTTAATTGCAAACTAATCTATAACTGCGGATACCTAAATGAAGCATTTTTAATGTGATGAGATGAATTACTACATCCCTCCATATATATGATGAAATAATCCATAACAGTGCTCTTTCTCCTAATGACAGGCAGATTAAATAAATAACAAGTTTGCAAATAATTGACTACAAAAAATAAAATTACAGGCACTTACATTTCTACGGCACTCCCTTGCATCGGATCGTAAGGATCGTCATTGCAAATATCATGAACGGTTTGCATTGGAAATAATCCATCCAGGTCAGCCGCGTTAAAAAGATTAATTGTGGACAACGCTACAATGTCACCATCTTGATATAAATCCGATAAACTATAAAGTTCTTGATTCATGGCGGAGGGAATGTTTATTCACTGGTGAAAATAACTACTGTGACTCCCATTTGAAAATACTTCCTTTTATATGCATGATCCCCAAGCACCACCCCAAAAGTCTAATCGGCGGTTCGTAAGTTTAATGATTGGTTGTCAATATAACTGGGAAGGGCTATAATAAATTTGTGTACCAATCGTAACACCTATATTACGGGTCCACGCTTTGGACGTCCTGATTGGTCGACTAATGGTATGAAAAAACTATATAGGGCTATGGGTTGATTGCCTGATACCCTCATCCGTTGGAAATTTCCAGCAGACTTCAGTGGAGAGTTAACGACAAAAGCCCTATGTTTTTTCGTTAGAGAATTATGTATATGTAGGTCTTCAAAGGACCTCTTTATATTTAATTGTTTTCGGGATTTGGACTACCCAATGGCAAAGAAAGAAATTGCCTTACCTTATTATTTCGTTGGGCCTCGGTTCTGTTTCGATGTAGGGCCTTGGTCTTCTTCGATGTAAGGCCGTTACGATGGAGCCTACACTGCGAGTTGATACTTTGTAACTAATATAGGCAGTCACTTTCCAAACCCTGAAGGTATAGGCCTATCCTGTTTATAGTTATTAGGTTTTATATTATAAGGAATTCACTCAGAACTTTAGGGAAGACAAAAGCACATCTTCCCTGTTTAAAACATTCGCTGTAACATAAAGAGCTCCGGGAGAGCCGCTATAATATAATCTTCGTATTTTAGTATAAATTGCTGATTTGGCGAAGGTTGTTGACTCGTTTCTCGATGTAATTCTCATGAGTTGGCAATGGAAAAGTTTGAACACGAGATCATAATTTGGTTTCTGTTGTTATGCAGGCCCGAAGCCTACATATTGGTTCTATGTACGTATGGCAATCATTTCATTCCCAATAAGGTTTGTCGCCAATCCCGAGGTAATTTTGTAGATATTTAATTCAATTAATTAATAATTTATAATTAATTATGAAATAAAGGTATCACATACGATACTATGTTGTAAGCGCGTATAGTTTTTCCATATACTGAAGGGGGGGGGGCCGGAGAAAAATTTGTATGTTATAGATCAAATTTTTTGATAAACTGTGTAAAACCATGTAAAATGGATTAAAAAAATGAAGTAGGAATTTAGGGAGAGAAAGGTTACTCAAGACCTATTTAAATATAAAAGTTCAAGAAGCTAACTTAACTTCTCAAGTTTAGTTAAAGTTATGTCAATTAGTTTGACTTCCGTTAGGTATAGGAAATTTATGGAATTAAAGTAAAGTTATTAAGTATTTTAACTTTGCTCATTATCTGTGTAAATTTTATGTCACCAGTTTTTAAATGCTGGTTTACTAATGTTGTTTTGGAGTTTTGTCATGTTTTGTTTTGTTAACGATTTATGTTTTAAAGTGACTTCTACGTTGGTGAGTTAATTGAAATGTACTGTACTTCCATGTTGTGTTGTTTGGTTAAAAGAGTTTGTACTGTATTCAAACCTCCTACCACTTCAGACTAGTCAATACCCGTAGTTTTAGTGGAGTAAATGTTACTCCTCCACAGGTAGATCTGAAGGGCTTGGGGCTTTGAATCCTGTACTGTTTTTGTGTTGTTTGGCCTATGACCAAGGGAGGCCACAAGACCCTTGCTGTTTGGTCTCTGGCCAAGGGAGGCCACAAGACACTTGTTGTTTGGTCTCTGGCCAAGGGAGGCCACAAGACCCTTGTTGTTTGGTCTCTGGCCAAGGGAGGCCACAAGACCCTTGTTGTTTGGTCTCTGGACAAGGGAGGCCAACAAGACCCTTGTTGTTTGGTCTCTGGCCAAGGGAGGCCACAAGACCCTTGTTGTAATAGTAGTTTGGGCTATGGCCAAAGTAGCCATAAAGCAAAGGGAGGCCATCAGCCCCTTGTTTAATAGTTTGGGCTATGGCCAAGGGAGGCCATCGGCCCCTTCTTGAATAGGTTGGGCTATGGTCAAAGGAGGCCATCAGCCCCTTGTTGAATAGGTTGGGCTATGGCCAAGGGAGGCCATCAACCCCTTGTTGAATAGGTTGGGCTATGGCCAAGGGAGGCCATCAGCAGTTTGATGAATTTGTTGGGCTATGGCCAAGGTAGGCCAAGGCCCTTTGATGATCTGTTGGGCTATGGCCAAGGGTAGGCCATCAGTCGTTTGATGAATTTGTTGGGCTATGGCCAAGGTAGGCCATCAGCCCTTTGATGAATTTATTGAGCTATGGCCAAGGTAGGCGATCAGCCCTTTGATGATCTGTTGGGCTATGGCCAAAGTAGGCCATCAGCCGTTTGACGAATTTGTTGGGCTATGGTCAAAGTAGGCCAAGGCCCTTTGATGATCTGTTGGGCTATGGCCAAAGTAGGCCATCAGCCCTTTGATGAATTTGTTGAGCTATGCCAAGGTAGGCCATAAAACCATTTAGAGTAGTTTGTTTATATGTGCCACTCTCTAACCATATGATTTTTGGAACAAAATTATGTACACAGAATCAGAGCGCAGCAATAAAAGCTTTTACTCTCCGATCCTTGGTTATGTTCAGACAGGTTGTTGTGTTTGTGACACATGGAAAAAGTACAGTGTGTGTGTGTGTGTGTGTGTGTGTGTGTGTTTGTGTGTGTGTGTGTATTCCTCTGAATCCAGTTGGTCTTCAAAACTTGGATTCACGACTCCAGTGAAGTCAATACCGTTGGTTATGATTGAGTAAATGTTGTGTATCCTACAGGTAGGTCTGGAAGGTTTGGGGTTTGGAAGGAATCCAATCTGTTTGCAAGGAATGTATGTGTCTGGTGATGAAATCTGTTGTGTGATTCTTCCTTAAAAGAAGAATTGGATGTTTGGAGTCGTATGTATGTATTTATATACTGTACCGTACGTATGTGTGTAAATGTGTATTTTGTTGTAGGGTTTTATTTTTGGGTTTTGTGTTAGGTTAACTAATTTGGCTGAGTAAAGATCCTCAAATGTTGCATTTGAGACCCTTATATCAATCCTTGTCTGTTTTATGCCTATATGTGAAATAGGACTTAGAATAGGTCGCGCCTATACGTCAAATAGGACTTAGAATGTGTTCCGCCTATATGTCAAAAAGGACTTAGAATAGGTTGTGCCTATATGTCAAATAGGACTTAGAATAGGTTGTGCCTATATGTCAAATAGGACTTAAAATAGGTTGTGCCTATATGTCAAATAGGACTTAAAATAGGTTGTGCCTATATGTGAAATAGGACTTAGAATAGGGTTACGAATAGGTGTTAGGTGGGTGTAGGTTTGAATTCATGCAATTGCTTTAGGTCTTTGTGATGTTACAGTTCCGAGTTGAATTTTGTGATGGTACAGTTCTGAGTTTAATTTTGCGATGTTAATGAGTCTTATGAGTAAGATAAATTGCTGAAATAAATTTTATAACCTACACCACAGGTTGAATTATAAATTTAGTGTTTTTAGTTAGGATAGGCCTTGAGTGTAAAGAGCAGGGTCTACTTTGTGAGGTAGGCTTCTTGTATATTTAATTGCAAATTTTAGTGTTTGAAGTAGGCCTTTAGTGTATGAGTATGTTAGGCCTATTAGTTAAGGTAACGTGATTTTGGCCTACTAAATAGGCTTATGTTGAAATTGGTCTTTTTTATAGGACCTAAAATGAGGTAAGCTTGTTAAATCAACAAGGCTTTGTTTTGAGTTAAAGAGTAGGACCTATTAAATAGGCTTAATGTTGTTGGCCTATTTTTATAGGACCTAAAATGAGTTATGCCTGTTAAATGAACAAGGCTTTGTTTTCGGTTAGTGTAAAGGTAAAAGAGATCGGCTCCAAGTTGCACGGGCCACCATATGAAAAATCTATAGTGAGGTTATGGTTGAAATTGGGGTTAGGCCTAATAAGCTAAGCCTAGCCACTGTGTGTGTCGGTGTAAATTTTAGAGGGGTCAGTTCCCCATATACAGGCCACCATATGAAAAAACTGTATAGGGCTATGGGTTGATTGCCTGATACCCTCATCCGTTGGAAATTTCCAGCAGACTCCAGTGGAGAGTTAACGACAAAAGCCCTATGTTTTTTCGTTAGAGAGTTATGTATATGTAGGTCTTCAAAGGACCTCTTTATATTTAATTGTTTTCGGGATTTGGACTACCCAATGGCAAAGAAAGAAATTGCCTTACCTTATTATTTCGTTGGGCCTCGCTTCTGTTTCGATGTAGGGCCGTGGTACGATGGAGCTACACAATGAGTTCACTCGATGTAACTAATATAGGCAGTCACTAATTAAACACCTGAAGGTATAGGCCTATCCTTTTTATAGTTATTAGGTTTTATATTATAAGGAATTCACTCAGAACTTTAGGGAAGACAAAAGCACATCTTCCCTGTTTAAAGCATTCGCTGTAACATAAAGAGCTCTGAGAGCCGCTATAATATAATCTTCGTATTTTAGTATAAATTGCTGATTTGGCGAAGGTTGTCGACTCGTTTCTCGATGTAATTCTCATGAGTTGGCAATGGAAAAGTTTGAACACGAGATCATAATTTGGTTTCTGTTGTTATGCAGGCCCGAAGCCTACATATGGGTTCTATGTACGTATGGCAATCATTTCATTCCCAATAGGCTTTGTCGCCAATCCCGAGGCAATTTTGTAGATATTTAATTCAATTAATTAATAATTTATATTTAATTATGAAATAAAGGTATCACATACGATACTATGTTGTAAGCGCATATAGTTTTTCCATAAATGGTGTCTTTATCTTCTCTCCATAGATTTAATGCTCACATCGTGTATTGCCACATGCAATCTTTACCTTGACAATATTTGCATTAATTTTCGCGCCCATACTATTATCGGTTTTCCCATTTGAGAACCAACCCCTTTATGCAATATCCCTCGCCCTTTTGCACCATTGATCAACATTTGCCATCTCTATCACGACAATATTTTACATTATTATTATTATTTACGTCATACTATTCGATCCTCAACTCCGGTTCATTTATTCGGCTTGACTTTTTACCTGCCAATTCTCGCTTAGGAGTGTGATTAAATTGTTTAGCTCGTGAAAATGAATGTCTGGTTGGGTTGGTAGATAAATTGGCGCCCTAGGTGTCCTAGTGGTTAAGACGCTGGGGTGCTGATCGGTGGTTGAGAGATCGAGTCTGGATGGTGACATTGTAATTTCTTGGTACATACAATCCCCGATGAGCCAGGTGTGCCTATGTGAAGTGGAGAGTAAAAGAAGCCAACTCACCACTTTATCCTCGAGAGGAGGAACGACAAGCTTAATCGAATCATCGCAATGAAAATTAAAATATCATAATAATAAACCTTTCCATTTTTTTCATTCATTCACTTCATTTCAATCACAGATAATGACTATGAAGAAGATACCATGCAAATTACACGCAAAGAAAAATAATTCGGATTCAACGTTAAACTGTAGGTCTAAGGCGGGTGACAAGCTTGATCTTTGTCAAAATGAACAATTCGGGGAGAAGGAAACCCGATTTAGCTTATTGTTACTTGCACCACCCTATATATATATATATATATATATATATATATATATATATATATATATATTATTGCATTGAGAATATGATAATGAAACTCACTACTTAATCAAAGGCTAATTTAGCCTATCGGAAAACAATCACGTGAAGCTTATGTACATATTTATGTTGTTTTAACTTCATTATGATAATAACAGTGATGCAAACAATAATAGGAGTGTAGAGAGGTTTTCTTAAGCTGTATGGTTCAAATTAGGCCAAATGGACCTTTGCGGTCAACCTTTGCGGTCACTCAACGATTCACCTGTTTCGAACTTATACCGTTTTTCCCTCCATTCCTCGAATAAAAAGTTTTAACGAATGCCTTCCTTTTGAATTTGAGGTAAAATGTATATTATTCTTGTAAAGAATAAATTAATATTATGAATTAATATTATGAACGAATGTTCCATTCATTTCGGACAATAATTAATCTATGTTTTTCACTCCACCTTAGACCTACAGTATACACAATAGGCACACGGGGGGGCGAGGGGAGGGGTCATGTTTGAATGTAATCTACGTTTTTCACTCCACCTTAGACCTACAGTATACACAATAGACACACGGGGGAGCTTATGTTTGAATGTAATTTAATTTTTAACAGTGATTTCGATATAAAGTCAATAATGTGTGTGTGTGTGCCGTCTTCAGTTTTTCGAGCATTAACTCTATCTCTCTCTCTCTCTCTCTCTCTGTATAAATAGAAATTATATTCAGTGAGATATATAGAAAGGATTGTCAAAAGTTAACAGACACAGTATACATTCTAAGGTATTAGAATAAATGAAAGTGTTTCATGAATTATACGTAAATTGAATATTATTCTTAGAGAATATGTTATTGGAATAATATACAATATAAAGAGTCCTGTGTATTTCTTTTATTATTAATATTAAGTTGAACGACGTTTAAATAATTAGTTCTCTTGCTGAACAACTTTAAGGAGAAAGTCGATCTTGCCTTTAATAAATAAATAAATAAGTGGAAACTCGTCTAAATAAATTAAAATAAATGGCGCAACCTGGCAACTCAGCCTAATAAGGTATACCTGAAAAATTAAAAACATTATTTGGCAACTCATGTAAATAAAATTAAAATAAATGGTATCTAACAACTCACCCTAATAAGGTATACCTGAACAATTAAAAAACACTATTTGGCAACTTATCTAAATAAATGCTCTCTGGTAACCCCTCCATATATAAATAAGCGATATCTGGCAACTGACGATCCTCTATATAACCGCTGCTTGGCCCGTGGACGTTCATAATGCCTGGACGTTCATAATGCGTCTGGCTGGAGCCAGGCGAGCATCCCTCTCCTTCTTAGGTTAAGGCTTAGGTTAGGTTTCCCTTTGGGGAATGAGGACATCCCACCTTCTCACCCAAAGACCTCCTCCTTCTCCTTTCTCTTCCTCTCTTAGGTTAAGGTTAACCCTTTGGGGTGAGGTCATCCTCCCTTCTCCCCCCGAAGCCCCCTCCCTTCCCCTTTGCAGCATTGATTTGTTGCATAACCCTTCCCCCCTTTGCAGCATTGGTGTTGCATAACCCTTGTTGCTCTTGCAACATCCCCCCTTTGTTGCATAACCGCCTTCATTACATACCCCCTCCCCCTCATTGCATAGCCCCCTCCCCTTTCATTGCATAACCCACCTTTTGTCGCATAACCCCCTCTGCAACATCTTGCAACATTGGTGAACTTTTGCAATTGCTTTGCAACATTCTTGCACGCGTCCATTTGCGCCCATACTACTTAGACCCTCTTGCCGTTGCACCCTATACCTTCTTCAACAGTTCCAAGGAATAGCCATGCCAATCTACTTTACAACCGCCACATCAACCTCTTCGTCAGCTCCATGACATTGAAGGGTTTCACATCTTTTGTTTGAACAACTTTTTGTTTTAGCACTTAATTTGTCATTGTATTTTAACTAAATATACTGCAGAGGTAACTCAAAACGAAATATCGTAGTTTCCTCTACTATAAAGTACATATATAGCACACTATCATTCAGGGCGAAAATTAAAAAAACAAAAATAAATTGAGCAATTCGCCTTTTATTTTCTACATTATATACTAGCCAAAAACAAAAAATAAACAAACGGGCGGGTTAATTTTGTTACTTCCTGCGGAATGATGTTATTACTTATTACGCTTCGAGTAATACATATTTACTGTACAGTTATGGCACTAATATGTGTTGGTGTTATAATCCAGAATATTGTTTAGGAAACATGTTTTATTCTTGACAGAAAAGAATGCGACGTGAATGTAAAAATTCCCAATGACCTACTTTGTATCACTGATCTCCATAAATTATTGGATAGCGCATTGCTTAAAATGTTGAAGTCGCAAGTCCACCATATTGGTACACCGAAATTGACATCCTTAATTCCTCAGAATATCATTAGACGAAAGCGCTTGAGCACTATTTTGTGTTAATTTCCTTCGTCATCATAAATATTATTCACGTGTTACTTTCGTGAAAATTTTTCATATATATATATATATAATTGAGGGGTCCCACGTCTTAAGCGCCAAAATTAAAATTCGCCAGAAATCGCCTCCAAAGTTCAGCAATATTCTAGCAACAGTATCTCTGTTATTAATTGAGCTAGAACGTTCATTTTTGGCTAAATTAGAGTTCTAAGTATGCTAATGAAGATGTTCATGAGTTTTTGGAATAGATTTTCATATTTTATATTTTATATATATATTTTTTTATTTTTTTTATTTTCTTATTATGCCGAACTTTGGGTGCGATTTCTGGCACAGAATGATTCCATTGATTTTTCATCACAATCACTAGCACGGTGAGACATTGCTGCACACGTTGATAATAGTTAGAAGCCGGGTGAATAGAATAATCCACGCAATATTCAGTAATATGAGCACGAACACAGGACGCCTGCTAACAGTAACGCGAGTCTTAACCCTTTAAGGACTGAAGGTACAAATTGCTAACGTTTCAAATACAAGCATTCATAACTTAACCTTACAAAAAATTCAGGGCTTAAAGGGTTAAGGTACTGGCGGGTTGTTTGTGTCGTGTCCCTCTCGACGCGTGGAGCGGGTGGCCAATCAGAAAGCAGAGCGGCTTGGCTGCCATGTTTTCATTGGCTCACACTCCTCCTGCTGTTCCCGCCACCCAGGGACCGAGCGTCCCACCCCCACCCCCATCACCTCCCACCAGTTGAACGGGATATTGGGGCATTAAGACGCGCATCACATCTGGGCGGCAGAGCCCAGCTGGCGATAAAGATGAAAAAAGTACTAGTTCGCTTCATAAGGTTTTCAACCATACTTCTAGTGTCGTAAGGTCATCATAACCCAAACAGCGCGATAGAGGAAGGGTGAAAATAGTGATATCCATCAAAAACACGTTTTCGCCTGTGGTGGCGCTTAGGTACCTTAAGACGCGCGACCCCTCAATTATTATTTATATATATAAATAATTTTTTTTGTTTGATTGACACCACCATGACCTCACACACACACACACACACACACACACACACATATATATATATATATAATATATATATATATATATATATGGTGTACAAAATTAACACGGAAGGGTTAACAACGGAATTGTTCTCTCTCCAGGAAAGTATTTTATAGCGAAATACTGTGTGACAACTGATAATACCATCGTGAAAAACAGAATTAAAGCTCTTAACATTTTTTATCTACATAAAAAAAAAGCTGCAAGGAGATCTCAAGATGCAGCACTTCATTCATCTTTAAGGCTATGTGAAACTCATGAAAAAACCTTAATAAGAAACGAGAATTTAAAAATTCATCTATTAGGAGGAAAGAAACTGTTGAAATAAAAGAAATGAGAAGAGCAGGCGATAGAGAGGCTAGAATAGCTGTGAGAATGGAAGAGACTGATGGAGAGAGCTTTGAGGAGAGAAGATAAAAATAGTTATTTAATGATTAGCTGACCCCACCCGGAGGGTAGGATAGTCAGCCTACTCTCCGGCCGGTCCCAAGTCCGGATAAAAGGGGAGGGTTGGTGTCAGGAAGGGCATCCGGCCGTAAAAAAATCCACGCCACAACGAAATGAAATGAGTCTAGAGAATGATACGAGGACAGCTAGGGCGTACCCGTAAGCGACGCACAGATACATCGCCCTAACTCTGTGACAAGACGAGGGCTACCGCATCAAGAGCAGGCGTGGCTAAAGAAGCGAGCTCAGGAGGGATTTAGGATTGCTTCTCTGAACGTGGGAAGCATGACTGGTAGAGGAGGAGAGATTGCGGAACTGATGAAGAGGAGAAGAGTGGATATATTGTGCGTGCAGGAAACCCGTTGGAAAGGTAATAAAGCAAAAGAGTTTGAAAAAGGATACAAACTGTTCTACAGTGGAGCGTCAGGGCGGGGAAGAAACGGTGTTGAAGTAATATTGTCGAAGGAAATGAAGGACGAGGTGGTGGAAGTAAACCGCAGAGAGGATAGAGTAATGGGTGTGAGATTAAATTATGGGGAGTATGTAATTAGGGTGGATCGATTTTACATTTATTTCGATTTCCATATTCTAATAGAGACAAAAACTTGCGCATGCATGAGAAAATAGCCTCTGCAAAATCTTAGCTTAATAGGTAATCATCTTCTGCCCCCGGCAGAGCGATGAAAATCATATTTTAGTAGTCAAAAACGTATTTTTCTTATAATTTTAAAAATATTTCAATATGCATCAAAATTATTCCTAATAACTATAAAGTCGATGAAAAAGACCTCATATGATCGTTTTTCCAAGCGCGTTGTCCTACGTTAATATCTTTTGCCCCCGGCAACAACGTCAAATGTTGAAAAAATAGGTAATTTATATACATATTTTCAGATCGGCTCTTTGTCTTAAATAATGCATTTATATATTTCCCATAGCATTTATATCGTTGCTTAGGCATGAAATAACACACGCAAAATTTTATGACTCTAGAGTAATATCTTCTGTCCCCGAGGAAAGTCTAAATGTGGATTATAATTACGTTAATGCGATGTTATAAGTACGATAAGTACTAAGTACAGCTCCTCGCTTGCTAATTTTATAAAATTAGCAACACAGAACTCACCACGAGGAGGTGGCTGTACGTCGAGTTCCACCCTATCCAGCCCCAACCACCCTTCCTTTGGCTGCAAGTCGATTTACATACGGTAATCTTTCTTAGAATCAAATCGTGGAATTTTTGTTCGGGAGTGAAGACGGGAGCGGATGAATCCGTCCCTCTCTTCTATTCCACTTACACTGGCAGAGGCTTCGGTTACTAATTTGATGAGTCTCTCGACCGCTTGAGTATGACAAGGGAATAGTGGGATCAGTCCATCAGGCTGGTCTCCCGTCTCAACAAACTCTTTTATTCGGGTATCAGGTATTGTTTTTGTAACGGGGGGTTCGGTCACCTCAGCCGTTTGCCAGTTGATCATTTCGTAATAGTTTTGACTATCGTAGAGCAGCTCAGGCATGGCGAAGGCTCGAATTTCCCCGCTGGTGATTGTTTTGATCGTGCTTTTAATATTCTTCTCCATCCCAATTCTCTTATGTGTTGCTCATCGGCATGTAGCATGGAGATCAAAATATTTTCTGGGTGAGCAAAGAAAGAATTTCTACGGAGGACTTTGTTGGCGATTGTCTTAGATCTTTGAGGCATGGTCTGAGAGAGACGCATCATTTCGAAAAAATGTTTTGCGCCCTCAGTGAAACTGGAGTTTTTCTTTATCTTAAACCAAATTGGTGCGTAAACTGTCATAATGAATCGCACAATTTCGTTGAAGGTGCTGGAGGGTTCACTGGTTGAAACATAGAGGCGCAGAAATCTATTTGCTGTTGTCAGCCACCTGGAATGCGCCATCTTACCTGGATTTCGAGCCGCGAGAGCTGAAGAGCAGCTACCGCTCGACACTGCTCTGTAGATGCCTAACAAATATTTTGGTCAGTGCTCAACTCGGCATCATCTATGTCAATGTCGGGAGATGGAATGGCATCGAATTCTGTAATTGGAAGTTTTTCGCAGTCGTTCAGTTGTTTTCCAACTGGTCCAGTAAAGCCCATTGGCCCAGTTGTTTTGCCGTCCAAGTCTTGAATGAGGTGTCGCAGTGATAATTCATTACCGTGTAATAGGCATATGATCCACTGAACTGGCCTTTGTAGTTTCATTTCAATCATACGAATGGCTCCACTCTTTCGACTGGCGCGTCAGTGGCAGCTGCTGCTGGCAGCACTCACCAGAGATGACCTTTAAACCCTAGCCTAGAGTCATAAAATTTTGCGTGTGTGTTATTTCATGCCTAAGCAACGATATAAATGCTATGGGAAATATATAAATGCATTATTTAAGACAAAGAGCCGATCTGAAAATATGTATATAAATTACCTATTTTTTCAACATTTGACGTTGTTGCCGGGGGCAAAAGATATTAACGTAGGACAACGCGCTTGGAAAAACGATCATATGAGGTCTTTTTCATCGACTTTATAGTTATTAGGAATAATTTTGATGCATATTGAAATATTTTTAAAATTATAAGAAAAATACGTTTTTCACTACTAAAATATGATTTTCATCGCTCTGCCGGGGGCAGAAGATGATTACCTATTAAGCTAGGATTTTGCAGAGGCTATTTTCACATGCATGCGCAAGTTTTTGTCTCTATTAGAATATGGAAATCGAAAACAATGTAAAATCGATCCACCTAGTATGTATTGAATATCATCAGCGCATATGACTGCACAGAAGGGGAGAATTACGCTTTTTGGAGATTACTGGACGTGGAAGTGCAGGCTCTAGAAGAAAATGAGCGTGTGATTGTTGGCGGCGACCTTAACGGGCATGTGGGTAGGAGTAATGAGGTAATTGAGAGTACATGGAGGTCAAGGATTTGGAGAGACAAACGCGGAAGGAGAAAGGATAATAGATTTCGCGGTTTCGTTCGATATGGCAGTGGTGAACACCTTCTTTAATAAGAGGGTAGAGCATCTCATTACATATGAGAGTGGTGGGAGGGTATCTCAGATTGATTACATGTTGTACAGACGGACACAATTGATGGAAGTGAAGAACTACAAAGTTATACCAGGGGATCATATGTCAACTCAGCATCGTATTCTTTGCATCGATGTGAAGCTCAAGGGGGTGGCAAAGGCACGTACGAAAGGAATTAAGAAAATAAAATGGTTCAAGCTAAAGGAGGAAGACTGTAAAAGCAGGTTTAAGGAGAATGTTCTGAATGAGGTAATTATGGATGAAAGAGATGTGCAGCAATGGTGGCAACATAATGCTAATGTAATTAGAAAGTGGGGCAAGGAAATACTGGGAGAAACATCTGGCAAGATATGGGAAAATAAGGAAAACTGGTGGTGGAGCGATGATGTACAGGAGAGCCTACAAAGGAAGAAAGCAGCAAAGGAGCTGTGGGAGGAAACGCAGCAGGATGACCATAGTGTATGGAGAGAGGAATAAGCAGGCGAAGAGAGCGGTAGCACAAGCAAGGGCCGAGGCATACTAAGCTATGTATGAGGAATTGGAAACGCAAGAGGGACAAAAGAAAATATATAGATTGGCCAAAACGCGAAATAAAGCAACAAAGGATATAAATAAAGTGAAACAGATCAAAAGAGCGGATGGAACAGTGATAAGAAAGGAAGAAGACATACAAACCAGCTGGAGGGAATATTTCGAGTGGCTGCTGAATGAAGAGAATGACAGGATATTCTGGGAGGACGGGCAACCAAATGAGGGGATGACGGGAAGAGTGGAGAAGAGTGAAGTGGTGAGGGAGTTGACGAAGATGAAGAATGGTAAGGCAGCTGGACCAAATAAGATACCTGCAGAGGCATGGAAGGCATTAGGAGAGGAAGGTATTGATTTACTATGGGATCTGATGGAGAAGCTGTTTGAACAGGAGGTGATTCCCGATGAGTGGCGTAGCAGTGTTGTGGTGCCAATCTATAAAGAGAAGGGGGGTGTGCAGGACTGTAATAACTGTAGAGGGATTAGGCTCATATCACATACCATGAAGATATGGGAGCGGATCGTGGACGGAAGATTGAGAGATGAAGTTGACATAGCAGAGGAGCAGTTCGGATTCATGCCCGGTAGAGGAACCATGGATGGAGTATTTGCCTTACGCCAGGTGATTGAGAGGTACAGGGAGGGACAGAGACCGATGCATATGGTATTTATAGATTTAAAGAAGGCTTACGACAGGGTCCCAAGACAGGAGGTGTGGAGAAGTCTTAGACAGAAGATGGTACCCGAAAAATATGTCATACTGATACAGGAAATGTATAGAGATGTACACGCGACGGTTAGGAGCTGTCTGGGAGAGACGGACAGTTTTGAAGTAAGAGTTGGGTTGCATCAGGGATCTGCGCTTAGCCCATTTCTCTTCAACATAGTGATGGAAGTGCTGACAGAGGGAGTGAGAGAGAGCGCCATGGAGTATGCTTTACACAGACGATATAGCATTGTGTACCGAGACAAAGGAGGAGATGAAACAGAAGTTAGAGAGTTGGAGAGGAGCGTTGGAAGATAGAGGGATGAAAATAAGCAGAAGGAAGACTGAATACTTACGATGTGGCTTACATGAGGATCAGGAAGATGAGATGGTAATGAATGGAGAAGTGATTAAAAGAGTAGACCGATTTAAGTACGTGGGCTCGTTAATGGATGAGGAAGATGTGGAAAAAGAAATTAATAATAGAGTGCAAGCTGGGTGGAAGAATTGGAGAGAAATGTCGGGTGTCTTGTGCGATAGAAAGGTGCCAGTGAAGTTGAAAGGAAAGGTATATAAAACTGTGGTGAGACCAGCAATGTTGTATGGAACAGAGGCATTACCTATAAAGAAGACAAATGAGAACAAAATGGATGTAGCAGAGATGAGGATGTTGCAATGGATGTGCGGTGTGACAAGAGAAGACAGGATCAGCAGAGGCATCAAAGAAGATATAGGAAGCAAGAATGAGATGGTATGGGCACGTGATGAGGCGAGATGAAGATTATGTCGGACGTAGAGTGATGGTGATGGAATTGCCGGGTGGGCGAAGAAGAGGAAGACCGAAGAAGAGATGGAAGGATTGTGTTAGAGCAGACTTACGGGAGAAGAATCTGGAGGAGGATATGGTGTACGACAGACCAAGATGGAGGCGACTCACCTTAGACAGCGACCCCATATAAAAATGGGATTAATTATGCTGAGGAATAAGATATATATATATATATATATACAGGGCGTCCCAAAAAAATGTATACACACTTTAACAGCTGATAGCTCAATTGATGTTTCTTTCTTTCCAAGTTAAACCCATTAGAATTAATAATGGCAGTCAGACTAAGCTTTGAACAAAGGAAATTCATTCTAAAATGCTACTGGAAATGTGAAAACGCAGTTGAAGTGCAAAGACAGTTTAGGAGGGAGTTTCAAACAGATCCACCAACGCGACTTACCATCACTCGAATTAGAGATAAGTTTGAAGCCGATGGAACTGTTCAGAATGTCCACAAGAAGCGTTCCGGAAGACCACGGACATCGACAAGCCCCACAAAGCAAGAAAGAGTACTGGAAACGTATCACCAAAGTCCAAGAAAATCTGTGCGGCAAGCGAGTCGTGAGGTAGGAATCTCAGAAACGTCTGTCCAACGCATTTTGAAGCGCTGTCAATGGAAAAGTTACATTCCAAGATTAGTCCATGCTATTAATGAAGATGATCCGGACCGAAGAGTGGAGTATTGCGAGTGGTACTTGGCACGATGTGGATGTGGATTGGACGAAGGGGTTTCGTAGAATACCCTCCGCGTTCACCAGACCTCACACCACTAGACTTTTTTTTATGGGGATACTTAAAAGACAAAGTCTACGCTATAAAACCTGCAACAGTCGCTGAATTGAGAGCAGCCATTGAACGAGAATGCACACAAATACCAAACGAAATGTTTCGTGATGTTTGCGATTCCATTGCTTCGCGTTATCAGCAGTGCCTGGACCAGAACGGACGTCAGTTTGAAAACAGGCGTTGACAAAACAATTAAATAATGTCTGTAGATTCTATTACATTTTGAAAATGAAATGTATTTTAATAAACACTGCCTTTATAATTATTTAAAGTGTGTATACATTTTTTTGGGACGCCCTGTATATATATATATATATATATATATGTTAAACACAGACCGTGCATGGAACAAGGAACTCTTCTGGGAAAATTAAATCCACTATAGTCCGAATAAGTAATGGTAAATGACAAATACCATAGTTTTTCTTTTTCATGATGCTAGCCCGACGTGGGCAACGGGTCTCTCGCAAAGAGGTCCCATAAATATAGCTTCCCTCACCAGCTATCTGCAAAGCAGACAGGTTGAGGTTTAAGTTTTGTTTTTTTTGGCTAAAAATACAATAGTTACCCCTTTTTCTTTGATTTGTTCAATCCGACGTGAATGCAACGAGTCTTTTACTTATATAGAGGTTCTGAATGTAGTGGGACTAGGCTTGCTTTAAACCCTAGATCCATGTCCCAAAGCTGGATCCTGTCTGCTTTGCAGATAGCTGGTGAGAGAAGCTATATTTATGGGACCTCTTTGCGAGAGACCCGTTGCCCATGTCGGGCTAGCATCATGAAAAAGAAAAACTATGGTATTTGTCATTTACCATTACTTATTCGGACTATAGTGGATTTAATTTTCCCAGAAGAGTTCCTTGTTCCATGCACGGTCTGTGTTTAACATATAAGTTTCTCAGGGGACCATTCTGAGTTTGTGTATATATATATATGTGAAACGAAGGACCAACACAACAGCAAATATTTCGTTTATTTTTGTACTTCAGCCGTTTCGACAAATCTTTTGTCATCATCAGTGAATTATAACCCTTAAAACCTTAAAACAAAATAAGAATAAATATTTAAAATTACATCAACACAAAAAGGAATTAAAATCATTAAAATTAAGTTAAATTAAATTAAAATTACCTCAACTGATAAATACACAATAATTACGTCAACCTCCATATTTGGCAGATACTGACAGAAAACTGTATGAATGTCAGTTACATTGGAAGGTATAATATATCTATGAAAGTAGGTTGGTGGGTTAGTTAGAAGAGCAGTAATTTGTAAGATGAACTAATGTTGTTAATGGAGGGTTTGTTTCTATAGATGTACAAAGATTCTAAAATTCGGAGTTCTGTAAGGTTATTGGTTATTGTTGAAATTTCGAACTGAGTTTTATAAAGGGAATGGTTGTTATCATTACTATGGTTTCTAATTGCAGATTGTGGTGGGTTACTGAGGTTACTGATGATGACAAAAGATTTGTCGAAACGTCTGAAGTACAAAAATAAACGAAAATGTTTGCATTTGTTGGTCTTTCTTTTCATCTGTAAGCTCCGTTTCTCTAAAGAGAAGTCAATATATATATTCTTGAAATTAATTTAAAATTAAGGAGACTCCAGTTGCTCTCTGAATTGTTGTCCATTCCGAAAAATATTAAAATAAAATTAAAATGTAAGTTGGAATTGAACTTAAAAATTAAATTTACTTCTATTTAAGTACCTATACCTTTCAACTTTTCAAATGTTCCGTGCGATGATTCTTCATTTCACGAAGGTCAGGCATGTCGTCCTTCCACTCGAGTTGGCCTGGTGAAGTAGTGAGTTTCTTTCGTGTACTCTCCAACTCACATAGCCAGGTACGTCCGGCTCATCGGGGATTGTTTTGAGCCAAGCGTCTAATCTTCTTTTGAAGATGTGCACCGCAACACCACTCGTGTTCCTTAGGTCTTTGGGCAGCTGATTAAAGAGTACTTGGTCCTTTCACAACAAAACTCTTTTCTTTCAGGATTAAGGATGTTCTCTATGTAGCCTTTAATTTGGGAACACGACACGGTCTTCCTTTTCTACTTTCCACTGTTGTTTACTGCTATCTTATTTTATGTTTCAAATTTCGCATCATCAGTCATTACAACCCCTAAATCTTTTGCTTTAGAATTTCTCTGAATTTCCTGTCCATTTGGGGTATAATATTCCATGGATTTTAGGTCCTCCCTTTTTCCGTATCGTAACAGCTGAAATTTCTGTGTTAAACTTCATATTGTTGTCTTCCGTCCACTGGTAGATTCTGTTCATGTCGTTTTGTAGAGATCCTATATCTTCCTGGTTTCTTATTTTTCTACTGATCTTTGTGTCATCCGCAAGGGATGTTACTGTGCTGTCTCTAGTAACGTCCTCATCTATGTCAGTTAGCATGATTATGAAGAGTAGACTGAGTAGTGGAGCTAATACTGTTCTTTGTGGTACTGAGCTGAGGACCTCTGATTCTGATGAAGATACTCCTTGTACTGTAACAACATGCCGCCGCTCACTAAGGAAATTATATTTCCATTTCCCTACTTTTCCTGTTATTCCCATATATTTCAGTTTATGTATTATGATTCCATGGTCACACTTGTCTGTGTATATTACATCATAGTTTTCATTATTTTCAAGTGCATCAATAATGTTGTAGTGTTCCATTAGTTGTGATAGGCATGATCTGCCTGACCGAAACCCATGTTGGTTATCATTTAATTTTTTCCGAGTTTCCAAAAAGTCATAGATTTTCTGTCTAACTATTCTTTCAAATATTTTAGTGAGATGAGATGTAAGCGACACTGGCCTATAGCTTTTGGCCTAGGATCGATCTCCTCCTTTATATATTGGGACTATGTTCGTGCTCTTCAAGATGCTCGGTATTTCTCCCGTATCTAGTGATCGTCTCCATATCCAATATAGGGGCTCAGCGATTGCATTTTTGCAGTTTTTGATCAGTGTAGCATTCTATTTACCCTGTTCTGCCGCTGAGTGTGGTTTTAGTTTCCCTAGCTTGTGTAATATCATCCTTCGTAAAGTCGAAGTCTGTTATACTTTCCCCTTGTAGTTCTTCTTCAAAGAACGCGTTTAGATCGCATATCAGCTTGTCAATTTTTTAGATACTGAAAGATGATTCGTAGTGAGCTCTTAATATTTCAGATACTTCTGTTAGATCATCAGATAAAGCACTGTTCTCATTTTTTAAAGGTCCGATAGTCGCATGGCTTTTCGACTTTCTTTTTGCGAAATTATAGAAGTACTTTGAGTTAGGCTTTATTGCTTCTATAGCGTCATCGTCCTCTTTTTCTGTGTGCTTCTCAATTAGTTCCTGTAAGACGTCATCGATACTTTGCAGTTTATCATTTAATATTTTTCTGATGTTGTTATCTTTACAATTTCTTAATTTTTGCAGTCACTCTTTTTCTCTTTCGAAACAATGCCCTCTTTTGTCTCTCGAACCTGCTTCTCTTTCCTCTTTGTTGTATTTTTGGGACATGTTTTTCCACAATTTCTAACGTCTTCTCCTCTAAAGTTATTAGCATCTCCTCCGTTGTCTTGGCCTCGAAAATGGTTTTCTAATCTATTACTTCCATGCTGGATGTAACACCTTCCCAGTTTATAGCTTTGGAGTGAAAATTAAAAATTTCGAATTTGCTTCTTTCTATTGTGCGTGTTCTTTCCTTTCCTCTTGCCTTTATATTAGTTGTGGTTTCAATGATGTTGTGGTCCGATATCATAGTTGGGGATATTTCTATATTATCAATTAGGTTGCTGTTGTTTGTGAATACCAAATCTAGGCAGTGGTTTTTTTTTCTGTTTTCTGTTATTTCTTATGTTAACATAAATTAATCAGCCAGAGCAAGTAGTATTTTCACCTGCTCCTGGTCTTCTCGTGTGCCCCCCTTGTCCTGGTGTATAAATATATTTTTCCTATCCTTTTATATTTTATGAATGGGAAATTAAAATCTCCATAGAGAAAAGTATTTGGGGTTGGAGAGTGTATATCTTTTACCCAGTTTCTTTCCTCTGTAATGGAATCTGAAAATTTTGAGGTTGGCGTGTTTGGGGGTCTGTACATTAAAATTAGTACCATATTTAATTTTTCAACTTTTGCTGCTACACATTCTACATAGCTGTTTGAGGTACTTATAGTCATTTCTGCTATATGCCTTTCGCGTGTGTAAATAGCACATCCTCCTTTACGTCTCACTGTTCTGTCTGCTCGAAGTATGTTATAGTTGTCAATTTGTATTTCTTTTTTGTCAACACGAGACTCACAATTTTCACAGTTCGCTTGGCACTCCTTTAGATGAGTTTCCGTGAGGCATACAAAGTCTGCTCCGGCTTCTTGCATGAGTCCTTTCAGGTATAAAACTTTTACCGGGGAAGGATTTGATTTAAGGCCCTGAATGTTGGCTGGATTATTTTTATTTTTTCTCTATCGTTTTCGCATACAGGTGTTTCCGATTCGTTTTCCAAAGGGGATGCCGGTTTCGTTGCCTTGTGGTCCTCCGAGAATTTACCTCTTTTCATCTTTGTCGGTACCTGTTGTACCGATAACGCATGAAATGTCTTTGTGCGTGCCTTCTGTCCGGCTCTCAGATTCCTATATTTGTAAGCTGACTTTGTAATGCTGGATAGTATTTAGCAGCTGAATTGTGTTGGCTGCGCCTAAAAAATTGGTACCCTTCATTGAAGTTCGTTTTTCCTGTTCACCCGTTGCGTTCCTTTAGGTAGCCGGACCGTTGGTCGAAATACGATTGGCCGACAGACAACTGGCCGACAGGACAACTAGTCGACAGGACAACTGGTCGACAGGACAACTGGTCGACAGGACAACTGGCCGACAGACAACTGGAAAGGCAAAGGATCAAACATGAAAATAGAAAGTTTGTAGTACTGTATATCATCTTTTGCAATATCGGCTCTCTTTCTGTTAACGAACGAAAATATCACGACTTAACCTAACCGATCGTCAATGGCGGACAGTTGCCCTAACCGGTCATTCAATAATTTTTCGTAGATTTCGATTAATTTTAAGCAACTGGTATAGAATAATTGTTTTCACTCTACCACTGCACCCTTTGCGCATTTCTCATCTCCAATAAATTGTATTTTTTCTTATTCTATCAACTAAGTATGCGAATCCTTCATACAGAAGTTTTCTAGCACCTCTCTCTGTTTTAACGAATTCCATAATACTGGTATGGGTTTGGGAAATCAAACTCGTGATTTAAACTAGTCCGTGATTGAGACTATTCTGGAAAAAGGAAATTTCTCAGAGGAAATTTTTCGAACATATTTATAATTATATTTTATAATATATAATATGTATATTATATATTATAATATATAATATATAATATATATATATATATAATATATAATATAATATATAATATACAATATTATAATATATAATATATATATAATACACGCCAGGAAGTTTGGAGGTGTATGAGAGAGAAAGGTGTGCCGGAGAAGTACGTTAGGTTGGTGCAAAGTATGTATGAAGGAGCAAGGACCCAGGTTAGGAGTAGTGTAGGTGTAACGGAATGGTTCCCCGTGAGGGTTGGTCTACATCAGGGATCTTCTTTGAGCCCGTACCTTTTTGTTTTGATTATGGATGTGTTGGCCCAGGGGATAAAAGATCAATCCCCTTGGTGTATGCTCTTTGCAGACGATATTGTTCTGTGCAGCAACAGGAGAGAAGTAGTAGAAAAAAATTGGAGGAATGGAGGAGGGCTTTTGAAGACAGAGGGTTGAAAATCAGCAGAAAGAAAACGGAGTACCTGAGGTTCTACGAAAATCAAGACTCAGAAATTAGTTTAGAGGGAGCGAGGTTAAAGAGAGTAAGTAAGTTTACGTACTTGGGATCGACAGTGTCTGAGGACGGTGAGCTGGACACAGAAATAACACACAGAGTGCAATCTGGTTGGAAAAATTGGAAGAAAGTTTCAGGGGTGTTGTGTGACCGAAGAATAGGCGCAAGGGTTAAGGGAAAAGTGTATAAGACTGTGGTAAGACCGGCTATGATGTATGGGGCTGAGTCTTGGGCTATAAAGAAAGATCATGAGAAAAGACTAGATGTAACGGAGATGAGAATGCTGAGATGGATGTGCGGAGTGACAAGGTTGGATAGAGTAAGGAATGAAAGGATAAGGGGCACAACAAAGGTTGGAGAAATCTCGAGGAAGATACAAGAAAGTAGACTGAAATGGTATGGACATGTGATGAGAGGGGACGAAGATTATGTGGGTAAGAGAACGATGAATATGGAGGTGCATGGCAGGAGAAAGAGAGGCAGACCGAAGCGAAGGTGGATGGAGAAGGTGAGGGACGATTTGAGGGAGAAGGGTTTGTCGGAGGAAGAAGCCCAGGACCGGGCTGTGTGGAGGAGGCTGGTCAGAAACGCCGACCCCGCATAGAGGCGGGAACGGGCGAAGAGAAAGAAGATAATATATAATATGTAATATATATATATAATATATAATATATATATTATATATACTTATTATATACTTATTTTATAATTATATTTTATAATATATAATATATATATTATATATACTTATTATATACTTATTTTATAATTATATTTTATAATATATAATATATATATTATATATTATATTTATATTGTCGACCAATTGTCTGTCGGCCAGTTGTCCTGTCGGCCAGTTGTCCTGTCGACCAGTTGTCCTGTCGACCAGTTGTCCTGTCGACCAGTTGTCTGTCGGCCAGTTGTCTTTCGGCCAATCGTATTTCGACCAACTCTCTGCATACCGTTCCTTTGAGGGTGGTGTTAAGGGCATTTTTTTCTGTATTTGCAACTCCTATATCTTGAATAGGTGTTGCAGACCGTAAGATGGTGGAACCTGCATTTCTTATCAAATTTGCAGTATCCACTTGTGTAATGCGTGTTGCATAATGTGGGATGTGCATATATGCATTGCCCATCCCGATATCTGCAGTTCCCTTTCACCTAGTATTTACATACGATCGTTTCTACACTTCTACTTCTTGTTTTCTTATTATTTTCAAAGTTCTTAATTTTGGTATTATCATTATTTTTCTTTGGCTGTTTATTTTCTACGTTTTTAGTTATTATCTTTTTATCATTTCGCTCATTGGACAGTTTGACTACTTCGAAAGTTTTACTAATTTCTTTTCTTTCTTCTATATCTTCCTTCCGTATTATATTGTTTATATTGTTATTCGTTATTAAATTGTTGTTCGTTATTATGCTGTTATTCGTTATTTCCTCCTCTCTCTCAGCTACCCGGTTTTACGTTGGGACATTTTCCGGACCCTCGTGTCTCCATTATTCCATTCGTTTTTGTAACATTCGAGTCTGCTATCTCCATTTCTTTAAATACTGCGATTGAATTTACCGTCTGTTTACATGCGCCACATAGAAATTTGATCCCCACGGCGTGTTTCGCATTCGAGACACGAGTTATTTCCATATCATCCCAATTAATGCAGATAAAGTCTTGCAGTCTTTGACAGAAATCACACCGAATTGCAGCGTTTTCAGTTTTTTCTAGATTAAAAAATTACAGATTAAGTGAGAATTTAGACCCATGGCCATACTATTCATTAATTATCGTAAAAAGAAATACCGACAAAAATTCTATATTTATTTATTTATTTTTATTTCTTTCCTTTTGATGGTCGAGGGTCTTCTGACCTTTGCGTTTTATGACCTTTTTCCTGCCTTGTTTCAAAATTTCTCGACTGCCAACCGTATTTCGTTTTAAATATATACGTTAAAACTGGTGATAATTTATGTAAACTGTATTGCACTTTCTTAATTTTAGTGAATTTCATTTTATATATTATAAGCACGTATTCAGTGGTACTATATACACTTTCGGGTGTAAACAGAATAAGCCGCCGAGTAGTTTATTCCCTTCTTATTTGGGCATTAATACAGAGAGACACACCACGTCCATTCACCACAAGGTACAAACAAACATATATACTGTGTGTATATATATATATATATATATATATATATACAGGGCGTCCCAAAAAAATGTATACACACTTTAACAGCTGATAGCTCAATTGATGTTTCTTTCTTTCCAAGTTAAACCCATTAGAATTAATAATGGCAGTCAGACTAAGCTTTGAACAAAGGAAATTCATTCTAAAATGCTACTGGAAGTGTGAAAACGCAGTTGAAGTGCAAAGACAGTTTAGGAGGGAGTTTCAAACAGATCCACCAACGCGACTTACCATCACTCGAATTAGAGATAAGTTTGAAGCCGATGGAACTGTTCAGAATGTCCACAAGAAGCGTTCCGGAAGACCACGGACATCGACAAGCCCCACAAAGCAAGAAAGAGTACTGGAAACGTATCACCAAAGTCCAAGAAAATCTGTGCGGCAAGCGAGTCGTGAGGTAGGAATTTCAGAATCGTCTGTCCAACGCATTTTGAAGCGCTGTCAATGGAAAAGTTACATTCCAAGATTAGTCCATGCTATTAATGAAGATGATTCGGACCGAAGAGTGGAGTATTGCGAGTGGTACTTGGCACGATGTGGATGTGGATTGGACGAAGGGGTTTCGTAGAATACCCTCCGCGTTCAGCAGACCTCACACCACTAGACTTTTTTTATGGGGATACTTAAAAGACAAAGTCTACGCTATAAAACCTGCAACAGTCGCTGAATTGAGAGCAGCCATTGAGCGAGAATGCACACAAATACCAAACGAAATGTTTCGTGATGTTTGCGATTCCATTGCTTCGCGTTATCAGCAGTGCCTGGACCAGAACGGACGTCAGTTTGAAAACAGGCGTTGACAAAACAATTAAATAATGTCTGTAGATTCTATTACATTTTGAAAATGAAATGTATTTTAATAAACACTGCCTTTATAATTATTTAAAGTGTTTATACATTTTTTTGGGACGCCCTGTATATATATATATATAATTAAGGGCGGGTCGATTTTCCACATGTTTTGAAGTCGCAGGGTGAATAAGGGCCCAGTAGTTAGGTTTGGTTGAGAAATGAACCCCAAAATTTTTTTAGAGCAAACGGATAAGGGCCTGCTTGCGGATTTGCAATTGAAGTTTGTTATGGTTTTTGACCCAATTTTCGTCATACGCGATAGGTACAGATGTCATTTTTGAAGACATAATATTAACTAATTATAGATGTAGTAACTCAATATCATTTTCTATCCCAAGAGGAGACAATGCCTAATGTATATCATGTGTTTTAAGTGTAAAATGATAAAATTTCGTTGAAAAAACATGCATTTTTGCTAATTTATTCACATATTTTGGCTACAAAACTTGAAAAAATACTTTCAAAAGGTGATAAATCCAAAAAAATCACATGTTCTCATGTAAAAAGAAAAACTATTCATATAAATCATCATAAGATTGAGAATAATGTCCTTTTGACATAAATGCAGGACGCATCTTCCTGCTCAGTACTTTAGTAAGGATACATCTGTGACGAGTTTCGAACCCGTACACGGTATGGGAAGCCTCTGTCACTAATTTCACACTCCTCTCAACACTCTGAGAGTGAGAAGGCAAGTCTGGAATGTCTGGCTTAGTGTTAGTGTCCATGAATGACTGGATTTCTTCATCAGATAGATGCTGTGTGGTAGATGGTTCCATGACATCAGGGTCAGTGAGGTCGATGAGCTCATGCCAGTGATTTGCATTCCAATTCACCTGGGGAATTTTCTTCCCTGCTTCCTGGTTGCTCTCCATTCTATAAATGAAAAATGAAAATGAAAATATAAATGAAAATATAAATATAAATATAAATGAAAAATAGTACTCAAATATTGCCGTTTCAATAATACAAACAAATTACCCACTTAAAGTGACAGTTATAATATTTTTTCCATATTTTTTGGAGAATAACAGCTTTGGCAAAAAAAAAAAATACTAATTACAAGAAGCGTAAAATTTACCTGTGTCTGAGAGTGAGTATAGTCTGAAGCCCAAGATTCCTGATTCTGTCTTCATCATCTTTCACCATGGCATAGAGGATGTTCTCAGGTCAGAGGCAGAAAACATTACCCTGGATGTTCTGCTTTACAGTACAATGCGTTTCACATCATCAAATGGAATCAGCCTCAGTCGGCTGATAGCAGAGAAGAGGATGCGAGGAGAATCATGCAGCTTAGAGGATACCTTTATCTCAAGCCATGCAGGAGCATAAACTCGAACAATGTAATGGACCAACTTTTTCAAATTCAGGTTTGGTCTGTTGTCTCTTGTGTACAAACAAAGAAGTCGTATGGCAAGAGTTAACCATCTTGCATGGTTAAGTGGACCAATCTTCCAAGCAGCCCATCTGTCATCTACTCTTCCTGATCCGATCCCTCTGCAATACTCATACAGAAGCCTTTGATCATGACTGAGGTCTTTCAGTACTTCCTCTGGAATGTACCCTTCAATGATTGAAGTTTCCACAGCTTCAAACTGTACCTGAGGTTCATCCTGGATATCTTCTGCGCACCTTTGCCCAAGGGGCCCGCTGAAACTTCTTGGGCCAGTTGTCACTCCATCCATTTTTTTTAAAAGAGCTTTTAGTGGAGTTCATTCTGATGCAGTGCGCAACCAATAGTGTGCAGTTTCCTCCCCAGAGTTTCTTCAAGTTTTACCACTAAACCACTCTTCCAGCCAGTGTTGGTTGCGGTATTATCAAGAAGAATGGCTCGGATACTTTCAAGGCTATTATATTCTTCAAGAACACTGAATGTCTCCTGAGCAAGGACCTCACCAGTGGCGCCTATAACAGGAATTGTTCTGTGGGTCAAGTAGGCACCAGGGGATTTTCCATCTTCAAGGTGAAGGTGAGGTGATGTTCTGCATCAACACACTTTCTGAGAACAGTTTCCCCTTCGGGTATCTCTATTTTTTTGTAAGTCATGGTATTCTCGTCAACCTTCCCATCCACACCAACACAAATGAGCTGTCTTTTTCTCTGATTCCACACCCTCACAAACTACCCTAATTTGGGCTTTGGCCCTGTCTAATTTGCACTTGTCAATCATGATGTGATTGATGTCAACTTCAGGTCTCAGTAGGTGTTTGATGTCATGGAGCAAGGCATTCCCAACAACTGGGCCCAGATTTGATGAACATTCACCTCTGAGAAGTTCCATAGCATATCTGGGAAACTTTAAAAGGCTGTAGTCTCCTGAAGGCCTCTTCCTAGGCTGCCATTCATCTTCTCCTTCCTGAAAATAAATGGAAAATATTAATGCGTTTTCTGTTTATTTATTTATTTATTTATTTATTTAATTTATTTATTTTTATTTATTTATTTATTTATTTATTTTTTTATTTAGTTAATTTATTTATTTATTTATAATTATATGTAATTAATATAAATAAAAGGAAACTAACCTCGCCACCAGATGAACTGCTTGTAAGTCCAGGCAACTCTTTAGGCTGTATGAAAGAGCCTACTAGCTCAACTTCCTCCTGAGGTAGTACATGTTGCTGTCCTTGTTTGGCCTTCCTGTCTCTTTTGGCAGCAGTTGTGTCCACGGAAGACAGCTGGTATGCACCCTTCGGTCCTGTTTTTGATCGCTGATCACGAAGGTATGCTCTTTCTTCAAGTGGCACCTTTGCATTTCGAGGGCAAACACAGATGATGTGTTCTTGTGTACACTTGTCCTTCTTACAGTATACTCTTGAATCACTGCAAGGAAAAATATCCAAAGAACAGGAACAGGCAGAAATATCAAAAAGTTTGTCCAAGTTAGCATCCAGATTTCGCTTGACACTTGCCTTAGCATGCTTGCGATTAATGTCTTTCACAAGAGTGAGTAGGTCTTTAACCTTTCTGTCAATGGATTTGTCATTAATCAAAGGCAGCTTTGGATTCACTGAAGACCAAATAGATTTTAAATCCCTGCTAACTTGCTGCACTAAGGCCCAAAAATCTGCGCCAGGGTTAGCATGATTAAAGTCATAATAGTATTGAATCAGTTGCCTGTAAGTGCTTGGTTCGGTCACTAATAATTCACAAGGATCACCTCCATACTTTTCTTCACTTTTCTTTCGGGTCAGGTGTCTTGTTTTCGCTTTCGGCATTATTTACACCGGAAAATCTGAAACATAATGAAAAGTGTTAATGCGAATTGCAATATGTAAGAAATAAGCGTGAACGGTCACAGGAAATATAATATTTTTCCATTATTTTTAATAAATATGCATAATTAATAATTACATAAAAATACAAGCAAAACGTTGATATTTATGCTTATAGAAACAAGTTAATAATTTTGGGTTTGTTTTGTTTTGGTTGCGCGTATGCCGCATACGGGATTCTACGCATGAAGCGACAACAGAAAAAATTAAAAACTTAAACGCTAAATTCGCATTCTGATCTTTTATCAAAATGCATTTCTTTGTGATTTTCACATTTCATAGATGAAACGATAACTACTGGATGTTTATTCGCTTTCTGGTACCAACTTCGACCACCCCTAATATATATATATATATTTGCTTCAAAGGTTTGAGCCTGAGTATCCAAAAAACCAGGCGTAGCCCCTGATATATATATATATATATATATCAGGGGCGTATATTCAGGGTGTGCTAGGGCTAGGTGTGCGCCGCACACCCAATAGATTTTCTGTAAATTAATATTTAATTAACCCTTTGTCTCCCTCTCAACTTTAGTCGAGACGAAAAAGATGCCCTAACCCTTAATTCCGCGCTCGACTGTTACACTAGTCGAGATGAGAAATGAGCTACTTCAATTCAGTTGTTCGGATTGTCTTCACAACTATTCGGTAAAATTTTGGTACTGAGCGATAGAAGCGTCCCTAGAGCTTGTTTGAGGTGCGAAATTTCAGTATTGTGGTGCGGTGATATATATATATATATATATATATATATATATATATATATACACATATATATATATACACATTCTTCTCCCCTACTATGGGAATATAAATTTATGTTTACCCCACGCCAAATCAAATGGAAAAGGGAGAGAGCGAGGGATCAGGGCGGAGAGTGTGCGGTCTGTAGACAGAACACCCTCCATATATCGTAAAGTGGGCGGGGCCTATGTTGCCATGGCCCGCGTCAGACGGCTTCTCAGCGAGCGAGTCAGTGACTGTCAGTTTCCAGTGAGAGCTCATGGGTGAAAGTCTTTCTATTCAGTACTGACATATTACTTTTTTGGCCGTTCCATAACCATGCCAAACACTGTACAAAGTATATTAAGCACTCCTTTTTCAACACTTAGTTATGAGCCCAAGTTGAAAGTGTTAGAGGAAGGAAGGCCATGTCCAGCACTCCCAAACTTGATTAGTCAACACAAAGATAAAAAGTCTGGATATACAAGGCATTTTTCAGTTTCTCAGTATAAATCTATTGAGTGGCTGACTGGTTATGAAGAGCGTTCTAAACTTTTTTGTTGGCCATGTTTATTCTTCTCAAAAGAGAATAATGTCTGGAGTAAACAGGGATATTCTGATCTCAATCATCTGTCTGCTGCTCAGCAGAAGCATGAGAGATCGCAAGGCCATGTTCAGTCTTTTCTTACCCATAAAATGTTTGGCAAGGAAAGAATTGACACATTAATTGATAAGCAAAAGGCACATGAAGTAAGCAGATACAATGAGCAAGTAAAGAAGAACAGAGAAATTCTAAAACGGCTGATTGATGCAATATGCTATCTTGCTAAGCAAGAACTTCCTCTGCGAGGTCATGATGAGGCTTCAACTTCAGTGAACAGAGGAAATTACATAGAAATTTTAGAATTGTTTCGGGAGTGATTCTTTTCTAGATAATCATTTAAATACATCCACTGTGTTTCAGGGAACTTCTCCTACTGTGCAAAATGACATAATCAAAGCTATAGCCTCTGTAATGAAAGACAATATAAAAAAGGAAATTGATTCAGCAAGATTTCTTTCTATAATGCTTGACGAAACCTCAGATGTTACGTCAAAATCACAGTTCTCAACAGTTTTGCGTTTTGTTCATGAAGGTAAAGTATATGAAAGATTCATTGGATTTACTGATGTTAGTAGCGACAGAACCTCTGGTGGCCTGTTTAAGCATGTAGTGAACATAGTTGAGGAATATCAGGTCGAAAGCAAGTTAGTTGGACAGACTTATGACGGAGCATGTGTAATGAGTGGACATGTAAATGGCTTGCAGAAAAAAGTCATTGAAGCTTATCCTCTTGCCATTTTTACGCATTGCTATGCTCATGTGCTGAATCTAGTTTTACAGCAAAGCCTTTCCAGTATCAAACAGTGCAAACACTTTTTCCAAGTTCTGAGTGGAGTAGTTGCTTATTTTTCCAAGTCTTCTAAAAGAGTACATGCTTTAAATGAATTTGTTTCCAGAAGATTGCCCTCTGTTGCTCCAACGAGATGGAACTTCACATCTCGTTTAGTAAATACTGTAAAAAGTTACAGAAGCAGTCTTACTGATTTCTTCAAGGATGTAATCGAAAATTCTGCAGATTGGGACACGGATGCAGTAGTAAAAGCACGGGGATTCTTGTCATTCTTGGAAGATTTTCAAACAATATTGTTCCTTGAGATTTTTTCAAAAGTGTTTGGGTATACTGATGTTTTGTATAATATATTACAGAGTGAAACATTTGATGTGCTGTACTATATTAAGAAAATAAGTGACGTTACACAACAACTGAAATATGATAAGGATCACAGTTTTGAAGAGCTATGGCTTTCGGTTGTGTCTGAAAAAGATGAGCTCCATGATCCACAGCCTAAAAGTTGCAGACGAGAGATAGAAAATGACGGAAAAGATGCTTATCACCAGTTGTTTTGCAAGAGCATGAATAGCATCATTGATCAGATTCACACTAGATATTCTTCTCTCTCTAAATTAAATTTTTTTCACCTTCTTGCGCCTGAAAAATATGAACAGTACAAGGTAAGCTTCCCAGATAACCTACTGAACAAAGTAAGAGACTTTTATGGAACACTGTTTGAGTATGTGCGTCTCAAGAATGAACTCATGGTACTCTATTCAAGTTCAGAGTTCTCGGGCAAACATGTTCATGAACTAATGAACATAATGACAGTGAATCAACTCGGCTGCGGATTCAAAGAAGTCTATAAACTAGCAGAATTGATCTTAACAATTCCAAGCACCACTGCTTCAGTAGAACGTTCTTTCTCGGCCCTAAAACGAATAAACACATGCTACCGGGGGACACAAGGGCAGGAAAGGCTATGTGGTCTTAGTTTGCTTTCGATAGAAAAAGGGTTGCTAATAGACTTGAAGCAAAGAAGTTCCTTCTATGAAGTTATTGCTCACTTTTCTTCTCAGAAAAGAAGACTTGAGTTTATGTATAAATAAAGTCGGTTGAAAGGATGCTGTAGGAAATTGGTGTTAATTTTTTGTTTTTACTTTTGAAGTTAAGGTTCACCTATTTCTTCCAGTGCTTTGTTTATTCTTAAAAGTGTGGATTACTTATGTTCATATGCTAACATATTACACTGCTTATAAGGGGTTCCAAAAAACCTTAGGCCCCCCCCCATTTGCAACTTACATGTTTACTTATATCGAAATAGTTTTTAGTGATTACAAAAATATATAAAATTCTTTATTTATTGCAGGTATTAAAATTACTCTAGCTGATAAAGTGATAATATAATGGCTTCTCAATTAATTGGTGATTCGGAGAGGCAACGTGTGATAGATCGCATACGAACAATAACATTTCGGGAAGCTCGTGATGCTGGAGCCACCTTTATAACACGTTCATGGGTTGCCAAAATGTTGCGAAGGAGTGAGGGCTTCGTCAAAAGAAATTGGAATAAAACTTTGGATGAATGTGAAATGGATACAACCAAAGCTGGGCGCCCAAATTTGCCACTCTCTCAGGAAACAAAGGACATCATTGAAAGCGGTACACGTAAGCAGAAAAACAGCTGTGCTAAACTTTCTAGAGAGATAGAAGTGTTGAGAGGAAAGATCGTTAGTGGTGAGATCATTCGACTATACCGTCATAGGCAAGGTTTAAAGCCTTGGCATGAACTTCCAAAGCCAAGAAAAACTCAACTTAACATCGATGACAGAATGTGGTTTGCCCATTATCTTGAAGATTGGGATGTGGATGATTTCATGCATTTAGCTGTCTCCGATAAATTTTTTGTTTACGTAACACGTCGGCCTAACTACCAAAATGATCGAGTGTGGGCCACAACACCAGATGAAATCAATGACAATGAACATTATCGTGAATAATTAAAAAGTTCAGACTGTGTTGGTGTGTTTGTTTTGTTCACTACAAAGAAGCTCATGTGGGTACTGAAGCCAAATGGTCAGAGTTGGGATGGACAGTATTTTCGTGATATTATTCTATCCCAGCATGTCATTCCTTTTCTAAGAAACCCAAACAATGTTATGGATGTCGATCAGGTCACACTTCTGCACGATAAGGCCCCCTGCTTTAAGGCATTAGCCACTCAACAGTTGTTGCGGAACCATGAGATCGATTTCTTTAGAAATGAAGAATGGCCAGGAAATTCTCCTGACCTGAACGTCTGTGAACACATTGGATCAGTTATAAAGGACAAGATTGAATGTCTCTTGTTTCAAGAACCTGCAGCAAATCGATTTTCAAAGGATACAATGACGCAACACATTGAAACTGTTTTAGCAAATTTGCGTAACGATCAAGATCTATTCACGTCACTTTTGGCAAGCTACCCAAAGCGAATTCAGGCTGTCTTGGAAGCCAATGGCGGGAACACCAAGTTTTAATTGTTTCTCCTTAAATGCAAGATTCAATTCTCGTTTGTAAGGTATGTTTAGTTTTACTGTACCTCTAATGGTTTAGGCCATGGGCGGGGGGGCTAAGGTTTATTGGAGCCGCGTACATGTGAAGCAAAGAAGTTCCTCATATGAGAACGTTATTGCTTACTATTTTTCTCCTAAAAGAAGACTTGAGTTTATGTGTAAATAAGTTCGATGTTTAAAGGAGCCCGTAGGAAATTAGTGTTAGGTTTTTTACAGTTCACCTAAATTCTCCAAGTGTTTAGTGTAATATTGAGAAGGTGGATTGCGCATGCTTACCATATTACTATTAAGATTTATTAATAACTAAGTTAACATGAATTTCAGTTATTAATTTTAATCCACATGATATTTCGCACACCTAATTCACACAGTCACCATCCGCCACTTATATATATATATATATATATATATATATATATATATATATATATATATGGCCTCTCAGTCACATTAGCTGATTTCAGACTAGTAAATAATTTTATTTTCTCTAACAATGAATAATAATAATAATAACAATAATAATAAGGTACTTGTGGGTTATCTGTCGCCACTTTTTAATATTTTTTTTTATTTATTTATTTTTATATATTAAGAGAAGAGGATTCTTTATACTGTACGGCATTGACGATTGGTTAGGTTAAGTCGTGCTAGTTTGGTTAAATAAAAACTTTTTAATATTTTTTTTATTTTTTTATTTTTATATATTAAGAGAAGAGGATTCTTTATACTGTACGGCATTGACGATTGGTTAGGTTAAGTCGTGCTAGTTTGGTTAAATAAAACGGTATTTAACCAAACTAGCACGACTTAACCTAACCAATCGTCAATGCCGTACAGTATAAAGAATCCTCTTCTCTTAATATATAAAAATAAATAAATTAAAAAAATATTAAAAAGTGGCGACAGATAACCCACAAGTACCAATAATAATAATAATTATGATAATAATAATAATTATGGTAATAATAACAATAACAACAATTATTATTATTATTATTATTATTATTATTATTATTAACTATTTATCTTAAATTATCTTCTTTACCTTTATTATACAATAATACATCATACAATAATACGAGTAGCCATTGTCGTATTTCTGATATAAAAGGAATAAGCGATTCCACAAATTTGTTTGGGGGAAGGAAGATATATATATATACACAGTAGTGTAAGCCAGGCTTTCATATTTCAGACGGACAAAAAACAAATTTAGTACTCCTTCATTGCTACAGACCTATAGTTCAGTCGGCTAAACTGTATTAACTGTTATTGAAGTTTATATTATATCTGTAAAGTAAAACTTAAGATATGCTAGCATCAAACTTATGTATCAGCTCATTACTTACAACAAATTCTGTGTAAAATTATAGATCCCCTCCGACACCACGGAGGACATGCGCAATACACAATTGCAAACACAGTTAGGTAGACCAGCCATGAGTGAATTCTAGGGTCTTTGTTGATCTGAAACATTATAACATTATAACAAATTAGCTGCATTAGATTTTAAAAACACCATGCGTCATGACTTTTTAAATGGTGAAAGATAAACATGCTGCAAAATTCGTGGTAATAATGCATAAGAAAAAGTAATTTTTAATAAATAATCTTATTCAAAATTGAAAAGGGGCGAAACACGATAGACGCAGCAATTAATACAAGATAGTTCAGTGATAATAATACTATTGGCCCCCAATTTAAGGTTAATTATGAATTCATACCGTCACCCCATAAGTCAGTGTACATCTTCGTTATATATTTCCACAAAGAAAACGGAACAAGGTATTTTAACGGTGAGCTTTAAAAATCTTATTCAGAAGCTTACAAATAATACGAAAATGTTGTACGCAGCCAATCTGAAATATTGCATGCCTACCTTTAGCATATGTGTATACAGTGGTGGACAATTTGGACAACTAGTTATCCTATAAAACACACTAGCGCGTTTAGTGCCCTTAATAAGGTGTTTTTTTTCATTCCTTCACATCGATATGTTAGTTTTCATATTTCTGTCATAATTGTGCTTAAATTAAATGAATGTAGATATACTGTATGTGTCCTTTTTAAATATATATATATATATATATATATATATATATATATATATATATATATATATATATATATAGATATATATATACTGCTCAACATACCCTGTTTTAATTTGAACCCTCACTTGTTTTCAACAGGACAGCACTTAATACGCCGATTAACATAATTTTTCATTAATTTACTAAGCTTTACTTTCATCAGCAGGATTTCAAACTCAACTTTTCCGTGGTTGATTTATCCTGATGAAATCTTTCACTATGCCCATCGTTGACAGCGCCCAGGTTTTGATGAGGTGGGAGTGCAGGATCAGCATTTTTCAAAGGCGTGTTACATCCAATGGCTTGGTAAGCAATATGCATTTGCTCCATTAGAGGAACATAGTTTTTGACTTACAAAAATTTTCATCAAACCAAGTTTGATATGGAGAGGTGATGAGAACGCTTCTGCAGGCTTGATGGGCAGCAGTTTCAATATGTTTCAAAGGTAACTGCATATTGTTACATGATTCATTCATATGAATTTTAATTGCAACTGGAGCGGAAGGATAGATATTACCGTTGTGCGATAGTACAGCTTTCAAACTCAACTTTGATGAATCGATATGGAAAACTGATGTGTGGGTTGGGAGGTAACGAAAATGGTTCACTGAGTAGGTAGGTAGTTAATCTAACAATTATTAAATTCCTTTTATGTCAATAATTGGGTGGATGAAACCAATTGGTTGCTCACCAGAGTTATTCTCCACACTAGTATTTATATACTGTGTGACAAGAGCGTGCTCGGTAAAAGATATACATTACCGATCAACCAACCGAAAAAAACCAAGAGGACGCTGGAAAAAAAAAAGCCGTGCGAAAAGGAGGACAAGGGAGAACGAAAACGAGGAACGGGGCGACAGGACGGAACGAGAGAAGGGAGAAGAACAAACAACGGAAAAAGATCCCCACCAGCAAGTACGCTCTCAACAATTAAACAAAAGGGGAAAAGGGGCTCTCTAATAACTAGCATTAAGTGACTAATTGTGTTTTAACCCAGTTAGAAGTAAACGCCGTAAATTAAGCTGGGTCAGACAAATTAGGCCTACATTGTGGTCTAAGACCTAGCATCAACTCATAGCTTAACAAAGGTGAAGGTAGATTGCCCTAACCTAATTTGGTGAGGAATCCTACTGTGGACCTCAATTTATCTGCCCGCTCTGGACCATTTCCTGAATCTCTAGGCTGACCCTTACAAGGCTAGACTTAATCTACTCTATAGTTAGACTGGAGATATTAGGGGTGGGTTAATTGGGGACCAATTCATACAGAGCATTTTTCACATTGATGGCCCGTGTGTGGGGAATTTACATACTTTAGGCTTAACCTTACTTAACAAAAATTGCAGAATTAGGCTAAATGGTCTAGCCTAAACCTAACCTAATCAAGCCTAAAGTAACAAACTTGCCTAATTAGGTCTACAATCTAGGGTCTAACTAGGAAACCTTTACATTTAAGGAGTCCCATTCTCTTATAAGCTTAGACCTGAGTGACACACAAATACTTGGGGGAATTTAACTAAATTTAAAACTTGACTATTTTGTCTGATTACTCAATTTATTTGATCTCTTGTCTCTGGTAATTTCTTCTTGTCCTATATTTCATTACGATCCCCAGTTAAACAATTTTGACTTAAACATGGACAGTGAGGAATTGAAACAATTAAAAAAGAAAAAGAGGGGAAAGTTGGGTGCTGTTACAAAGGCCATGAACACTTTTAACAAAATTACACAACCAGGCAAGGAAGATTTAGAGTTTGTAATTATTAAATTGGATAACTTTAAAAAGGATATAATAGCCATTGATGAGAGTATTTCAAAGTTAATTGAACTTGAAATGGCTGATGAACAACTTATAGACCTTTACTCTGATAATGAGCAGCAGGTAGCCTTAATTGAACAACACATAAGGAGATTACAGTCTCGTTTGACCGACTTAACACCAAATAAACCTATTTCTGATTTTAATCAAAGTAGAGCTAACTTTCAACAAAATTTAAGTGGCATGCCAAATCCCGAGTCACAAGAATTTAGGGCTAAGTTACCCACTTTGCTAGTACCAACATTTGATGTGGACACGGTACAATTCCCATCTTTCATTGAAAAATTTGAGAGTTTAATAGGTAATAAACCTTATATTCCAACTGTTGATAAGTTTAGCAACTTAACTAGTTTCCTTAAAGGTCCAGCCTATAACATGATAGCCTATTTACCAGCTGTGGGGAATTCATATGAAGTAGCTATTGATCTCTTGAAACGTAATTACATTAATAAAGATGAGATTATATTTGAATTATCTCAACAAATTATTGATTTTGCACCCGTAAAAGATAACCATAGTGATATGGAAAAATTTTATTCAAAATTAGAAGCTATTATGAGACAACTGGTTAGCAATGAGATAGATGTTAAAGCTTCATCTTGGCTTATACAAGGCATAGTTCTTAGGTGCCTTCCTTTGAGGGTTAAAGATGTTTTAGTTCTAAAGACGGGTGAAAATTATCCTAATCTTGAAAACATCAGAAAACACTTTCCAACTATCCTAACTAATTTCAAATTGAGAAATATTTCAACACAAAATATGACCCAGACTATGGATAAACCAAAGACTGTCCCCAGAGACCAACTAGCTACAGCCAAACAGACAAAACTTGATACTGTAGAATCAAATGTGACCAACTGTAATACACGAACACCTACATTACAGAACTTTAATGTAACTGCTGCCTCAACTTACACACCACATTGCAAATTTTGTGCAAGTGATGAACACAGTAGTACTGGGTGTGACAAATATTCAGACTAACTCAAGAGCTAGAAGATGTGAACAGTTGAACCTATGTAAAGAGTGTACTGGCCAGGGACATTATAAGAAAGACTGTAAATCTAGGTTAAGATTCAATTGTAAGTTTTGTAAAAGTTTACGACATGTCTCATCAATGTGTGATTCACCGAAGTGTCCAAACAACAATACTCAAACTCAAAAGATACCTCCTCCAAACAAAGGTAATCAAGAAAATGCCACTTTCATGGGACATTCTGTTTGTTCAAACAACGTAACAAGAAACACTGAGGTTCTTTTACCAACTATTACTTTGGACTTAGTGAATGGTGAGGGTAGCACCACTCCAGTGAGATGTCTTATAGACTCTTGTTCTCAACAAACATTTGTTTCGCAAAATTTGGTTAATAAATTGGGTTTGACACCAAACCCAAATTTACAAGAACTCAATATCACATCCTTTGTTAAGGATAACTCAAACAAAAATAGCTATAAGACAATTGACCTGGAACTACATGTAGAAAATGAATTAGAAAAAATTAAAGCAGTCTTTATTTCAAAAGTAGGACAAAACAAACTGGTTTTACCCAAACTAGAACAAACCATAAATCATTTGGGAAAACAGTACAATATAGCTGATAGACATATCACAAACAACACAGTAGCTAACATTGAAATGTTAATGGGAGCAGATTATATTCATCTTATTCATAAGGGCATAGTGAAGATAGGTAATGGTATAGCTTATCAGACTCCATCAGGGATAGCCCCTTTGGGTGACCTATCCAGATACAACCTAGACCTAAACCAAAATAGTTCATGACTAACAAATACTATGTGCCTCAACTCAGTCTTACATAACACCTGTAAGAATAGCAACACTTTGAATAATATTATAACAACTGAGAACAATAATTCATCACTATCAAATGAAACTCTGGATGAAGCAATTCAAACTTTATGGTTGCTAGAATCTGTGGGTATACATGACACAAACCAAACTTCAGAAGATCAGTTAATGGTAGAAAGATTTGAAGACACCATTCAGTGCAAAGACAATAGTTATTTTGTTGAGTTACCTTGGAAAATAAATTGTCCAACTTTAATTCAAATGTACAGTGATGTCTTCAAAGAACAGCTACAGAAAGGCTTCATTGAAGAAGTAACCAATAACCCTTTTAAAAAAGATGGTTGTCATTATTTAACCCACAGGGGGGTTTATCGACAAGATGCCCCAATAACAAAACTCAGAGTAGTATATAACTGTAGCCTCAAAGACAGTGATAAGCACAGTTTGAATGATTGCCTGATTGAGGGTCCTAATCCCATTTCTGACCTTGTGAAGATCTTACTGAGGTTCAGGTTAGATAAATATGCCGTACAAAGTGACATTTCAAAGGCATTTTTGAGAATAAATCTTAAAAATGAATATGACAAGAACCAACTTAGGTTCTTATGGTTCAGGGATCCATTTGATTTGAATAAAGGGTTCATAACCTATAGATTTAATGCTGTGTTGTTTGGAGCCAATTGCTCACCTAGCCTATTAGCATTGACAATTAGACATCATTTGAACCAGTTTAATAACTCTTTAACACTGAACTTCCTCAAGGAACATTTTTACGTAGACAATCTAATAGGCTCAACATCAACAAAATCTGAATTATCTGAGGTAACTTTGAACTTAGAGAGTGGATTTCAAATGATGAGGATTTAAACAAAAAGATTTTAAAAGATAATAATGGTCTTACTGAGCCATCAGACAGAGTTAAAACTTTAGGTATGAACTGGTATTTGGATGCAACCTCTAACAGTCATGATTCAATCTGTACTAAAGGTTTTAAACTTGATGAGGAAGCAAACACTAAAAGACAAATATTATCAGATGCTTCAAAAATTTTTGACCCCATGGGTCTATTCCTGCCTTCAACAATAAAATCAAAGATTCTCCTCCAAGAAGTTTGGAGGACAAATGTTGGGTGGGATGATCCAATAACAACTGAAGATCAAAAATCTTGGAAGAAGTTAGCTGCTGATTTAACAAAAGTGCAGAACATTAAAATACAAAGGTGCTGTGGGTTTAGGGATAAGCCCCAGAGACTTCGTGTTTGCTGATGCAAGCACACAGGCTTATGGGTGCTGTGCGTACCTTGTAAGTCCTACAGAAAATCATCTAATTTATGCAAAAGGGAAAGTTGCACCTCTCAAACCTATCTGAACCATACCTCAATTGGAACTATTGGCTGCTGCATTAGCCATTAAAACCATTTCATTGCTTAAGGATGCTTACCATGATGTGAACATAACTGATATCCACATCTGGCTTGACAGTCAGATTTGTCTTGCCTGGATACGGAATGATAGCATTAATAGTAAGAACATCTTTGTAAGAAATAGGCTAAAAGAAATAGCTGAAGCTAATGAAAGCCTACAAGTCAACTTTCACTATGTTCCAACTAAAAAAAATCCAGCAGACTTTCTGACCAGAGGTTTATCCTACAAGTTGTTGAAGTCAAACAAAACTTGGTTCATGGGACCTAAGTGGCTCTGTTATACAGACCAATGGCCTGTGGAACAAGTTAACTTGACATTAAATTTAATCTTTTCAAATGAAAAGGTTGAACCAATCACTAATTATGAACATTATTCTGATTTCAGCAAACTTGTCATGGTCACAGCCTACTGTTTGAGGTTTGCTCACAAGTGTTTAACTACAATTAACAAACAGCTAAATAAGAACAATCATAATTATACAGAAGTTGCAACCAAGTACTGGATAGGGCATGCACAACAAAAGGAGTACAACAAAGAGTTAGAATTCTTGACTAATGGGAAACAAACAAAAGAGCCTGTACCATCAGTAGTTGTGGATCTAAGCTTGTTCAGAGATGAGGAAGGCCTTCTAAGGTGTAAAGGGAGATTAGACAAATCAAAATTGTCTTACAAAAGCAAACATCCAATCCTTTTACCTAGATTTAGCTATTTGACAACATTAATCATCAGACAAACACACAATGATGTACATCATATGGGGGTACCACAGACACTAACTACATTAAGAAAAACTTATTGGATACCCAAGGGAAGGATCACTGTTAAAACAGTCCTGAGTGAGTGTGTCACATGTAGGCGTATTCATGCTAGGCCCTATAGGAAACCAAATCCTCCTGCTTTGCCAGAGGAGAGAGTTACTCTCAACAGACCCTTTGAGACTGTAGGCATTGACTATACAGGAGCATTGACTGTAGGGGTGGTTGACACTGAACAAAAAATATACATTGTACTGTTTACATGTGCTGCCTCACGAACTGTTTATCGGGATGTTGTGGAGGACCTTACAGCAGAATCTTTTGTTGCTGTCTTTAAGAGATTCTGTGCACGACATTCAGTACCCAAGACAGTTTGGACTGACACTGCTACATATTTCAAGGCTGGTGAACAAGTCATCAACGACTTGTTAAGCAATGAACTCACACAATTATATATACAAAATTCAAACATAAAGTGGAAGTATATTCCGGTTGCCTCTCCTTGGTATGGTTCTATCTGGGAGAGGAATATACAAACAGTAAAGAATTGCTTGAAGAAAGCAATTGGTAAAAAACAGATACACTTGTTTGAGTTGCTCACTCTCCTAGCTGAGATTGAGAACATCAACAACAATAGACCACTCACTTATGTGAGTGACAACATTAATGACCCGGAACCATTAACTCCAAATCATTTGATTTGGGGAGAACAAGTTAGTCTCCTGCCGGACTACAATATAGACTCTTCAGAAGACCCAAACTGGACTGAACGACATGATGAACTCCAGACTAAGTTACAACACTTAACTAGAGTTAAAGCTCATTTCATTAAACAGTGGAAAACTGAGTACTTGATGGGTCTAAGGGAGAGACATAAACAAATGACTAAGAAGGATTGGTCTGCCACAATTAAGGTAGGGGACCTTGTTCTCATACATGACAGTACTCCAAGACAATACTGGCCTCTGGCTAGAGTTTTAGAACTCAGACCAGGGGCAGGGTAACAAGAGTGGTCAAATTAAGGACTTCAACGGGCGACACAACAAGAGACATTTCTCTTTTGTACCCCTTAGAGTCTGGACCCAAAACAATGGACTTTGGAGAACCCTCTCCACCGACAGTAACAACTGGAGACACTGAACTTCCAGTAACTATTCCTTTGACAGTAGGAGTGGTAACGCATCCTACTACAACATTGACAGACACAAGACCTCAGCGACAAACAGCGTTAAAGGCGCGACTAATTTTACAACAAAAAATAGATGGTGGGGAATTGTAATTTCATCTTCTAATTTTCACTTTTTCTTTTCTTATAGTAAAGACCATGGACAGTTTCATCCTATGGATGTATATTTTCTCTTCTAATTAAATGCTACATCTTCTCCATGAGAAGGTGAGGATAGTCACTGTTAATCAGATTAACAGGCATTTACAGTCAAATAGTTAGCTAGTCTACACTCAGACATAAAAATTGGTGACAATGACACCAAAATTTTTATCTCCCGGGGCCCCCAGTATATGGAAAACTGATGTGTGGGTGGTTGGGAGGTAACGAAAATGGTTCACTGAGTAGGTAGGTAGTTAATCTAACAATTATTAAATTCCTTTCATGTCAATAACTGGGTGGATGAAACCAATTGGTTGCTTACCAGAGTTATTCTCCACACTAGTATTTATATACTGTGTGACAAGAGCGTGCTCGGTAATAGATATACATTACCGATCAACCAACCGAAAAAAACCAAGAGGACGCTGGAAAAAGCCGCGAAAAGGAGGACAAGGGAGAACGAAAACGAGGAA
The DNA here is from genome assembly GCA_023014485.1 of Bathynomus jamesi. Lineage (NCBI taxonomy): Eukaryota > Metazoa > Arthropoda > Malacostraca > Isopoda > Cirolanidae > Bathynomus > Bathynomus jamesi. Next base: position 2,383,513 of record JAJOZX010000001.1, read on the forward strand.
CGGGGCGACAGGACGGAACGAGAGAAGGGAGAAGAACAAACAACGGAAAAAGATCCCCACCAGCAAGTACGCTCTCAACAATTAAACAAAAGGGGAAAAGGGACTCTCTAATAACTAGCAGTAAGTGACTAATTGTGTTTTAACCCAGTTAGAAGTAAACGCCGTAAATTAAGCTGGGTCAGACAAATTAGGCCTACATTGTGGTCTAAGACCTAGCATCAACTCATAGCTTAACAAAGGTGAAGGTAGATTGCCCTAACCTAATTTGGTGAGGAATCCTACTGTGGACCTCAATTTATCTGCCCGCTCTGGACCATTTCCGGAATCTCTAGGCTGACCCCTACAAGGCTAGACTTAATCTACTCTATAGTTAGACTGGAGATATTAGGGGTGGGTTAATTGGGGACCAATTCATACAGAGCATTTTTCACAATCGATAAAAAGACTTCATTTCTTATGATTGTGCTTCTCCGCCATATATATATATATATATATATATATATACAACGAGGGTAATTCAATAAGTATCCGCACTTTTTTTTTCACAATTTTATTTTCATATCTGATAGATTATAAACACATCACTTCTCAACATAATTTCCCTGTTTCTCAATACACTTAGTCCAGCGATGTACATTAGGGTGGAGCGAAAAATACTTTTTTTCTAGTATGAAGTTCTAATAGTGATTAAAAGTTGCATTTAGTGGACGATATATACCTGCCAAAATATGAGTTCATTTGTTTAATATTTTCAGCTGCCACCAGGGGGCTAAAGTTAACACAATTTTGGGTAAAAAGGAAAAAAATGCTTCTATTTTAGGTTTATCAAACTATTATAAAATTTTATCTTAGAATTATCTAATAGTTTGATTAAGATTCTTAAATGATAAGAATTCGTTTTGTAAAAATGCCTTTTCATATGCTTAATATCTTCAGCTGCCACAAGAGGGCTGAATTTAACTTAAAAATGACAATTAAGTATGATTCTGTATTTACTTGAAAAAGGGAACAGGAATAAATTAGGATGTCTCTCCTCCTTTATACTGGCTTGAGACAGTTAAGAAACGTTATTTCGTGCCTTAGCGGAGTTACCACCCTTTCCCCAACCAACCTCCCTGTAGAAAGGGTTCTTGCTGAAGACTATTTAGTAATTTGCTTTTGTGTCAAATTTTGGCTGTTTTTTCCTTGATTCAAATGTAGCACGAATCCAACCGTCTCTGTTTGTAGGTCCGCAGACTGATCCAGCAGCGTCTGTAACGAGCTTGACGCATCTCTCTATGGCTTGTGTATGACATGGAAACTGAAATAATTCTGAATGAAGAGTAGTACCATGTTTGATGCATGATTCAATATCATCAAGAGAAACTCCTTTGGTTATCGGTGGTTCTGCTATCTGAAAATCTTGCCACATAATGAGATCTGTATAGTCTTTGGCATAAAAATTTATTTCTGGCACCTTAAAATACCTGATAACATCCGTTTCTTGAATGCATGCCCTTGCTTTTATGATACGCCTAAATCCCAACTGACGCACATGCTCCCTTTCATCAGCTATCATTGCAATGAGAATGTTTTCTTGATTTGTGTAATATGCATTTCGCTGAATGACTGAGTCATGTACTCTCCTAAGCTCTTCACGGAGATACCGGCTTCTTGCAATCATATGCCACATATGTTTAGCACCATATTGGCATAATGGTTTACGCTTTATCTGAAACCACATTGGTGCGTATACCCTAACAATGAAAGTAGCTAATTCTTGTAAATTGCCTGAAGCATTCTCTGTGCTTGCATATAACCGCAGAGTCCTGTTTGCTGTGGTGAGCCACCTTGAATGTGATATATTGCCTGGACTCTTATGACTAAGACTCTTTGAGAATGTTCCACTTGATATAGCCTTGTGAATTTCAAGAAGGTATTTCTGGTCAGTACTTATGTCATCTACATCAACTTCACACATGTCCTCTTGAATTTCAATGGGTTTGAAGTTAACTATGGGAAGCTTTTCACAGTCTGAAAGTGCTCGGCCAATTTCTCCTGAAAATGCTCTTGGTCCAGTAGTGGTACCATCCAAGTGATGAAACAGATGGCGCAATGGAAGTTCATTAAGGTGTAAAAGGCATATCAGCCACTGCAATGGCTTATTAAAGGCTTCTTCCAGTAATCTTATTGTGCCTCCAATACTACCAGTGTTAACCACTGTCGAATCACAGCCAACTGCAACGATGTTCCCTATATCACATTCCTTTCTTTCAAGCAATTCACTAGCGCTGTGCAAATGTATTTAGCTTTGCCACTGGAAGGTGTCACATGTGCAAAGTACACAGAGTGTGGTTCAGATATTATGCTGATATGCTCTTCGCGTTTGGTTCTTTGGTGGTTAGAGCCATCACTCTCCTGGACTTGAATCATTGTTTTATCCTTTCTGCCATCAAAGTATAATCCCCGCATGGTTTTTGGCTCTCCTATCTGTTGTAGTTCCTTTCTCTGTTTTTGTCTTTCACGTCTTAGCTTACTTCTGTCTATAATATTCCCTTTGTCTTCGGGAGTAACAATTTTAAGATCTGCCAATACTGCAGAAGCAATAGCAGCTCCAGCTCTGTCCGACATTTTAAATCTATCACAAGTAATTGCTAATGAAGGCAGTGGCTCACGCATCTGTTGTTCTGATATTACATACTGAGTCGAGGTTGTATCTTCCTCATTATCTTCAGATATCTCTTCTAGTTGTTGAAGTTCACTTGTCTCTGTTTCGATTTGTAAGTTGGACGTATTGGTTATAGCAGCACTAGTTGTTTGTGAGGATTCCAGACGTGCTTTTTCCATTTCCTTTCGATGTTCTCTTGCTTGTAATCGTCTTGTGTGTGCTATGTCAATGCTTCCTATCACCATTATTCTGCGTGTTCGTTGGTCATTTAAAAAATCCTGCTCTTTTGGAGGGACTTTCTTACTCTTTTCACATGAGCATCTCCTAAACTCCTTACATTTGCAGGTGCAGATGTCAAACAAAGTGCATTTTGAAGAGTTTTCAAATTCTTCAAGCTGATTTTTGTACTTAGGCTGATCCTTGCGTGACTTGTATGGCTTTAATAAGGACCTGTATTTATCATGGTACACTCGCATCATCTGTAGGCAAAGAGGCCTTCTTCCAAATATTTTCTACCTTTTTGGAAACTGCCTCTGCTATTTCAGAAAATGAAGGCTCCTTGTTATTCATCTGCTCCTTCACTAAATGTTTTGTGAACAGGTAATCTTTCATAATGCAGTTATAAGTTGGTAGTTGCATATCACTCATCTCACAAGGTACTTCAAATATGGCACACTTCATATGTTCTCTAGTGAAATGTTTATATTTAGTATTTGATGCCATAATTTTTAAGAAAAATTCACAATCACAAAATATCCTGTAACATCAAAACATTATATAATTATATATATAATATATTTTATAAGTTATATAATATATTATATAAATATATAATATATTATATAAATAAACTAAAATTATATTATACATTATAACAAGCATTTTATAATAAAATCAATATTATCTCTATATAAATCACTTTAAAATAAAGTTTTATAATATTCCGATCATATTAAAAAAATCTCCGATCAACTGAGCGATTAGGCCTACTACCTAAGAAGACAAGTGTTAACACACTGTTCTAATGACTCACAGAAAGAAATTCCTTCACCCCCCCGCCCACAACCCTCCCCAAACCCTCCCCAACAACATTCAGTGTAGTCTCAACATGACTCAGTTACTCTAAATTGTGTTAACTTCAGCTCTCTTGTGGCAGCTGAAGATATTAAGCATATGAAAAGGCATTTTTACAAAACGGATTCCTATCATGTAAGAATCTTAATCAAACTATTAGATAATTCTAAGATAAGATTTTATAATAGTTTGACAAACCTAAAATAGAAGCATTTTTTTCCTTTTTACACAAAATTGTGTTAAATTTAGCCCCCTGGTGGCAGCTGAAGATTTTAAATAAATGAACTCATAGTTTGGCAGGCATATTTCGTCCACTAACTGCAACTTTTAATCACTATTAGAACTTCACACTAGAAAAAAAGTATTTTTCGCTCCACCCTAATGTACATGCTTCCTAATGCCATCACAAAAGAATGTTTTTGGCTGTGTGCGTAGCCAGTCATGCACCGCCTCCTTCAGGTCATCATCGTCTTGGAATCGCTGCCCTCTCAAAGCGTCTTTTAGTGGTTCGAACAGGTAAAAATCCGAAGGTGCCAGGTCTGGACTGTAGGCTGGATGGTCGAGAACTTCAAATTTAAGTTCTTAAAGGCATTTTCTAGTCTATGCAGCGGTATGAGGGCGCGCATTGTCGTGTAACAGAATAACACCTTCCGACAATCTCCCTCTCTGTTTTGTGCGAATTGCTTGCTTTAACTCATTCCAAAGCATGTCAGAATACGATGCACTTGTTACTGTAGTTCCATGCTCTAGAATCTAAATAATGTTCAAGGATAGGGCCTCATGTATCCCAAAACAGTGTTAGCATAACTTTACCTGCTGACGGCTGCGCTTTGAACTTCCTTGCAACGGGAGATGTTGGATGCTTCCATTGCATGCTCTGTCGTTTGCTTTCTGGTTCATAGTGATGGATCCAGGTTTCATATCCAGTGATAATGCGCTTCAAAAAGTTTTCACCTTCATTATGATACCGCGCCAAAAGACGAGAGCAGACGTCCATACGATTACGCTTGTGCTCTTCTGTCAACTGTTTGGGCACCCATCTTGCACAAACCTTGTGAAAGCCAAGAATGTCATGAACTATTGAATAGGCTGACCCTTGACTGATGTCTAATGAAGATGCAATTTCTTTTATTGTTAATCTTCTGTCATCGAAAATCATGGCTCTGGCTTCTTCCTGCTTGTCACCACTGGCTCATGTTGACGGTCGTCCTGAGCACTGAGCATCTGTTACACATGTCCGACCTTCCTTGAACATTTGAATCCACTCGTACACACCTCGCCGTGGTAACGCATTATTCCCATACTGAGCACTAGGGTGGTCCATAATTTCACTTTTTAAAATTTTTAATGGTCCAACATGCTAATGTTATGGGCACTGGTGCAAGAAACAACATGGTTATCAGTTTTTGGAGTTCCGGTAATATCAGACCCCCCCCCCCCCCCCCCAATTTATATTGCATAGTAAAAAACTGAGTAAAAACGACATCTTTTAAGCATTTTTTTAAGATTAATCATATTTAATCTTAAATAAAAGCATACATATTGCATATTAATTTATTCAGAAATCAACTTTGCACATTTTGGTGTATAAATTGATTACACCGGTCTGCATGAAAATCGATTTCTTTATTTTGAGTTGTGATTCTGAAGCGGTTCGCTGCGCTGAATTCAAAAATGCTACCAGTTTTCTTCTATCACCCACAGTTTTAAAGTTATTAGCAAAACAATTTTGGGGCGTTTTGTAATTTTTTACCTTTTTTATCTTTAATTAATTTCGTTTTTTCATATTTTTCAGATAGATAATTCTAACATTACGTCTTTAAAATTTTAATAATGGCTTCTAGAGGATGTACCCATAGTCCAGACATATTTTGTTATATTTGTGGTCGGTATGTTGTAAAACAAAGGACAAATGTAACGACCTTCATTAAGAGAGCTTATCATGCTTATTTTGGAATTAAATTAGGAGATCAAGACAAAAGTTGGGCTCCACACAAGGTTTGTCTTACGTGTGTTGCGGCACTAAGGAATTGGAGCAAATGTAAAAAGAAAAGTTTGCCATTTGGGATCCCTATGGTATGGCGCGAGCCTAGAAACCATACCGACGACTGCTACTTCTGTTCTTGCAATGTTAAAGGTTATAATGTAAAGAATAAAGAGAGCCTTCAATACCTAAGTCTTCCATCTGCAATAAGGCCGGTACCCCATGGTCCAGAATTTCCTATTCCCCGCCCACCCGAGAGTCTGGATCAATACAATTCAGATTCTGATTCAGCTCCAAATCCAGACAATGATGATGTTTATGAACAGCCAACAGCTGACCGAGATCCTCCTAAACCATTAACCCAAGCCGAACTAAATGACTTAGTCAGGGATTTGAATCTGCCTAAGGACTCTGCAGATCTTTTGGAGTCTAGATTGCAGGAGAACAATTTACTGGCATCCGACACATACTTCGCTTGGTACAGAAATCGTGAGAAAGACTTCGTGCCTTTTTTCGAAGAAGATGGTCCCTTGGTATTTTGCAAGGACATCACAGGATTAGTGTGCAAGCTAGGCATCGAATACCAAACCAGTGACTGGAGGTTGTTTATAGATTCCTCTAAAACCAGTCTAAAAGGAGTGTTACTGCACAACGGTAACAAATATGCATCAATCCCAGTGGCCCATTCTACTCATTTAAAAGAGACCTATGATAACATGAAACTGCTTCTGGAAAAAATTCAGTATCAAAATCACAGATGGATATTGTCTGGGGATCTCAAAGTCCTTTGCATGTTACTTGGGCAGCAATCAGGATACACTAAGATGCCATGTTTCATCTGCGAATGGGATAGTCGAGCACGTGACCAGCACTGGAAGAGGAAAACTTGGCCTCCTAGAGAGAATCTTACCCCATGATCAAAGAACATTTTACATGAACATCTAGTTGAACCAAATAAAATCCTCCTACCACTCTTGCACATTAAGTTAGGCTTGATGAAGCAGTATGTCAAAGCATTGAATAGAGAAGGTGAGTGTTTCAAGTACATTTGTTCAAAATATCCAAAGATTAGCTACAAGAAAATAAAGGAAGGTGTTTTTATAGGTCCTCAGATTAGAAAGTTATTGACAGACGATCATTTCCTGAACACAATGAGCAATAAAGAAAAAGAAGCATGGCTTGGTTTCAAAGATGTTGTTGAAAACTTCTTGGGAAACTACAAAAGCCAAAATTATGAAAGACTGGTGGAAAATATGCTTAAAAAGTTTTGCGCCTTAGGCTGCAACATGAGCCTGAAAGTTCACTTCTTATTTTCGCATCTTGACCGTTTTTCCGAAAATCTCGCAGATGTCAGTGAGGAGCAAGGGGAATGATTTCACCAGGACATCAAAACCATGGAAAGAAGCTATCAAGGAAGATGGCATACAAATATGATGGCGGATTACTGCTGGTGTCTGCAACGAGATCAGCCTAACGCATAGCATAAGAAAACATCAAAGAAGCACCGGTTTAGTCGTCATTAGTCAGATCTACCTTCGTAGTCTTAAGTCTTTGGAATAAGTCCTGAAATGTTTGCAAGTAAAGAAGGTAAATATATTTTGTTTCTTTCAGTTATTTTTTTATTGTTTCATAAACAAGCAATATGCTTGTCCAAGAGCTAGGAGCTATTTAATTCTGCTTTAATTAGGTTTTACTCTATCACCTAAATATTTCGTGCTACAAGGGGTGTTGTAATACCTCACCTGTCCCCAAATGTTAACCACCCATTGATGGGAGGGGAGAGAGTATTTTGCTGGGAACGGGACTGGTTGTTATATATATTTACCCTACATTATTATGTAAGCGTTACTGTAGTCTATAACAACAAAATTTATGGTTTAGCATGTGCAATCCAATGTTGGTCTCGATAAGATGGTTCACATTTGGGGATAAAGGGGGGATTTATGACACACCCTGTAGTAAGAAAACCATACGTGATAGGGAAAAACTAACTATATTTTTGAGATCAGCGCACTCAAATTATATAGAATCACCAACTAGTTTGTAAAAATCGATCGACAAGTTTTCAAATGTGTACTGGTGTTATTTATTCATAATAGTATACATAGAAATGTTCTATAACAGCTGATTAAGCCAATATTTTGTGTTTTTCAGATATCCACTGATGTATATAGTATATGATGCATTTTTCACTTGGTTGATTCTAATCTTATTTTAAATGAATATCATGGCTACTCCTAAGAAATTAAATATAAAATTAAGAAAAAGCAGTTATGATCCAATTATTGGTAATCTTAAAGATGAACTGATTCCTACAGGACTATTCCAACTACCATCCCAATCAGATGCACTTCAGCATTTCTATCATTTAAAAAGAAATGATATGGTTATGAACAATAAAGAAGCTGCAACAGTTGTACTTAATAAAGTTAAAAAATTCTGGGACTTAGCTGGCATTAAAACGCAAGATATTTCCAAAAGCAGAAGACCAAAAGAAAAGATTCTGACTTTAGTTAATGAGTATGAAACACTGAAAAAACACAAAAACAGGAATACTTTCGAAGGTAAAAAGGATATTTTTTGTAAAAAATTAGACATGCTATTGGATATATCGGCAGCAGATGCTATTGAAACAATAATGAAAGACAGAATGAGAACAACAAAAAACAAAAGCGAAGATATAAAATTCCTTGAAGATCAAAGAACTATTCGGAATATGTATATCTCCAGCCTTGATAAGTCTTCTGTAACTCGGACAGAAAGACGAAACCAAAGAATTCGACATGACGTAGAGAGAAAAGAAAAACTCTTAGCAGACATGGATGCAGGACCCAGTGGTGAACAAATGAATATCCCACCTGATGATGACATTCCTGTAGATAATGATGAATCAAGTAATGAATCAAATGATTCCGACTTTCAACCTTCGGCTCAAAGAAATCCTAAAAAAAGAATTCGCATGACATGAGCCTGTCAAAGTCTTCTTCTAAACGTTCATGTAAAAATACAAGAGCATCTAGTGCAAAACAACTTACGGCATCATTCAATCCTCCAGAGCATTGCATTGTTCACTGGGACAGTAAATTAATATTGAAAACTACAACTGACAAAAAGGAAGAAAGAATGGCAATCATTGTTTCTGGTTCTCCGGGTTTAAAAGTAGGCAACATTTTATCAATCCCAACTATAGAAAATAGCAAGGGCAAGACACAGGCCGAATGTTGTTTAAAAGCTTCATTCAGATTAAATATTTGGCCAAAACTGGACATAACACTACCAACAAAAACACTAAAATTTAAAAATCGCCAATTGAGAGCCAAAGCTTCTGAGGTAAAAGATTTTCTAAAAGATGCACTTAATTCAGCCAGTTCACCTCTATTTCCCAGAGGCGACTACAGAGAATGTGCCGAGGTTGCTCTATTGCTTCTTGGGGAAAACGTCTCAAACACTGGTGTGAGATGGGCTAAGCCTGGGGCAGTACACTATGCGAGGTGGATGCCAGCTGTATTATATCCAGCAAAGATGTACGCATTCTCTGATCAAGCTGGGTATGATTCAAATATGATAGCAAAACTAGAGCGAATGTGCATATTCAACTGCCTCTACTATACCGGGTGTACATAAAGTCAGGATCTATTTTTGTGAAGCACTTGAAAATTATATGGAATTCAATCATAAAATGATAAAGTGGTAACATTTATTAAATAAATAAGAGTAGGATTCGACGTGACGCCCATCAGTATCCCTGCGCAGCTCAAATCGTTCCGCAGCATTTCTAAACACATTCTGGAGCATTTGCGGGGTTATGTTATCTGCAGCAGTTCGTATACGTGTACGTAAGTTTTCAAGACTCGTAATCTTCGCCTGATAGACGTGCGATTTGATAAAGCCCCATGCAAAGAAATCTAAAGGGGTTAAATCTGGTGATCTCGCTGGCCAAGGTCTGTTGCTTCCGTGTCCGATCCAGCGATTTGGAAAACGTCCATTTAGATAATCCTGAACAATTTTGGCATAGTGACAAGGAGCACCATCATGTTGATAGACGACGGTACTAACAATCCTATCCCCGTCGTCTATCAACATGATGGTGCTCCTTGTCACTATGCCAAAATTGTTCAGGATTATCTAAATGGACGTTTTCCAAATCGCTGGATCGGACGCGGAAGCAACAGACCTTGGCCAGCGAGATCACCAGATTTAACCCCTTTAGATTTCTTTGCATGGGGCTTTATCAAATCGCACGTCTATCAGACGAAGATTACGAGTCTTGAAAACTTACGTACACGTATATGAACTGCTGCAGATAACATAACCCCGCAAATGCTCCAGAATGTGTTTAGAAATGTGCGGAACGATTTCAGCTGTGCAGGGATACTGATGGGCTTCACGTCGAATCCTACTCTTAATTATTTAATAAATGTTACCACTTTATCATTTTATGATTGAATTCCATATAATTTCCAAGTGCTTCACAAAAATAGATCCTGACTTTATGTACACCCTGTATAAAACCTTGGTTGCTTGCTTCCGTCGCCTGTGATGCACCTGTCAACGATTTAAATCTTTTTAATGAACTCATTGAATATAAAAATTATGATCACGATGTAGCATCCAGTGCTCTTCAGGGATTAAATGGTCAGCTATGGTATCTGACTGAGGAACTAGTGCCACTTGCTTTGTTTTCCCGGCAAATTTCAGATGCAGAAAAAAGTCTGATTGCAAAGTGAATGAAGAAAGTCTGTCAAATCAACCCGCAACACCCTCCTCCCAAAGGTCAGCCAATCTTCCCTAAGCTAACAAATACAACTAAGCTGTGTCAGTTAGTTGGTAAGGGTTCTTCAATTGTTTTCCAATGCTTGGGTACTAGTGGTGACTGGCTAAATGAACCTGTTACTTCTTGGAAAAATTGCAAATCTTTCCAAGTTATGGAGAACTTTGTCAAAAATATGAAAGTTGTAAATGATCGTGCCGAGAGAGCAATCAAGTTGACTGAAGATTTCAAAGACAGAATTGTTAATGATGAATCACAGAAACAATTTCTGGTAAAAGTTATACTGTAGAGCAACATCGACGTCTTCTTCCAGACTTCAAGAAAAAATCTTTGGCTGGAATGTATAATGATGTTAAGTGAGCGTTTATTGTGTAATGTTATGCAGAAGTATTTATCTTTTCAATTAAACTTTGGGATAATTTTTTAATCATTGTAAAAGGAATTCATTTTTGTTTAAAAATAAATGCAAAAAAAAAAAACGATGGGGAAAATGGAATCAGGTTTGTTCCCACTCGAAATATACTGATACTGTAGCTGGCTTGATAAGCTGGTCTAATTTCGAACCCATCGCCGCGAAGCTGCCTGGGATGATACTTCATGGTGGCGGTAACACCCCTAGAATATATAATTAATTAAAATAATATATTATTACCAAGAAAAAATAATATAGTCATATGTTTATTCACAGAGAAGCGGAAAAACTTTCGTTTTTTCAGTCAAATTTTTAGGTCCCATATAAATTGGGGGTGGGGGTGGGGGTCTGATGTTACCGGAACTCCAAAAACTGGTAACCATGTTGTTTCTTGCACCAATGCCCACAACATTAGCCTAGCCCGTTGGACCATTACAAATTTTAAAAAGTGAAATTATGGACCACCCTACTGAGCACATACAAGCGTGTGAATTTCGGCTCCTTTCACACCTTCTGCCCACAAAAAACGAACCATGGATCTCTGTTCTTCCAGAGTACAAACGAAAGCGGCGCAGCTATGCTCATTACTCGTACGATATGTGACAGCTACGAGTAGCCTAAATAAGCCTATACTGTTGCTATCCTAAATAAGCCTATAGATCTCAGTTTGGCTCGTTGCTACGAGTATATATTATACTGTATATTAGGGTGTCTCATTAATACATAGAATTTTTTTTTTTCGATTTTCTCTTGCTCGCGAATGCTGCCCCGATTTCAATAGGCATAGAGGTTCTAAAAATCGAAAAATGATGGGAATCGAACAGCATTTAGAGGTCACTCAAGTTTAACACTTTCTTGTAGCTATTTAGGAAAAAAAAGAAATTTCTATCATTCTCTTATTCTCTTTATTTCTGAACAAAAATGAAAATAAACGAAATGCACCTTTCATTAATTGAAATAAGCGCGTATAAATGGATTGTTTTCATCATCAATCTGTCCTACACTACTTGATTTTACTCTTCAAGCTCTCCTTCGTCTTGACGGGGATCAACTTCTGGTGAGCCCGAACCACCTTGAGGACGAATTGCTTCTGCTTCTCATCACGCGTGATGGTGGAATTGAATCTTTTCAAAGCGATACCACGCTCGGCGGCGTCATTGACCACCTTCAGGGCTTTCACCCTCTTTTGCGCCGTGATCCAATCCTGGTCATTGATCCAATCCTCTGGATCTTTCATGAGGAAGGTGGGAGACTCAGATTCTGGAAGGATCGCGCGGAAGAAGACTTCTTTTGTTCTCTGGGTGACGAAGAGCTCGATGGATTGCTGTGGATTCAAGTTCTTCGGATCGATCCGCTTGAGTCCTTTCTTCGTGGCGGGGGATTGAAGTCGTTGGACCATCTTTAGCTTCGTGTCCTTTGGAATGCGGTCGTCAAAGAAACCAAGCCCCACGAGATCCTCTGAGAGGTACCACAGGTGCCTTTTCAAGGACATGGATGCCGTGTGGCTGACTTCCTTGTCAGGGTAGGCCTCGAGCAGGCGAAGGAACTCTAGGTCGTTCAGTGGAGCTCGATTCAAGACCATTGCCTCATTCCACTGCTTCACGTACGCGAGGGAGATGAACAAACACAGCCGCCGAAGTCCTCCTTCTTCCCTGGCTGTCAGGTCCAGTTGGTGACGGAACATGAAAATCTTGAGGGCATAGATGGCTTTGGCCATCCATCTGGCGTGGTGATAGGCCCCAGGCTGACGAAATCCCCCCTGGACCTGACCGCCAAGGAAGCGGTAGGAAAGGATGAGGAGTTCACGGTAGTCTTCTCGGGGATGTGTGCCGTGGGAAAGCGTCTGCTGCAGGTATTTCTTCATGGAAGACGCTTGATTTGCCCAGTTGTCAGTTGTTGTGGGATTGCTTTCGTCACCGATGGACAAGAATGACCCTTTGTCAATGGAGGCCCACCGCTGTTGAAATCTTTTGAAGAGGAGAATGTCAGGGGAAGAGGACGGCCCCAGACATCGCACGAAGACATCCTTGAGTAAGATCTCCAAGACGTGGTGACGGCAAGCCAACCACAACATGGGACGGCCAAACTCCTGCTCAATGCGAACGCAAGCACCTTGGATCATCCCAGCGTTCACAGCTGTGGTGTCGAATCCCAGTCCAATGATTTGCTCCGAAATGCCAAAAGCCTGGACTTCCTGGAGTACGGCTGCAGCCTGTTCTTTTCCAGTGCCGTCCACCACAACGGGTACACCAAGAAGCTCCTCGACTCCATCGCCCGTCACCACAACAGCAATCCGGTCAACCTCCTTCTTCTCCTTGGCGATATCTTCCAACAGTTTCCCATCCCAGTGCAAGACTAAAGGACCAGAAGCTTCGAACTTTCGGGTCAACTCTTCTCCCATCTCCTTTCGGATCTTGTTCCGTGTTCGATGAACAGTTGCTGGCGAGATTACCAGGTCATCCAGGTCATGACCCAAACTCTGAGCTGCTGCTGCAAAGGACGACGTTGTTTGTCTCACGGACATGTTGTCGCGATCCCAAGCAGCGATGAGATTCGGGTCCGTGAGGGCATTCATTCGCCTTTTCTTTTGAGTCTGGGCCTTGCTGGTGCTGGGCGCTTGGTACGTCTCGTCGTCATCATCCTCGTCTTCCGTGTTCATTTCAGTGCTGCTACCATCCACCTCCAAGATCGCTACCTCCATGAGCTGTGTCACCCCAGCATCCCATTTACTCTTCCTAGCCGTGGCTGCAAGATCCCTCTTCCGCTTCACAGCTTTCTTCTTCGCTGTCTTCTGGTCCACCCCGCAAGACTTGACGACATCCTGACTTCCCTCTGCGAGGTGAGAAAATCCTTGTCCTCCTGAGGGACCTTGGAGGAGGATAGCGCGGAGGAGTGAGCCACGTCAAACACGTCTTCCAAATCCGACTTGAACATCCCCTCCTTGTACCGGTAACCCTCTTGCGGCTTTGTCCTGTTCTTCTTGAGTGCGTCGTAGGTATCGATCAACTTCGCCAGCTTCTCCCCTGCGTACTTCTTGGTGGTAGTTGGTATGTTGGCCTTCTCCCAGATGGGCCAGATGGTTTCCACCACCAGGCGAATGCTCTCCGATTTGGTCTTCCTTCCCTCTTGGTCTTGGTGGTGGTGGAAGTAAAGGAGCAGGCATTGCTCCTTCGATGGAAGTCGTGGACAAACAATCGCTGCAATTGGGGCCTTGTCCAGCAACCACAACTGGCTTCCTGCTCTAGTAACCATCACCTGCGAAAGAGAAGAAAATCTTGTATAAGTGAAACAGAAGTGGCGAACTTGAGTGACCCCTAAAAATCCTCCTACAGCTGTCAAGTTTTGTGATAACAATCCTTTATAAAGGTGTAATACGGGCAAGCGTCGCCCCGACCCGAAATCCTCCATTCGTATATTTGAGACACCCTACTGTATATACTATATTATCACTAAAATAAAAAGTGCGGATATTTATTGATGGACCCTCGTGTGTGTGTATATATATATATATATATATACATATATATATATATATATATATATATATATATATATATATATATATATATATATATATAGGGTGTCACTAGGTAATAGGGGGAAAATTAAACGATGGATATTTTCCTATGACACCCCCTAAAATTGTTCCATTTGGTGTAAAACATACGGAAGAGAAATTTGGTCCTGATTGGTCATCATTTAAAGGTCGCCCTCGTCACTGAAAACAAGACCCATTTGTTGACGTCAACAAGCTGTTCAGTGTTCACAGCTTGGGCCGAACCAGATAATAAAAACAAGGCAATTTGGTGAAATAACGAAAGTAAGACACTTAAAAACGCAAAGAATACAAACAGTTTATTATATAATCAAAATAGAAGACATAATTTGGCGAATAATGGTACAAAATGGGGAAGCAACAAAAGCAAAACTTTGAGAAATAAAATACATATACAGTAGCAGAATAATTGGTGCTCATACGCTGATCAGTGATTAGTTCTTTCGCGTCCTCACTAATGCTGATTTGTTCGGAGCTGGGTGTTGCTTTCTGTGGTCAGTGACAACTTGAACGAGGAACTGGAGCTGTTCTTCTTTCACTGTCAACTTTCCGTTCAGCTCCTTCACCAGAGCCACGGCCCGTTCTGCTCTGTCGTTCACCACTGCAAGTTTGGAGACCACATCCCGAGCTTGCACGTATTCAGAGTTTGACGTCCATGAACTGGGATGGTGGAGCAGAAAGCAATCTGGCAACTGAAGTTTGAGAAGAATCCTCGGGTGTTCTTTGTGATCAGTTGCTCCAGTCCTTTGCTGTCACTGAGGAACATAGTATCAAGAACCAAAGGTCGTTTTGGCGGCATGTGAGGGGCTTCTTGATCTAACGCTGCAACCATGCTGCACTTCACTTCCATCGATATCCTCTCATCAAAGAACGCCAGACCCACTGCCTCCTCCGAATGGTACCACAGGTGCGCACAGCTTCTTGGTGGTACCATCAGAGATCTTCTTGTGCGGGTATCGAAGGAGCGTCCTCATCAATTCCCAATCATTCAGCGGAGCTTCGATGGACAGATGAGCTGTTGCCCACGCTTTCATGTAAACTAGAACAGAAAAGAGGCAGATATCTCGAATTCCGCGTTCCTCAGTGTTCGTCAGTTTAAACTGTCTTCGGAAGAGCCAGATCTTGATGGCATAGAGCCCCTTAGCCATCCATCTCGCCCGGTGCATAGCACCAGGGGCGCGGAAGTTTAGTCCCTTGTATGGAACTCCTCCAAGAAAGATGACGGAAAGATCGAGGAATTCCTGATAGTCATCACGAACTTGAAGTGCTTGTGATTTTGCAAACTCAATGAGCTCCGTTCTATGCTTAAAAATAGCTGCTTTGGTGAACGCATCTGTGTCCGCAGTTTGGAACTGTTGCTGGTCAATGCGGGTCCAATAATCATGGAAGCGCTTGAAAAGCAGAATTTCTGGACCGGTAGATACTGAATCTAGCGATGCTGCGAATGCCGCCTGTAGCACCAACTCCAGTACATGGTGTCTGCACGCGCAGTGTAACAGGTCACGTCCAACTTTTTCTTCCAGAAGAACACAAGTTCCTCCACGGTGGCCTGTGTTTGTCGCGGTTGTGTCGAAACACACAGATTTGACATGATCGGTCACCCCATTCATTCAGGCAATCTATGATGGCATTTGTTTGTGTCAGCGCGGTTCCTGACAGAAGTTTTGGCACCCCGAGGAGCTGCTCTGTCCCGGAGCCAGATACAAGAATAGGTAAGCGGTCAACATATTCTCGTGACGTCAGATCTTGCATGAGTTTTCCGTCCCAGTGAACAGTCAACGGACTATTGCCTTGGAACTCGCTCTTCAGTTGCGGAGCCTTAAGGGTACGGAATTTTTCACGCTGACGATGAATGGATCCACGATTGATGTTGTAGTCGCTAGCATCATGCCCTAAGCTGGAAGCTGTCTCAAACAGCAGATATGTGGCCTTTCTTGACGAGAGTTGCGTGCGATCAAGCGCTGCCGCCAATTCCGATGTCATGATGTTCTTCGTTGCTCTTTGTTTAGACGCTAACGAACCACCACATGCTCCTTTTTCTTCGCTATCATCTGAGCTGGAGGATGAGGACTCCAAAACCGCTTCGTTGGATACTGCCTCCATTTCAGCTGCTGATCGCTTTCTTCGTTTCTCCTCTTCCTCCCGACGTCGAGTACAATCTTTGACTTGGCGCTGATGGGTCATGTCCAAACCTGCCATTGAACCTGGACGTCCTTTCTGGCGCTGCTGCTGAAGGAACTCCCAATCCTCTGGGTACTTGACCAATTTCTCACAATCAGCGTGGGCGATGTCAAAGAGACGATCGAGGCGTTCAATGAATTCTTTTTCTTTCGTCTTGTGTGAATCGCTCGTCCTTGAGGCGTGTTTTTTGAGTCCTTTCCACTCCTCGAAGACTTTATCCAGTTTTCTGACGCAGTGTGTCTCGAGTCTGGTTGGAATGTGAGCTTTCTCCCAGAAGGACATCACTGCTCGAAGTGACTTCCTCAACGCGTCACGTATTGTCATTTTCTTTTCATGGTGAAGGTAAAGGAAGTAACCGAATGCTTGCCTGTAGGAAGGAAGCTTGCATCCTTTCACCTCATCAACCGCTGCCCCTAATAGGTATATACACTTCCGGGTTTCCATCACCAGAAATCACGTAGCTGAAATGAGAAACGGTGAATCGTTAAGTATTGTTCACTTTATTTCTCAGATATTCAGACACACACAGATACACACACACACATATATAGAGATATATAGATATCTAATGAACGATTATGGAGACGCCGCGCAAGCATTAAACTTTGGAAGGCGGGGGCGACCTTTTATAGTTATTCAAATAAAAAGATTTTTCAGTCACCATGTTTTTTTTACCAATGGAATAGATTCGCGGGGTGTCAGCATGAAAATTTCAAACTTTGCATTTAAGTGACACCCTAATATATATATATACTGTATATAGAGTAGTGTCTCCAAATTAAGGGAGAGGCATTGGATCTATTCAACACTGAAGGAAAATAGCTTGGTTGTCAAGGAGCCAAGAATTTTTAACCAACCTCCAAAGAATCTCAGGAGCGCAACAGCAGGCAAAAAGTTAAAGTCTTCAAAAGAAGACTAGATGCTTGGCCCTGTACGGTACCAGATGAGCCCGGTGTACCTGGCTATGCGTGGCAGAGAGTGCAAGAGAACAATTCGCTCATTCACTAGGACTAGAGGCAAGGTCCCCCAGCATTGTCTGTGTGTGAAGACAGAACAATACACGCAGCTGGTACGAAGTTGCAAGGTGTGTATATATATATATACAGGATGTCCCAAAAAAACTATATACTCTTTGTAGCATCATATATTTTATAATTTAAAAAAAAAAACAATATAATGTTATAGCAATTGCCAATGAAAGGTAAATTAGTAATCTAATGATCAAAATGTTATAGCGAGTTGTTTGCATATAAATTTAATTAACTACGCCAAGTGCTCAAAATGTTCTCCGGCGGCATGAATGCACTTTTGAATGCGTCGACTAAGCCTGGCCTTGTTTTATCAAAGGCCTTGTAATGGCGAAGCCTATGGACCGAACGTAGTCTAGTCACTCACTAGCTTGCTTCGGACTTAGCCTACGCACTCATTCCACGATACAAACTCTACAGCATTCAACTTTATTCAGTTCAGCAAAAGAACCCATGTTGCGTAAACGTTTGACACTGGAGCAACGAAAAAGTGTTCTGAAATGGTATTGGAAATTTGAAAATGTGTCCCAAGTCCAGCGGCAATGGATCCAGGAATTTGGTACAAAGCCACCGACACGTCTCGCCATTACAAGCATCCGTGACAAGTTTGAGGCAGAGGGATCTGCTCAAGATATGCACAAGCGAAGATCTGGACGACGCAAATCAAGGGCGAGTGATGAAAACTCCGTTTTAGTGTTGCAGAAATTTAATCGATCACCACAGAAATCAGTTAGGCAATGCGGTCGTGAGACCGGAATCAGCAAATCAGGTGTTCACCGGATTTTAAAGTCGGCAAAATGGAAAAGCTACATTCCAAGTCTGTTACACGCCATGACTGAAGATTAGGGTGGCCCACTTTTCAATTTTTTTTTTAAAGTATAGGTTATCGTAGTTTTTCCCATTATTTGGCACTATACTAGCACATTGGTACCATTTTTACAAAAATTGATCAATATTTAGGGGTCTCGCATCGACCTTGAAATTACGAGTTTTTTTTTTAAAATGCGTACTTTTTAACTTTTTATTGAATTAAGATAAATCATTAAGTAGGGATGTTTTCTGAATCCTCTTGATGAGAGAAGTCGTTTGGTGTGCCTTCCAATGTCATACGACTAACGGTTTAAAAGTTGTGCCTGTATACAGGTAATACCAATGTGCTAGTATAGTGCCAAATAATGGGAAAAACCATGATCACCTATACTTTTCAAAAAAATCAGCAAATAGCAGACAAATAAGGAAGAAAGAAACAATAACTTAAACAATCACTTTTGCATTGTATTGACCACTATCACACGTCACTGGCTGCACTGCAACGTTGTCCCTCTGTGCTATGTCATCGTGGCGAGTGATGACTTCTTGAAGTCGCCGAGCTCTTTCCGGTTCTTTTCCACCACTTGCAGAAGATCCTGCAGCTGTGCCTCGTCCTTTGTGACCGTGTTCGCACAGTCTTGTATCAGTTGGACTCCTCTTTCAGCGACGTCATTGGTGACCTGGAGATTAGAGATCACATCCTTCAGACGACAAAAGTCCTCGTTCTCGTCCCACTTATCAGTTGGCAGGGTGAGCCACGAAGACCCATACATCTTCAGACCTGCAAATAAGAACCAGGAGGACTCGTCGATCAGGTCGGGGAGTAGCGTCATCTCGTCGACTGAGACGTTCTCGTATGTGAAGTCTTTGGGTACAGGGAGGTGGGAGAGCTTCTCTGCCATCTGTTGCTTCACAGTGCCATCCACCTTGTTGCTGCATAGAGCGAAGATGACGGTCTGAGGCCTCAGATGACGGTCTGAGGCCTCAGATACCAGAAGTGCCTCCTCATCACTGCCAGTGACGCTTCTGCCACCTCGCGGTCCACTGCCCTATACCTCAGAAAACGCTGGTATAGTACCAGGTCATTCAACGGCGCATCAGCTGCTACAGGGGCCGCCAACCAAGCTGGTACGTACAGAAGAGCGATGAACACCACGATCCTGTGCAGTTTGTCGACCAGCTCGGCGTCGAGCTCCAGCTGCCTACTGAACATCAGCAGTTTTGTGTAGTAGATGACCTGAAACAGAATAGGCACCATTGTAAGTAAGACAGGTTTATTGTTACCAATTACTTTGTTTGCGTTCTGTCTCCGACTCTCCTGACATGCCAGTATCATCATTCTCCATGGCCTCATCTCCGGTTTCGTATGCACACTTTGAGGTTTGCGGCTCCTGGCGAGGACGTTTTCTTCCTTCCTGTAGCTTTCTTTTTACAGCGAAAACTTTATCGTTCCCGCTCATCGTTGCCACCCGAGGACCACGTTGATCGAGGTAGAAGTCAATGTCTTCTTTCTTGTCCTTTTCGGACAGCAGTCGATTCTTCTTTATATCTTCGACAGCGTCAGATGCTCCGATATCCCACAGCTTGTCCACACTGTCCGAAAACTTCTGCCCTTTTCCTCCGGCGTCAGTTTCTCGTTTTCTGCTCTTTTGGAGTAAGTGCCACTCTTTCCACAATGCCTCTAGCTTCCGTTCGCAGTTGAGCTTTGTGATTGTTTTAATGCGGGCCATGTTCCAAAACTTTAAGACGTTGTTTACGGTTTCTTTGAATGCGTCTTTCCTGTTAGCAGTGTACTGGATAACACTGAAGAAGTATTGCAAAACCTGCCGTGTTGTTGGCAATTTGCTACCACTGATGGAGGACGACGGTTGGCCAACTAAAAAAATTTCCGAGGCCGATCTTAGAGAAGGTAGCGATGTTATTTTCGCCTTTCCTTTTGATGACTTTCTATTTGTAGCTTCAAGAGTTCTTCCAGTTATGGTTGCCATCGATTTGTCCATGACAAAGGATGAGGAACTCAGACAGAATTTCAAAATGTTATGATCTGCAAAAAAAGAAATAGGTTAGGTACCTGGCACAGGCATAGTGCATTTTCTAATTACCTATATACATTATACATTCCGTCCGGGTATGGTAACTCATTTTTTTGAAAAGGATAGGTGATCGTGGTTTTTCCCATTATTTGGCACTATACTAGCACATTGGTATTACCTGTATACAGGCACAACCTTTAAACCGTTAGTCGTATGACATTGGCAGGCACACCAAACGACTTCTCTCATTAAGAGGATTCAGAAAACATCCCTACTTAATGATTTATCTTGATTCAGTAAAAAGTTAAAAAGTACGCATTTAAAAAAAAAAACTAGTAATTTCAAGGTCGATGCGAGACCCCTAAATATTGATCAATTTTTGTAAAAATGGTACCAATGTGCTAGTATAGTGCCAAAAAATGGGAAAAACCACGATCACCTATACTCTTCAAAAAAAATTGAAAAGTGGGCCACCCTACTGAAGATGACCATGATCGCAGACTCGAATTTTGTGAATGGTTTCAGTCAATGGAAGCCGAAGACGTACAGTTTGCCAACAACATCGTGTGGTCTGATGAAGCTACCTTCAAGCTGAATGGCACAGTAAATCCACACAACTGCAGGTACTGGTCACTTGATAATCCACACGCTTATGTGGATAAACATGTTAATTTACCAGGATTAACAGCAAGGTGTGGTTTATCATCCAGGGGTTTGGTTGGACCATTTTTCTTTAATGGGACAGTTACCGGTGCCGCATATCTCGACATGCTGCGGACAGAAATTATACCTGCAGTTCGGAAGTTGTTTGGAAACGACGACTTTTACTTTCAACAAGATGGAGCCCCCCTTCATTATCATTGTGATGTCAGAAGGTACCTCGATGAAACGTTGCCTAACCGTTGGATAGGACGAAGAGGAAGCGTTGAGTATCCTCCACGTTCACCGGACTTGACTCCACTTGATTTTTACTTGTGGGGCTACCTGAAGGATGCAGTTTATGGTACAAGACCTGCAACACTCGAACACCTTAAGGATGCAATTAGGGAAAAGTGCGGGACCATCACAGCATCCACATTAGTCCATGTCTGCGAATCAGTTAGTCGACGCATTCAAAAGTGCATTCATGCCGCCGGAGAACATTTTGAGCACTTGGCGTAGTTAATTAAATTTTATATGCAAACAACTCGCTATAACATTTTGATCACTTAGATTACTAATTTACCTTTCATCGGCATTGCTGTAACAATATATTGTTTTGTTTTTTTAAATTATAAAATATATGATGCTATAAAGAGTAGATAGTTTTTTTGGGACACCCTGATATATATATATATATATATATATATATATAAATAATGAAAAGAACCATTAGACGAAAACGCTTGAGCACCATTCTGTGTTTCCTTTTCCTTCGTGGTTCATTTAATCATAAATATTATTCACGTGTTACTTTCATGAAATAATTTTCATATATATATATATATATAATATATATATATATATATATATATACAGTGCCCGCGAAAAGTATCCGATCACCCTTGAAATTTGTATTTTTTACATAAAAAACAATGTTTAAATGTATACTAACCTTATATTAGTATTTTGTCATCTGTCCTTTGGTTTGGATGACTTGTTCTAGACGTTTTGGCATGGATTTAATCAAGTTTTGACAAACTTCCACTGATATTTCCTTGCACCATACCTTTTTGATGGCCTCTTGTAATTTTTCGACTGAGCCAGTGTCGTTGCATTCAACCTTATCTTTTATTATTAGCCACAGATTTTCTATCGGATTGAGATCTGGACTATTACCAGGCCAATCCAAAATATCAAATTTATTGTCAGTAATCCATTTTGTCACTATTTTGGCCCTGTGACATGGTGCACCATCATGCATGTATGTTTTTGTCCTTTGGATTGCCATTGCCATTGGAAGTTTATCCTGTAGCATTGCTAAATACCGTGCACCATTCATAGTTGTGTTCTTCGGAAGAAAATATAAGTTTCCACGCCCATAGTAACCGAAACAACCCCAAACCATCACACTTGGAGGGTGTTTCATTGTCTTTAGGGTGTATTTAGGGTCCATCCTATTTGAGCCAATAGGCCGGCGAACCTTTTTTGGACAACTTCTGAATGTCAAAAATGTCGACTCATCGCTAAATAAAACCTTCTTCCAGTCATCAACAGTCCAATGAGTGTATTTTTTACAAAATGCGACACGTTTTTTATGCATTTTTTCATTAATGAACGGTTTCTTAGCAGCATGGCGAGATGGTAATCCGAGTTCTTTTTGGAGCCGCTCCTGGATAGTTCGTTCAGAAACACCAGATAACAAATTATTCATATTAAATTTTATTTCTTTCGCAGTTATTGTTGGGTTTTTCAATACTAAACGTTTCATAAGTTTGTGTTCGCGAATTTGTTTTTCTCGGTCTGCCAGATCGTTTTTTAGGGACTGGCGTGGTTAGGCCACCATTGTTCTTAGCCCGTGAAACCCATAAATTAACGGTACTTTGGGATATGTTTAATTCCTTAGCTATCTGTCTCTGTGATTTCCCACATGCATGCAAAGCAACAATAGCACCTCGACAATCACTCTTAAGTTGTTTTTTAGCACACATTATATATAAATTTTATTTACACCACTTTCTGTAAAAAAAAAAAAAATATCAAGAAATTTACACAAACAGTGAAATCTGACAAATTTGAGACACAGCCACCCGCAACGAAGGCTACCAGAACACTAATTTGAGAATGCGTTGGATAGCTCTCATATCAGCGAGCAACCTCAAAGTTACCAGATGTCGCTAGAACAAATAGAAAGTGAATTACGTGTCTCTGAATATCAAGGGAAAATATTGTATTTTCTTGAGTGATCGGATACTTTTCGCGGGCACTGTATATATACAGGGTGTCCCATAGTGCGGCATCATAGGAAAAATAATAAAAAAAGGCAAAACAAAAGCTTTTATTTACAGAACGTGCTCAATATGGCCACCATTGTTTTATTGTTCCGTAGCCCATTCACAAAATTCCATCCGCCGGTCGGGATCATCGCTTAATTTCTGTAGGATCTGAAGTTTATATGGATGTCATTTGTGAGCCTGAAGAATACGATGGATGCTACTTTTCGACACTCCTGTCTCGGCGGACAATCGCCGAAGAGACTTATTGGGACTTCTGTTAAAATGAGCAAGGATAGCAGTCGCTGTATCATCGTCAGTGGACCTCCTTGAAGGTCCACTGCGTGGTTTATCTTCTATGGATCCTGTTTCCTTAAGCTTTGCAACAAGTCTGCTAACACAACTCTGTGTTATTGGCTCGCGGTCTGGATGCAGTCTGTTAAATTCAGCAGTGGCCTCTCTTTGACTCCGATTTCCTATGAGTAGAATTATCTGGATTCGTTCTTCCTTGCTCACAGACATTATGGCCTGTAGAAAGAGAAAAATCTGAATTATGGTTAGTAGAAATATAAAAATATGAATTTCTCCTATAATGCCGGACTTATGGGACACCCTGTATATATATATATATATATATATATATATATATATATATATAAGGAAAATCCAAATTACTTCCATAGCTACGCGAAAAAGGAAACAAAACCAAGCGACGCTATTGGGACCTTAAGGAGTAAAAATAACACTGGTATGCATATGAAAATTTTTTGTCTGCTGCGAGGGTTTTTTCAACTCATATTATATAATTCGACCATGCTGAAAATGACATTGGTTTTCCTCAATCAGGTCAGGTTTTTTCTCTATTGGCCATTTATTATAAGTCCAATTTTATCCCCACTCGTGAAAAATGAAAACATTGTGTGAATAAATACTTTTATTCATACAATGAATATGGAAAAAAGTTTATTGAGGAAGGAATGAAGTTTTTTTGGCTTTCCGTCTGTGTTTTTCTTCGGGCACGTCTCGCTTCAAACACCAGCAATAGTCCGCCAGCATATTGATATCCCAGTTTCCCTGGTACCTCTCTTCCATTATTTTGATATCTTGGTGAAATCGTTCACCCTGTTCCTCACTATAATCCCCACAATTTTCAGGAAAATAGTCCAAGTGGGACCACAAAAAGTGCATTTTTATGGACATGCGCGACCCATGAGCTTTGAAAGCTTCCATCAAGTTTTCGACAACGGACTCGTATTCTGGACTTCTACGCTTGCCAAGAAAATCAGTGACAACTGATTTGAATGCCTGCCAGGCATCTTCTCAGTTGGAGTCATTGCGTTTTCGAACTGAGTATCCTTGATCAAAGTTCGAATTTGAGGACCATCAAAAACCCCAGCATTTAGTTTAGCATCAGATATATGAGGAAATTTACTCTCGAGATATCGGAATGCTGAACCCTCCTTATTCAATGATTTGATGAAATTTTTCATCAAGCCGAGCTTAATATGAAGTGGTGGGAGCAAAATTTTTGTTGGTGGTACAAGGGGCACTGAAACGACATTATGCGACCCAGGTTCAAAATTCTCTCTGGATGCCCATTCACGCTGTGCATAGTGCTTCTCATCCGCTCGGCTATCCCATTTGCAGAGGAAACATGGGTATTTCGTGTATCCCCCTTGCATTCCCAATACAAATGCCACAATCTGAAAAAAAATGAAAATATTTAAAGAATTTAGAGAATTTGTTCTATTAGATAAAAAAATCTATGCATTGGACTGTATCACTTCTGTGGGGAAGTTAAGTGTTCTTATACGCTCTCAAATAACCTTTGGAAAAACAACATAGTCAATAGCAATAGTTTACTTATGATATTAGTATTACCTTCAAATCTCCACAGATCCTCCAGTTATGTTGGTCGTATACGAGAGCATCCAGTAAAATTTTCATGTTATCGTAGCTCTCAGTAAGTTGTACGGAATGTGCTACAGGGACTGATGCAACCCTATTCCCAATGTTGAGAAGTACTGCTTTCAAACTTCGTTTAGACGAGTCTATAAATAGCCTCCATTCTGATGCGTTATATGGCAGGCCCAAGGATTCGATTAGCCCCTCAACATTGCAGCAGTACACTAAGGAAGAGGTATTTTCGTGCACTGCAAAAAACTTGGGGAATTCTTCCTCTCGTTTTCTATACCAGGAGAATGTTGTTCCCGGAGCCAGCAAGTTGTCCTCTCGAAGTCGTGAGCCCAAGATCTCGGCAGCTAATTTGGAAAGTCCTAAATCCCAGGTAAGATCATTAAGTTTGGCCTGGTTGAGAGGCCTCGGCTCATTTGAAGCGGTATTTTGAGGTATATACGACTGGGACTGGTCATTGGCATTGGTCATTGATTCATCATCAGAATCATCGAAGTCCAGGGTTTGAGGTGGGTCGGGTATTGGAATTCCAGGACCATGGGGTACAGGTCTCATAGCAGAAGGAATGTCAGGGTATACAACAATGTGTTTATTCTTCTTGTTAACTCCTGAAAATAGAAACACAGAAACATGGATATAAAACTTGCATATGAAATAGAAGAAGCATTCAGACAGTGGCGGCTCGTGAGGGAAGGCTGCGGTCTATAAGATATGAAATAGGTCGATGGAGTCTGTATATTTTCTTTCTTTTTCATTCAGATTGTCCCTTCTGGGACAATATGAATGAAAAAGAAAGAAAATATACAATCATTTTATATGTAAATGTAACTTGTATAACAATATGTATGTGTAAATGTATTTTCTATAACAATATGTATATGTAAATGTATGATTACCATTATGGTGAATATTATGCTATATATGGTGAATATTACATTATGGTGAATATTATGTCAAGTTTCATACGAGGATTTCAAAATATTTAAGAAAAATAAATTTATAAGCCCACCTTGGAGGTTTGTCATGCAGAAATAGCAATCTGTCACGTGATCCTTTCCTTCTCTCTAAATCATGGGAATTCCAAAAGGCAAAGATTTCGCTCTGCCTTTGCTCCATCTTCTCAAATTTTCAATGCACGTCTTGCAGCACATATGAGGGGCGAAATTTTTGTCCTGCTCTATACATTGTCTTCACAAATTTAGTGATTTGGGACTGGTTATTTGGCATGGTAACCGTCCCACATATGTAGCAGAATCTATTGGGATCATTTTTACACGCTCTATTCATTATGAAATATTTTATCTATATGCCTGAAAAGTAAAAAAAGATATTATACAAGTGAAGCAAGTGATGATAGATGTTACTGTTCCAATTCCGCTTTGACAAAATCACGAAAAATTCTATTTTACTTATGAGGCCATAGCCGGATAACCTGAGCTGATTGAGAAGAACGGATTGCAGATTCGAAATCAGCAGGAAAAACTCTATAAGAATCATTTACAAAACCCTTGACAGCAAAATTGATGCATACCAGTGTAATGAACTAACTGACGATCTAAAAGAAATATCTGAAACATTGAGAGCCCAGTGTGAATCAGTTTTCAGTACCCCAAAAAATGACAAAGCAATACCCGACATAGACGCATTCTTTGAAGAGAAATTGCAAGGAGAGTGTATAACAGACTTTGATTTTACCCCAGAAGATGTAGCGAGAGCTATAGGAGAAATGAAATCGCATTCAGCTGCAAGTCCGGACAATTGGAACGCATTGTTGATTAAAAATTGTAAAAATAAAATAGCTACACCTTGATACGGGATATGAAGAACATTCCTAGACACTGGGAAAATATCGAGCATCTCAAAAAGAGCAAACATTGCCCCTATATATAAAGGAGAAGATAGATCTCAAGCAAAGAACCGATGTCATTGACGTCCCACCTTACCAAAGTATTTGAAAGAAGAGTTAGATAGAAAATGTACGATTTCTTGGAGACATTGGAAAGATTCACCGAAAATCAGCACGGATCACGAGTTAGGTAGATCATGCCTAGCACAACTAATAGAACATTATATCAATATCCTAGATGCACTGGAAAGCAATGACAACTACGATGTCATATACACGGATTTTACTAAAGCTTTCGACAAATGTGTTCATGGTATAATAGCACATAAAATGAAATATATGGGAATAACAGGCAAAGTGAGAAAATAGATCTACAACTTCCTCAGAGAACATCTACGGGTCGTCAAAATTCAAGGTATATCATCATCAGAATAGGAAGTACGCAGCTCAGTACAACAAGATACAGTACTGGGCCCCACTCCTGTTCATTATCATGCTAACAGATATAGACAGTGAAATAAACACCAGCAGTATAGGAACATCCTTTGCAGACGAAACAAAGATCAGCAGAAAAATCAGCGATGTAAATGACGTGGAGGGCTTGCATGGGATACGAACAAAATATACAATTGGCCAGAAGACAACAACATGACATTTAACACCGAGAAATTTCAGCTCTTGAGATGGGGCAGGGACAATTCGACGTGGCCGACTCGATACGACCCAACTCGATGTGGCCGACTCGATGTCAGGACAACTCGATGTCAAGCCAAGTCGATGCCAGGCCAAGTCGATTTCATTTTCTTTATATATTTAATGTGGGTTAACTAAATGCCCGGTTAGGTCAACTGTACGCCCTTAACGATTGGTTAGGTTAAGTTGTGATATTTTCGTTTAGGGATATCACATCGAGTTGTCCTGACATCGAGTCGGCCACATCGAGTTGGGTCGCATCGAGTCGGCCACATCGAATCGTACCCAACCCCTTGAGATATGGTACAAATGAGGAACTTAAACAGACTGCATATTATACCCCACATAGATGTGGAAATTCTGAGAAGCACAAAGGCGTTCGATCTGGGTAATAATGACCGATGATGTGAAATTCGAAATACAAAATCAGATAACGGTAAATAAAGTAAGAAAGCTTCTCGCTCTTCCACCAAGCCAGGGGTAGAGGATGGACAACCAGCTTAATTTTCGTGTGAAAAGAGACCATCACACGGAACATCAACGAGGTTAACGAGGAGATACATAAAGTAAATATATATATATATATATATATATATATATAATATATTATATATATATGATGAATAAAACCACGAAGGAAAGGAAACACAAAATGGTGCTCAAGCGCTTTCGTCTAATGACATCCTCAGGAACACTGAAGTACATAAAAGGGTTACAGCCTGTATATGGGTTACAGAAAAAATAAATAAATAAATAAATAATATACACATACACACATATATATATATATATATATATATATATATATATATATACACATATACCTATATATATCTATATATATATATATATAAATACAATAAACGGAGAAGTAAAAATTAAAAATTAAAGGATTATCAGAGAGGCATACAGATTTGTAAGGAAAAAATATCGATTTTTAGCACAAGATCAAATGAATTATAAAAATACAAATTTATACTGGAAATCTGCCCGGGTTTTAACACTCTGCCTTTTATGGTTAAGTTTCGATGTATGTAAAAATAAAATGAAAATTAAAAGTTAATAAAGTAGCATACAAGTTTACCAAAGATTTAGCGTTCTACCCTTCTTATCTAAATCTGTTTTGAAGGAATTCAAAACAACAGGATCGAATTGAAAAAGACCTTTGCTTATGTTGAAGTTATTTGAAAGTTGAATAATGGCAGACTCAAGAATATTTCTATTAACAATGTTGCTAGAGTGGAATAAAACTGAAGCATTATTCCAATCAATACAGTGGGATAACTCTGACAAATGGACAAAAAGGGCACTGGACAACTGTCCTGTGCTAACGGAATATTGATGCTGTTTTATACGTGTGTGCAAATCCTTTCCCGTCTGACCTATGTAAAAGGAATCACATTGTTTACAACCAATTTTATAGATAATGCCTGAATTATTGGTAGGGCTATTTTTTACTATGATATTTTTCACAATATTGTTATGAAAATACTACATTAATATCCAAAAGTTTAAGTACATTAGCAATGTCTAAAAAGCCCGGGAAAAATGGAAGTACTAAAATATTTTTTGACAAAGTACGAGTGTTATTATTGACACGATAGAAAGTTCGTTTTGCCTTGTTGAGACAAGATTCCATAAACGCAGATGGATAACACAGATCACTTCCAATACCGTTGATTTTTTCCAATTCGGCATCGATGTATTCCGGACTGGCGATCCTAAGGGCGCGGAGAAACATTGATGAAAAAATGGCCTTCTTAGTGGGGGTGTCATGTCCCGAGTAAAAGTGTACGTAGGACAAATTGTTTGTTGTTTTCCGATAGATACTAAACTTAAAACCTGGGCTTTCCCTATGTACACGCACATCCAAAAATGGGATTGAATTGTCTTGTTCCACTTCTAAAGTAAACTTAATGGAGGGGACTTGATCATTTAACTGAAGGAGGAAGTTATCCAGGTCACGATTCATGGGCCAGATACACAAAATATCGTCGACGTACCGCAACCAAGGGATGCCAACTCCCAGGATTCTCGGAATGTAAGTAA
Organism: Bathynomus jamesi; assembly: GCA_023014485.1. NCBI lineage: Eukaryota > Metazoa > Arthropoda > Malacostraca > Isopoda > Cirolanidae > Bathynomus > Bathynomus jamesi. The sequence continues at coordinate 2,413,423 of JAJOZX010000001.1, forward strand.
TTTCGAAAAACTCCATATAAATATATATATATATATATATATATATATACAGGGGTTAGACAAAATAATATGAACACCCGCCGATTTCACCAGTTATCTTTACGGACTGCTCAGACACAAAGTGAACTGTCAAATGACTGGCAAACCTATTTAAATGCGTAACAGAGAGTGTATACGTCATGTTATAACCCTCACGTTGTTTTTGCAGATCTGAGTGAATTATGAATTAGCAGTTATGAAAGACCTGTCAGACTTCCAAAGAGGGCAAATTGTCGCAGCGCAGATGGCTGGTGCATCGGTGACGAAAACCGCTCAGATGTTCAATGTATCCAGAGGAACTGTCTCTATGGTCATGTCTGCATACCAAAACCATGGAAAGACAAGCACCGACAAATGCAATAGTGGACGCAAGAAGAAGCTGTGTGATCGAGACCGCCGGGTGCTAAAGCGCATTGTGACAAAGAACCATAAGACCACAGCTCCAAAAGTGACTGCAGAGCTTAACCAGCATCTTGCAAGCCCGGTATCGACCAGAACTGCACGTCGCGAGCTCCATGGAGCTGGATACGATGGGAGGGCTGCAATTGCCAAACCCTTCCTTTCGCACATCAACATTGAGCGGCGCAGAAAATGGTGTAATGACCATAAGAATTGGTCAATGGACCGGTGGAAGAATGTAGTCTACTCCGACGAATCCTCTTTTACGCTATTTCCATGTTCCGGTCGAGTTTACGTCTGGAGACAGCCTAAAGATGCTTATGACCCCGACTGCCTGACCCCAACCGTTAAGCATGGAGGCGGATCTGTGATCGTTTGGGCAGCAATATCGTGGAATACTCTTGGCCCAGCTGTAGTACTGCATGGTAGGGTTAACGCCCAGGTCTATCTGTCAATATTGGTTGACCAGGTCCATCCCATGGTCCAAACGCTGTTTCCCAATGGCGGCGCCGTCTTCCAGGATGATAATGCACCAATCCACACCGCTGGGGTCGTTAAAAACTGGTTTGAAGAGCATGTTAGTGAAGTAGAACGCTTGGATTGGCCTCCACAATCCCCGGATCTTAACATTATCGAGCATCTGTGGTGTCAGTTGGAGCAGCAGGTCAGAAGCCGATTCCCACCGCCGGCGTCTTTGGAGGAACTAGAGCAGGGTTTGCTCGAAGAATGGCTCAGGATTCCTCTAGCTACTGTCCAAAAGCTGTATGAATCAATTCCCCGACGCATTGCAGCTGTTATTGCCACTAAAGGAGGACCAACTCCATATTAAGAATAAAAACCGCCATTTATCAAGGTGTTCATATTATTTTGTCCAACCCCTGTATATATATATATATATATATATATATATATATATATATATATGTGTGTGTGTGTGTGTGTGTGTGTGTGTGTGCGTGTGCGCGCGCGTGTGTTGTGGAAGATGCATGATGCAATGAAGCACAATGTTTAAAAACTCAAAGTTTGAGAAGTATTTCGTACATGCTAGCATATCTTAAGTTTTACTTTACAGACATAATATAAACTTGAATAGCAGTAAATACAGTTTAGCCGTCTGAACTATAAGTCTACAGCAATGAAGGAGTACTAAATTTGGTTTTTTGTACTTCTGAAATATGAAATCCTGGCTTGCACTACTGTATATATATATATATATATACAGAGGGGAGGGGCAACAAGCTTGACCTTCGTGAAATGAGGAACCTTCGCGCGGAATCTTTAAAAGGTTGTGGAATCGCTTAGCCCTTTTATGTCAGGAATACGACAATGGCTATTCTTATTATTGTATAATGTATTATTGTATAATAAGGGTTAAGAAGATAATTTAAGATAAACAGTTAATTATGATAATAATAATAAAAGTAATAACAATTTTCAATTCTTCAATTCTTCAGCTCCCAGGTAGGCTAGTCAGCCTGTCAGTGGACCCAGCCTCTTTCGCCACTCCGCCCTGTCCAGCATCACTCCCGCTTCTTCGAGCTCTTGAATGCTGGGCAAGTCGTATCTTCGCAAGCTCTCCTCCACTTCGTCCCTCCATCACCTTCTCGGTCTCCCTCGCGGTCTTCTGCCATTCGCTGGTCTCCACTCCCAGCACCTCCTCGCAGTTCTCCACTCCTCCATTCTCTCAAAGTGGCCCAACCATCTCAATTTAGCAACGTCGATTTTTCTCAAAATCGGCGTTACTCCCATATTGGCGCTTATTTCTTCATTCTTTATCCTATCTCTTCGCGTCTTTCTCAGAATAGTCCGCAGCGGTCTCATTTCTGCCGCCTGAATTCTGCTTCGATCTGCCATGCGCATTCTCCAGTGTTCTGACCCATAAATCAGTATTGGTGTTAAAACTGTTTCGAAGATTATTTTCTTAGTCCTAAGGGGCATATGTCCATCTCAGTAGCGGGTATAACATTCCGACATTTTTACTAAACTTTGTAATTCTTTCAGTTATTTCTTGTACAGGGTGTCCCATAAGTCCGGCATCATAGGAAAAATAATAAAAAAAGGCAAAACAAAAGCTTTTATTTCCAGAACGCGCTCAATATGTCCACCATTGTTTTCAATACACAAATTCAGACGTCATACCCAGTCAGCAAGCACACGGTGAATGATGTCAGGAGTAATGGTGTTACGTGCCCCAATAATGCGCTGCCGCAAATGTTCAACACTCCTAATTTTCTCTGCGTATACCAGCGCTTTCAAGTGGCTCAAGAGATAAAAATCTAGTGGCGTGAGATCCGGGCTTCTAGCTGACCATTCCACAGGCCCTCGACGTCCTATCCAATGACCATGGAATTGTTGGTACAGGTATTCCCTTACTTGGGTGCTGTAATGTTCAGGAGCGCCGTCTTGCTGGAACAATGTTGTGAAGTTTCCTTCTTCGTTCAAGACACTGGGAAATGCTTCTTCCTTGAGCATACGTAGGTAGGTGCCTCCAGTGACATGTTCATCGAAAAAGAGGGGGCCTATGATGCGATCCTTCCAAATGCCACAGCATACCATCACCCGAGATGCACCTTGTTCCTTTGAAGAGGTATACCAGTGAGGGTTGTTTTGAGGCCAGTAGCGGGTGTTCTGTCGATTTACCTCACCATTTCCATAAAAAACAGCCGCGTCACTGAACAGAATGGTGGACGGGAAATTGGCATCCCGAGCATAAGAAAAATATGAATTATGTTTTGTAGAAATACAAAAATATGAATTTTTCCTATGATGCCGGACTTATGGGACACCCTGTATATTACCACTTTCTTTAGTAAACATACTCCCTAGATATTTAAATTTTTCAACATTTCTTATCCCCTTATCTCCTATTTGAACTGCGAATTCTCCCTCTCTTCGACATACACTTAATATTTTTGTCTTTTCTACATTCATTTCCATTCCCCTCTCCTTCAAACATTCATTCCAAAAAATTAAAACTTGTTCTATATCTTCTCTCTCTGTCGTCCAGAATGCTATGTCATCTGCATATGCCATTATTCCATTATTATTATTCATTTCATGACGTCGCTTGAAACTTGCAATTACTGTGTCCATGTTGGCTATAAACAGGAGTGGTTATATAACACTGCCCTGCTTCACCCCTGTTCTTTCTTCAAACCACTCATCATTTTTGTGTCGTCCTTACTTTGTATTCGCTAACTTGACACAAACTTTTCAAAGTCCTAAGAAGTGTCCCCCGTACCCCATAAATCTCCTCCAAACATCTCCACATTCTTCCTCTGGGCACTGTATCTAATGCTTTTTTAAGATCTATGAATATTACATAGATGTTAGTATTAAATTCCCATGCCTTTTCTATAACAGAACTGAGGCCAAAAATAAGATCTACCGTACTTCTATCTTTCCGATATTCCCCTATAATTCTCACATCTACCTGAGTCACCCTTTCCTTTATATATAGGAACGATGATTGTTTTTCCCCAATCACAGGGGACTTGACCTTCTCTCCAATATTTATTCAACAGGTTTCGAATTTTTTCTTTCATGGCTTCGCCTCCCTCCTTCATAAGTTCAATCGGAAACTCGTCCACTCCCGTTGACTTTCCATTCTTCATTTTATTAACAGCCTCTTCCGGTTCTTCTCTGGTAATAATTACTTGTTCTTCTAATTCCTGGTATACAGTATTCCATCTGCTTCCTCCACTTCTCCTTCTGGATCTCCATCCAATAAATCTTTAAAATAATCTGACCATCTTTTATTAATTGCTTCAGGTTCCCTTATCACATTTCCCGCTTCATTTTTAATGCTGTATATATACTTTTTTCTTTTCCTTCCTATAAGATTATTATTATTATTATTATTATTATTATTATTATTCATTGTTAGAGAATATAAAACTTATTTAAGTCTGAAATCAAGTAATGTGACTGAAAGGCCATATATATATATATATATATATCGTAAAGAACGACGCTTGTATAGGAGATATTCCGCGCAAGACGAGAAAGAGAAAACAACAAATGAAAAAACGAAGTACCACCTGGGAAACGAACCCGGGATCTTCCGATTGCCGGTCAGACGCGATACCACTACACCATGGTCTTCACTCTTCCAAATGCCGTAATTCCTCTACATACTCGCAGAAACCAATGCCCCAAGGGGGCACCTCCCGCATGCCGTAACATTATATACATTCAACTGCAAAGAACACGCAGTATAAATAACGTAAAGAACGACGCTTGTATAGGAGATATTCCGCGCAAGACGAGAAAGAGAAAACAACAAATGAAAAAATGGTACTTCATTTTTTCATTTGTTGTTTCTCTTTCTCGTCTTGCGCGGAATATCTCCTATACAAGCGTCGTTCTTTACGTTATTTATACTGCGTGTTCTTTGCAGTTGAATGTATATATATATATATATATATATATATATATATATATATATATATAATTAGCCATGATAATAATGATAATATTTGCTGTTCATGATGATTGCCCCCTAATATATAAATATTTTTCCGGATTGAAATATGTAAGGTACCCCTGGATTAGATGAGTGTAATTTAAATGAAATTAATTAATATTTTCTAGATCTATTTCGTAATACCAATATTAGAACAAAACAAACAAATTTTATGAATTAACTGTATTTATTCTAATTTTATTTTGTGTGGTATCATTATTTATTAATATATTAAACCGAGACGCTGAGGTCACGGTTGGCGTTAAAGAAATCTTTACTACTTGCCAGACATTACAGTTCTTATATACAAAATATATATGTTGGTTTCATTTACTAGTATATATATATATATATATATATATATATAAAGAATGAAATAATGGGGACACATGGGTCCGGAATGGTCCCAACGAAAAACCGGGTGGATGAAAGAGAAGACGAAATAACGAATAACAGCAAAATAACGAACAACAATTTAATAACAAAAACGATATAAACAATCTAATACGGAAGGAAGACATAGATGAAAGGAAAGAAATAAGTAAAAGTTGCGAAGTAGACAAACGGTCCAACGAGCCAAATGAAAGAGAAGCAGGTTCGAAAGACAAAAGAGGGCATTGTTCCGAAAGAGAAAACGAGTGACTGCAAAATCAAGTAATTGTAAAGATAACAACATCAGAAAACTATTAAATGATAGAAGCATACAGAAAAAGAAGATGCTATAGAAGCGATAAAGGATAACTCAAAGTAACGCAAGAAACAACAGAAAACAAGAAAAAACAACTGCCTAGATTTGGTATTCACAAACAACAGTAATCTAATTGAATTTCGCAAAAAGAAAGTCGAAAAACCATGCGACTATCGGATCTTTAAAAAATGAGAACAGTGATTTATCTGATGATCTAACAGGTGTATCTGAAATATTAAGAGCTCAGTACGAATCATCTTTCAGTATCCCAAAAACTGAGAAATTGATATGCGATAGAAACGCGTTCTTTGAAGAAGAACCACAAGGGGAAAGTATAACGGATTTCGACTTTACGACGGATCATATTACATAAGCCATAGGGAAACTAGAAACACACTCAGCGGCAGGACCGGATAAATGGAATGCCACATTGATCAAAAACTGCAAGAATGCAATCGCTGAGCCCTATACTAGATATGGAGACGATCATTAGCCACGGGAGAAATACCGGGCATCCTGAAGAGCGCGAAAATAGTCCCAATATATAAAGGAGGAGATCGATCCGAGGCCAAAAACTATAGGCCAGTATCGCTTACATCTCATCTCACTAAAATATTTGAAAGACTAGTTAGACAGAAAATCTTTGACTTTTTGGAAACTCAGAAAAAATTAAATGATAACCAACATGGTTTCGGTCAGGCAGATCATGCCTATCACAACTAATGGAACACTATAACAACATTATTGATTCACTTGGAAGTAATGAAAACTATGATGTACTATACACAGACTTTGCTAAAGCGTTCGACAAGTGTAACCACGGAATCATAATACATAAACTGAAATATATGGGAATAACAGGAAAAGTAGGGAAATGGATATATAATTTCCTTAGTGAGCGGCGGCAAGTCGTTACAGTACAAGGAGTATCTTCAACAGAATCAGAGGTTCTCAACTCGGTACCACAAGGAACAGTATTAGCTCCACTACTCAGTCTACTCTTCATAATCATGCTAACTGACATAGATGAAGACGTCACTAGAGACAGCACAGTAACATCCTTTGCGGATGACACAAAGATCAGTAGAAAAATAAGAAACCCAGAAGACATAGGATCTCTACAAACTGACATAAACAGAATCTACAAGTGAACGGAAGACAACAATATGAAGTTTAACACCGAGAAATTTCAGCTATTACGGTATGGACAAAGAGAAGACCTAAAATCCATGAAATATTATACCCCAAATGGACAGGAAATTCAGAAAAATTCCAGAGCAAAAGATTTAGGGGTTGTAATGACAGATGATGCGAAATTTGAAACGCAAAATAAGATAGCAGTAAACAGAGCAAAGAGAATAACGGGTCAGATATTGAGAATCTTTAAACGACGGGATAGGAATGTAATGATCCCTCCACTGAAAACCCTGATAATACCCACATTGGAATACTGCTCAGTCCTAACATCCCCATATAAAAAAGAAGACATTAGACAGCTGGAGGGGATCCAAAGAAGCTTCACAGCCAAGATCAATGGGTGCAAAGAACTAAATTACTGGGAAAGGTTACAAGAACTAGGCCTATATTCACTGGAAAGGAGAAGAGAGAGATACACCATTATTTACACTTGGAAAATAATGGAGAAACTAGTCCCTAATCTTACTCTGAATCCCATAACTCCCCAAAGAACGGTGGAAAGTAGAAGCGGTAGACTGTGTCATATTCCCAAATTGAAGGCGAGACAGGGAACATCCTTAACCCTGAAAGAAAATAGTTTTGTAGTGAGAGGACCAAAACTGTTTAATCAATTGCCCAAAGACCTAAGAAACACGAAGGGAGTTGCAGTGGAAATCTTCAAAAGAAGACTAGACGCCTGGCTCAGAACAATCCCCGATGAGCCGGGGGTACCTGGCTATGTGAGGTGGAGAGCGCAAGAATCCAACTCACTACTTCACCAGGCCAACTCGAGAGGAGGGGCGACAAGCTTGACCTTCGCGAAATGAGAAATCATCGCGCGGAACCTTTGTAAGGTTGTAAGGTTATATATGTATATATATATATATATATATATATATATATATATATATATATATATACACACATTGTTGTTTGCTTATTATATATATATCAGCAGAAGCCTTGTGCTCCAGAAATGTATCTTCTGCACAAACGCTTCCAGAAAGATAAAACTAGCGGGGGTCCCACGAACACGACGTAACTCGCCAGAATGCTGCGTAAATAGTACTCGAATGTTTGTTTGTTTGTTTTTGTCTGTTTTTTGTTTTTTGTTTTTTGTTTTATACTCATGAAAGACCATGAAAGAACCCCACAGGAGGATTTTTTTTCTCGTGAAGGAAGGCGAGGATGTGAATCCTTTTCAATTTTTTTTAATTTTAATTTTTCAATTTTTTTTCCTCATGAAAGACCATGAAAGACACCTCATAAAGGGGGCACCTTTATGAGGGAAGGCAGGAGACCGTCATGAAGGACAGTGAGGGGGAAATTTTCATATTGATCCAATTTCCTCTCCCCAAATGCGGCTATACTACTCACATCCTCCTTTACGTCTCACTGTTGTGTCGGCTCGGATGATGTTATAGTTGTCAATTTGTATTTCTTTTTTGTCAATACAGAACTCACAGTTTTCACAGTTCGCCTGGCAGTCCTTTAGATTGGTTTCCTTGAGGCATGCAAAATCTGCTCCGGTTTCTTGCATGAGTCCTTTCAGGTATAAAATTTTGTCTGGGGAATGGTTTCATTTAAGGCTCTGAATGTTGGCTAGGATTATTTTTATTTTTTCCCTTTCGTTTTTGCATGTGCTTCCGATTCATTTTTCCAATGGTGGTGCCGGTTTCATTGCCTTGCGAACCTCCGAGAATTTTCCTCTCTTTATCTGTTTCGATAACAGTTGTCCCGATATCGCATTTAATGTCTTTCTGTATGCCTTCTGTACGGTTTCTCTGCTCCCTGTATTTGTCAGTTGGCGTTGTATTTGTTGGATGGTATTCAATAGTTGAATTATGTAGGCTACATCTAAAAAATTGGTAGCCTTCTTTGTTGCTGGTTTCGTCTGCTCACCTGTTGGGTTCCTTTGAGGGTCGTGGTGGTGATAACGGCATTTTTGTCCGTATTTGCACGGACGGTATTTGCAGTACCCTTTTGCGTAGTATTTACAGAGGGTATTTTCCACGCTTCTACTTCTTGTTATTTGATTATTTTCTGTTCTTAATTTTGATATTATCATTATTTTTCTTTGGCTGTTTATTTCTTACGTTTTTGTTTTTTATTTTTTTGTCATTTTGCTCGTTGGGCAGTTTTACAACTTCGCAACTTTTACTTATCTCTTTTCTTTCATCTATGTCTTCATTCCGTATTATACAGGGTTATTACAAAAGAAATAGACAGTTTCAAATATTTATTAAACCAAAACTATTTATGATATTGACATTTACTATGCACAGTTTTGTAGAGAAACTCTTGAAGTTTTAGCCACGTCGTACGTAAGCAACCGACTGTTTGGAAAGTTTTGCGGAAACGGTTGAAAATTATTCCTTACAAGCTGCAGATATTGCAAAGTCTAAGTGACCAGGACAAAAACACACGCCGTGATTTCTGTACAGAAATGCAGGAGCGATGTGAAGATGAAGATGGGTTTATGGAGCGTCTAATTTTCAGCGACGAGTCGACTTTCCACATCAGTGGGAAGGTAAACAAACAGAACGTTCGCATATGGGGTACTGAAAATCCTAGAGCAACAGTGGAGCATGTGCGACATCTCGACATGCTAATGAATTGGCTGATGCCTCAACTGCACGAAGACAGTGACAACTTCATTTTTCAACAGGATGGAGCCCCGCCCCACTGGCACCGGCAAGTTCGACATTACCTCGATGCAAATCTTCCAAAGCGCTGGATTGGCCGCGCAACAGCCGACAACATGTCACTCATACGTTGGCCACCACGAAGTCCAGATCTAACAGCTTGCGACTTTTTCTTATGGGGATATGTCAAAGACAAGGTGTTCGTCCCTCCCCTTCCTGTTAATTTAGATGATCTGAAACAACGTATCACAAGAGCTGTTGCTAGTGTTAATGAAGATATGCTAACGCGTATTTGGCAAGAAATCGACTACCGCGCTGATATATGCCGTGTGACTAGGGGTGCACACATCGAACATCTGTAAGTTGCTGTAAAATATTCCAAGACTTTCTCTATAAAACTGTGCATAGTAAATGTTTCCACATTATCCCCTTTTTTTGTAACACTCGAATTTGCTTTCTCCATTTTTTTAAATATCGCAAAGGAGTTTGCAGTCTGTGTACATGCATCACACAAAAATTTGATTCCCACGATCTGTTTCGCGTTCGAGACGAGAGATATTTTCCTATCATCCCAATTCATGCAGGTAAAGTCGTGCAGTTTTCGAAAGGAATCGCATCTTATTGCTGCATTTTCAGTTATTATATTATATAAATAATAATATTTATATTATAATAATTATATTATAATTATTAATATTTATATTACAATAATTATATTATAATTATTAATATTGTATTAATTAATATTACTATTATTATTATTATTATTATTATTATTATTAATGAAGATTATTATTATTATTATTATTATTATTAATGAAGATTATTATTATTATTATTATTAATATTATTATTAATGAAGATTATTATTATTATTATTAATATTATTATTATTATTATTAATATTATTAATATAATTATATATTATATTAATTATATTATAATAATAGTATTAATTATAAATAACACTTTGACTTGAAGATATAACCCATAGTTGGGCGATTGAAAATCATCTAGTGGTGGGTAGCATTTGTATAAAGTATCATCCTAATTTATTAAACGGTTAAAGAGCAGAAACGAAAAACACTCTGACCCCTACTGTGACCTTTACCTTGAAATATGAGCTAGGGTGTAGGCGATTACAAATCATCTGGTGGTGTGTAACATACGTACGTGTAAAGTATAATAATCCCTTCATTTATTCAAATTATGGAGCAGAGAAGAAAATACCATGACCCTTTCTGTGACCTTGACCTACGAAAAATATCATGACTTCTGCTGTGACCTTGACATGGAACGTATAACCCAAGGGGTGGACGATTACAAGTCATCTGGTGGTGTGTTAAATTTGTGTAAAATATCGTCTTAATTCCTTCATTTATTCAAAAGTTATGGAGCAGACACGAAAAACGCTCTGATCCCTGCTGTGACCTTAACCTTGAAGGCATGACCCAAGGGGGTGGCCGATTACAAATCAACTGATGGTGGGTAACATTTGTGTAAAGTATTATTTCAATCCCTTGACTTATTCAAGAGTTATGGAGCAAACGCCAAAAACATTCTGACCCATGCTGTAACATTGACCTTGAAAGTATGATCCCAGGAGTCATATGTGGGTGGGTAATAATTGTGCAAAATATCATCCCAATCCTCTCATTTGTTCAGAAGATATGGAACGGACGAATATTGGAAGTCTTCAGTGTGGGACTACCAATATGTAGGCTCGAAGGCTTCAATTCATTATATACTAATATAGGCTGATGCGCTATTCAGTAATTCATAGATATCAGTGCTTGTATCCAATTTGTTAACATTATTCAGATTCACAAAAAATGTTCCTTTTTCCTGCCATGTTCAATCCCCAAGATTCTTCGTCTGACTAAGTTTTCAGAACATTCCCTTTTTTTTAGTCAAGCAATAAAATGTAATGAAAATTATCTTAGGAAAATTTTAAGCGAGTTAGAGAACATTTACAATTAGCTCACGAATCACTTAAATTTTAAATGCAGCGTCACAGATTTTACTTGAAGCTCACAAAGTAGTTAAATTTAAAATACAGCTTGTCACATTTTTTTTTACCTGTCATGGCTTCTGATGCGTAGTTAAAAATTTTGATGGCTACATTCTTTTCTAAATTTATTCACCAACTTGATTTTTTTCATTTCACGAAAGAGTATGAAACTTGCAAAAGCTTGTTGGGTCTTGGTTTACTTGTAGACTTTAATAATATGGAAGGCCACCAGTCCACGCTTCTATAAAATGTTATATTTTTCTATTATCCTGAAAGGACAGCAAATCAACAAATTCACAAAAGAAAGACACCATCAAAATTTTGAGTTTCACATCCCAAGACCAATGGGACAAAATCTTGAAATTTAAATGTTTCTTGTTTTTTCATATAAACATTTTGGGGGTAAATTAGGATAAATGTTTTTTGGGGGGACACCCGATCTGAAAGTAAAAGTTTCTAAAAACACTCCAGGGGTCCAGAGGGTGCTGTTACGAAGTTTCAGGAAAATCGGTCCAACCGTTTAGACCTGTAAAGGAGACAGACACACGGACATACGGTGAATTATCGTATGATACATACATACGAGTGTGTGTATGTATATATTACCTACCAAAGAAAATTCCTCGGTGGGATTGGTTACATTTAAAAGGCTTAAATAAAATGAAATGAACTTGTTAAGACATAGATTTATTAGAAACACACGCTTTCGGTCTATTCTAAGATCTTCATCAGGCGCACCTGATGAATGCCTTAGTATTGGCCGATAGCTTGTGTTTCCAGTAAAACCATTTCTTATTGTGACTTTAGTCCAGTAATATAAGTTGTCGTAAGTGAGAATATTCACTTAATATTATTAACATAATGCAATTATCAGAAAGTTGCAGATCTAATACAAACTTATACTGACAAAGTTAAATTTTAGAGTTATCCCGTCACTATTGTTGGGGAAGAGCAGCAAAATATTAGGAATAATTAATTAAAATGGTGAACCTTTAAAACTGTACAAGGTATCCGTATATTAATTTTTGGTGAAATTTTGTTCATCTTTTCAATACAAATTAAATACCGTTCAAATTATCAAACAATCTATATATTATAATAAGAGAGCTGTCCGTCTGTCCGTCCGTCCGTCCGTCCGTCACACTTTCAGAAATTGTGAGAAAAAATTGTGAGAAAAAAATTCAGAAATTGTATTACGGGCGGCAATGTGAAGCTCAAGATTTTCATGACTGTGTTCTTTTCTGTAGTTTAGCCTGTCTGTTTGTCTGTTTGTGAAATTTATCCCGGGCAGTAATGGGGGAAGAGTGGGGGTGGGGGTAATGGGGGATGGGTGGGGTAATGGGGAGGGGTGGGGGTAATGGGGGAGGGGGTTAGCCCCCAAGTTGCATGAATGGGGGTGAGGAGGTTTTGGGAGATACCAGATTCAGAAATGTTGACACAATGTGAAGCTCAAAATTTTCACGGCTGCGTTCTTTTCTGTAGTTTAGCCTGTCTAACCGTCAGCGAAGCGACGGGAACTGTACTAGTAATTATAAAAATTAAAATACTGAAACACCAATAATATAACGCGCATGCGCAAAAGATACATACCGTTGCGAGTGCTCAAATAATTTAAATCTAGAGTGATATGGTTATAAAATGGTAATTATACGGGTGATCGAAAAAGGTGTCCCGAAAAATAATTTAGTAAAAGTTATTTTCGAGAACTCCTTTTTGGATTACCCATGTACAGTATATTTCCTTTCATGATTTTTATTTCTGACAAACTCAATGAATAATGCACCATGAACTTCCTGGCATTTGCCGCATATTTAGGTTACAACATTCTTTGCTTTACAGTTTACCATTTTTCCATCTTATCTTTGTATCATGAAAGAGTGGAATTCTAATTAACAGAATTATTAAAATAATAATGTATAAATACGAGTAACGTTACCCCATTCAGTTATGCAAAATGTATTTATTCGCAGTTATGAATGAATGCATGAGTGGAATGTCAAAATTTGCATTAATTAGGGCGGTATGCATTCGTAAGCTAAAATTAACAAGAAGTGATTCAACAATTTTTTCGTTTCATGTGAAACATTCCAGCTTGGTCATTTTAATTGTCACTTTTAATTAATTACAATTTTGATATGGAAAAATTGCCCCCACCAGTTGTAGTGACTGATATAAATGTGTAAAATTAAATGCAATAAATGTAAATGTATTTACTGTATTCTAAATATAAATCTCTGTGAAAATTTGTCGTCATACCAAAATTCCTTTTGTTCAAAATGGCGGCCGCCGTTCCTTGCGTTTTGGTTCGAGACACTGTCAGGCCGTTAAGCAGTATAGAGTGAACGAAGTAGTCATTATACAAAAACATATGTATAAATAACAATAAAAGCATATTAAATCACGAAACAGGGTTCGAGCCCCACCAGGTCTTGAGTGGAAAGTGAAGTGGCTAGCCACTACACTACGAGAGGATGGATAAAAATTAACACAACCTATCATACATTTAAACAACCTAGGGAACGCCTAACGCTTTTGCATCCAGCGGCATTTTACGTGTTAACTCTCCCGCACTCGGGATCTTTTCCAAATGGACGACCCCACGGGATTTAGCTGAAAATTTGTATATTAATAAATTTTTATATTCTACAGTATGATAATAACGAAAATGACATTATTTTCCTAGAGAAATATGGGCAACATACGAAAAAAGTTGCATTTATATGCGCACTAGTTTGCATGGCGCATGACTGTTATCTAAATTATGTAGTTTTATGTTGTAGGTTTTACAAAATAAAACGCAGATAATATCCTTTATTTATTAAAATTTGCAATATTTAATAATATTTTAATAAATAAATCTTCATTTGCATACCTTTTTCTCCATACGAACTCGCATAAACAGTAATTTTTTTGTTGTTATTAATGTTTATTTGTTGCCTGCTTAGACCTAGTTTAGTCTGAATATTATTGTTGTAGTGTGAGCATATGATAATGCAGTGCTGTGATCTATCTACTTGCGAGTTGCACTCGTTTAGTTGAATGCCAGGTTAGGTCAATTGAGTGCCCGGTTAGGTCAACTGGGTACTTTTAGGTTATCTCCCCCCCCCCCACCAATTTTCACAGAATATTTTCGTTAAAACTAATGAAAATATCACGACTTAACCTAACCAATTATCAAGGGCGTACAGTTGATCTATTATTAATTATAACATTGTTTGTTTCTGGAATAGTATTTACTACTTACTAATAGATCAACTGTACGCCCTTGATAATTGGTTAGGTTAAGTCGTGATACTTTCGTTAGTTTTAACGAAAATATTCTGTCAAAAATGGTGAGGGGGCGAGATAACCTACAAGTACCATCAACTGTACGCCCTTGACGATTGGTTAGGTTAAGTCATGATATTTTCGTTAGATTTAACGAAAATATCACGATTTAACCTAACCAATCGTCAAGGGCGTAGAGTTGACCTAACCGGCCATTCAGTTGACCTAACCGGGCATTCAATTAACCGGGAGCCACACAGCAACTTCTTATCCGGGCGTCATGAACTGTGTAAACAAGATAACGGTCATGCGCCATGCAAACTAGTGCGCATATAAATGCAATGTTTTTCGTATGTTGTGCATATGTTTCCAGGAAAATGTCATTTTCGTTATTAGAATATAAAAATTTGTTAGTATACAAGTCCATTTGGAAAAGATCCCGCACTCGAAGTAATGACCAGTATTTAGAGAGATATTAATGACAAACTTCTGTAATTAATAGTAATCGAAATTTCAAGAAAGACACGAATCTAACACCTATAGATAAGCGTCAATTTCTCTCTCTCTCTCTCTCTCTCTCTCTCTCTATATATATATATATATATATATATATATATATATATATATATATTTTACAGTCAAAGTGTGTGCCATTTCGCGTAATGGCTGAAACTTTTAGTCATTTCGCGAAATGGCTGTTTCACTTGGTCATTTCGCGAAATGACTAAAATCTTCAGCCATTACGCGAAATGGCTGAAATTCCACCTTGGTCATTCGAGAAATGGCTAAAATGACTTTTGTCATAAATTCATAGAAATAACAAATATCACAATAAAATTGTAAACCTTTATTTAACTAACTAAATCTGCTAAAACATATATACATCCACAGGTCTCTTCAAATAAGTGAGAAACACTTCAAATACACATTTGAACACATTTTAACATTTTAACACATTTGAATTTCCAATATAGAGGTTTTCAAATACTAACCGGGCCTTCAGTGTTATTCCGATGTCCGCCATTGAAGGCCCGGTTAGGTCAACTGTATGCCCTTGACAATTGGTTAGGTTAAGTCGTGTTATTTTCGTTAAAACTAACGAAAATAACATAACTTAACCTAACCAATTGTCAAAGGCATACAGATGACCTAACCGGGCAAATGATCTTGTACAAAAAATGACCAAGTGGAATTTCAGCCATTTCACGTAATGGCTGAAGATTTTAGTAATTTTGCGAAATGACCAAGTGAAACAGCCATTTCACGAAATGAATAAAAGTTGCAGCCATTACACGAAATGGCTGGTTACACACTTTGACCGTATATATATATATATATATATATATATATATATATATATATATATATGAGCGGCTTAAGGGTAGTAGAAAAAGACACATAAGAGATAGGAGTTATATTCCTGTAGGTTTCGGCATAAAGCCTAGTTCACACAGAATGACAACATGAGTTAAGCACACAATATTGAAATGCAGACGATCTTTTCCAAACCTAATGGACGAACACTCGTGGCTTCACCTGATTGGCTGGTTACTGTTGATGCTCCTTGGCCCCGCCCCTTTCTGCTAACTTCACCATAATTTTTCCCGTTATTTTGGCTAAACACATAAATTCCTCTCTATAATTTACCAAGTTTCCTTACGTTATATAAGCAGCTAAAATCATCCATAAAAGACTAGATAAGGGGATGAGGAAAGCAATTGAAGCTGCTTATACAGGGTGATCAAACAGTCGATGTGCACCTATATTACTCTGAGAGACAAAAGTGCATACATACAAGAAGTTAGATATTTTAATAAAAAATTATACGATATCATGCAATATTACAGTAACACAAATTGCACGATATCGTATAATTTTTTATTAAAATATCTAACTTCTTGTATGTATGCACTTTTGTCTCTCAGAGTAATATAGGTGCACATCGACTTTTTGATCACCCTGTATAACGTCACACACACACATTTATACTCCTTCAGTCTGCGTTAAGATGAATTAGCGATCCGTGGTTCAAATCCAACATAACGGTGTCGGTATCCCTTCGTAAACTAACCCACTTTTTGTTATACTCTTCATACTTTTTTTCTCTTTTCTTATCCTCTCTTTACTTGCATATCTGTAGTTTGCATGGTATGACAGTGTTTGAGTTAAGACTGTGTTTGCATGGTTTGTAAGCGTTCTTATTTTACTTCTTTTCATCTTTCACCCCTTTCCTATTCTCTTCGACTATTTTTCCGACTTGTCGGCAGTGGCCGGCGGATGACGATGGTGAGTCTTTCTCTCTTTTTCTGAATGAATGTTAACCCACGAATGATAGGTTTTACTACTTACTTAACCCCTTATTCTCTTCTTTTAACTCCCTACTCTCTCCTTTCCCTCGGGCAAATCTTAGAGTGGATCTTCGGGTCTTTGTTAGCCTTAGCTTTTGTAGATCTGTAGATCACATGAATTTTGCCATTACGAAGGAAGTTAAATAACCTCAAATATTAATATCTTCCTTTCAAGCTTTCAACCTTTCGGGTGTTCCGTGCGATAATTCTTCATTTCACGTAGGTCGGACTTGTTGCCCTCCTCTTGTGTTGGCTTGGTAAAATATACAGTAGAGTCCGTTTCTTGTGCTCTCCACTTATCCTGGGAAAATAGCTCTCCAATTAACCCGGAAATAAATTTAAGATGTTTTATTATAAAAATTTGTAAAAAATAAATTATTCTGAGTTGAAGATACATGAGAAAGTATCGTTTGATGATCTGCCCATCCACCTTTAGTTTCGATAACTTCCCGCTATTTCTCGCAATGCACTCGCTGTCTCGTTCAACCTTCAGTGTACTTTTTCGCAGGAAATCCCATCGTCTTTATAGGGTGTGATTAAGCAAGACTCACTGTTCTTCGCTCTGAAGCACCGCAGATATTCATCACATGTTCGCCAAATATTCTTACTGCATATAAGAGTTTCTTTTCACTTTCCTTTATCCAAGAGATTCATTTCGCAGGGGTAATTTTTCGGTCTGTAATTTTATCTCTTTGTTTAAATGCTCGTAGCCTACGAAATAAAATAAACGAGTTTTTTTCTTTAATTGCTTGTAAAGACTATGATGTAATTGCGATAAATGAATCGTGGCTTAGCACTGAAACACGTGACTTTGTAGGAGAGTATCAAATTAGAGGTTATAGACTTTTTGTTAAAACAGAATAGGTACCTAGGCGAGGAGGCGGTGTTATGTTGTATATCAAACATAATATTGCGAACGTTATAGAAGTAAAGCACACAATTCCAGAATTGATAGATTCGACTATAGCAGAACTTAAATTGAACGATTTCAAACTTCTTGTTGCGGTTATATATAGGCCCCCTAATCAAACAGCTGATACGGACGAAGCGTTATATCGTGAACTAAAGAGAATAATCGGTAGTGAGCAGGCTTTAGTTTTGGGTGACCTTAATTGCGCCAACGTGAATTACGATACAATGCAGGGAGACGCGGAAGGTAATCGTTTAGTTTAATTTCTCGAGGATAGCTTTCTTATTCAAAAGCTTGGGGAACCTACGAGGTTGGACAGTATTTTAGATTTAGTAATAACCACGGATGATAGGCTAATTACTGATCTTCAAGTAATAGAACCATTAAGCAATAGCGATCACAATATGGTAGAGTTTGTCCTCTCAGTAAGTCACTCGAAACCAGCTAACTCGACTAAAATTCCTAACTTTCAGCACGCAGACTTTTGTAAATTTCGAAATAAATTGTCACACGTCAATTGGGAAAACGTAATGGGGAACTCCAACGCAAAACTAATTTGGGAATCGTTCGAAACAGTATTCAGGACTAAATGAGGAATGTGTACCGTACAAAATTAAGCGTGCGAAAGTAAACAACAAGCCCTTGTGGTTTACTTCTAGAGTAGGAGACATTATAAAGAGTAGAGATAGGGCTTATAGGCTACATAAGTGAGATAAAGACAATTTGTGGTTACGAAACAACTACATATCTCTAAGGCGTGAAGCGAAAAGTGTAATAAAAAAGTTCAAGCGCGAATTTGAAATCTCCATAGCTCGTGTCGGTAAAGAAAACCCCAAGCAATTCTTTCAATATGTCAACAATAGAAATCCAGTAAAAAGTGTCTTAGGGCCGTTGAAAAATGTGAACGGAGATCTAGTTTCTGAAAACAAGGAAATGGCTACCTTGCTAAACGAATCTTTTACGTCAGTTTTTACTATAGAAGATGTAACGAATATCCCTACGGTCATAGACATAATACCTTTTGAGAATGGTAATATTTTGGATAATATTGTGGTTATGCAAGGGGAGGTAATGCGCTATATTGATAAAATGAAAACGCGTAAATCACCGGGGACGGATTCCATATATCCCATACAAATAAAAGAATTAAAAGATAGCATTGTTGTGCCCTAACAAAGATTTTTAATGCGTCTATTTCTGAGGGGTGCGTACCAGATAATTTCAAGTTAGCAAACGTAACAACTATCTTTAAGAAAGGAGATAAAGGTGCGGCGGGAAATTATAGGCCAATCAGTTTAACGTCTGTTGTGGGTAAGCTACTGGAATCAATAATTAGGGATCGTATAGTCGAACACTTAGAATTGCACAACTTAGTTAGAAATACGCAGCACGGTTTTAGGCGAAACAAATCTTGCTTAACTACTCTTTCAGAATTTTTTCAAAGCGTGGTTCACGTTTACGATAGTCATCGGGCGGTTGATGTATTGTATTTAGATTTTCAAAAAGCGTTTGACACCGTACCGCACAAAAGACTCATTGAGAAAACTAAGGCTCATGGAATCAGGGGTGTAGTAATAAAGTGGATAGAAGAGTGGTTGCGAGGTAGGAAACAGAGGGTGGTCGTTGATGGAGCGGAGTCGTGTTGGGCTAATGTAGCGAGTGGCGTTCCTCAGGGTTCTGTATTGGGTCCCTTGCTTTTTCTTATATATATTAACGATTTAGATGTCGGCCTAGTCAGTACAGTTTCAAAGTTTGCGGATGACACGAAGCTGGGTGGTAGGGCGATTAATGACGAAGATAGAGGTAAAATCCAGGAAGATCTGAATAAAATCGTTGATTGGTCAGTCACATGGCAAATGAGATTTAACGTCGATAAGTGCACAATTTTGCATATAGCTTCGCGTAACGGTAATTTTGCGTATACTATGTCAGGGAAAGATTTAACAAGCATAGAGCAGGAAAAAGATTTAGGAGTTATAGTCACTGGTGATTTAAAAGTAGCGAAACAAAGTACAGCAGCGGTCAATAAGGCGAACAAAGTGTTAGGTTTCATAACTCGGAATTTTGAGTACAAATCACGCGATATTATAGTTCCTCTTTATAAATCATTAGTTAGACCCCATTTGGAGTACGCGGTCCAATTTTGGAATCCGCATATGCGCAAAGATATCGACAAAATCGAACGAGTTCAAAGACGAGCAACTAAGATGATTCCGTCGCTTAGGTCAAAGTCGTACGAGGATAGGCTTAAGGAGTTAAAATTGACTACACTCGAGACTAGGAGGCTAGGGGTGATCTAATCCAGGTTTTCAAAATTATTAATGGGTTCGATAACGTAGATAGAGATAGCTTTTTGGAAATATCTCAATATAATAGGACTAGAAATAACGGGTGTAAGTTGACAAGTAGAAGGTTCGAGTCAACAGTTGCCAAAAACTTTTTTACGCACAGAATAGTAAATAGCTGGAATAGTTTGCCGGTAGAAGTAAATAGCAGCACGTCTATAAATATGTTTAAAAATCGATTAGACGCATATGTTGATAGATTGGATATAGTTTAAGGTAGTAAAATTAAGGCTTTGTGGTGATAGATCCCACAGCTCACACAAGTGTTGTGGGATATAGGGAGGCATCATCTTGGGTTAGGGGATACTCTCTGTCCTTACACACCCCATTTAAAGAGATTCCTCTGCCGAGCGGTGCCCCCCATAGTACTGTGAGGGATTGAAAAACTCATGATCTTCACTTGCCCCACAAACACCTTTAAATGGGAGACCCAAAATGGGTGCACACACATTTCTACATTACTGTACAGTCTTTACAGCCACACCTACACTTTTCCTCCTAAGTGTATATATGGAAATGTATATGGTTGTAAATTGTAACTTGGTCCGCAATTGATATGGACCGTGACTTATTTTTGGTTGGCAAGGTACTGGTATTGATGGATACCGTAATGAAATTGACTGGATTCCTTGGATCTGATATATTTGCATGTCGGTTATAAATAGATATAGAGTGTAACATATTTGTGGATAGTTGTCTATTATGACTTGATCTTCTGGATCCAGAGATTCTATCTTTAGTTTTAAATTGAAAATTAATTAGTTTTAAATTGATAATCATTTAGTTTTGTAAAAATTGGTCGTTGCCAATGTACAGGCAGTTTTTACATAGTGGAGCCACCTCGATGGGCCGAAGTGGCCTCTAGTGTGCCCGCTGTAAAAATTTCTTATGTTCTTGTGGTTCGGAACCCACGTAAAATTGTAGGTCCCCTCCGCCACCACGGAGGACATACACAATTATGAACACAGTTAGGTAGACCATCCATGAGTGGATCCTAGGGTCTTTGTTGGTCTGAAACATTATAACATTATAACAATAGAACCGTTAAGCAATAGCGATCACAATATGGTAGAGTTTGTCCTCTCAGTAAGTCACTCGAAACCAGCTAACTCGACTAAAATTCCTAACTTCCAGCACGCAGACTTTTGTAAATTTAGAAATGAATTGTCACATATCAATTGGGAAAACGTAATGGGGATCTCTAACACAAAAATAATGTGGGAATCGTTTGAAACAGTATTTAGGACTATAAATGAGGAATGTGTACCGTACATGATTAAGCGTGCGGAAGTAAATAACAAGGCCTTGTGGTTTACTTCTAGAGTAGGGGATATTATAAGGAATAGAGACAGAGCTTATAGGCTACATAAGTGCGATAAAGACAATTTGTGGTTACGAAACAACTCCATATCTTTAAGGCGTGACGTGAGGCGAAAAGCGTAATAAAAAAGTCCAAATGTGGCGAAACAAAGTACAGCAGCGGTCAATAAGGCAAACAAGGTGCTAGGTTTTATAGCTACGAATTTTTAGTACAAATCGCGCGATACTATTGTTCCTCTTTATAAATCATTAGTTAGACCCCATTTGGAGTATGCGATCCAATTTTGGAATCCGCATATGTGCACAGATATAGATAAAACCGAAACAGTTCAAAGATGAGCAACTAAGATGATTCCGTCGCTAAGGTCGAAAGTCGTACGAGGATAGGCTTAAGGAGTTAAAATTGACTATACTCGAGACTAGGAGGCTATGAGTGATCTAATCCATGTTTTTAAAATTATGAATGGGTTCGATAAAGTAAATAGAGATAGCTTTTTCGAAATATCACATTATAATAGTACAAGAAATAACGGGTGTAAGCCAGGGCCGGATTAAGACCTTTAGAGGCCCTAAGCACTTAAAAGATTTTGGTGCCCCATATATATGTAATTCAAAATATAAACAAAAATAAACCATAAAATAAAATTTTATTTTTTGAAATGAAACAAAACTTACAGTAAGATGGAAAATAATGTTTATTTTTGTATACTTCCACTTCATTTATATTTGAAAAGTTTTCTCCTACTTTTTTTAATTGCAAAGTCTTTGATCAGATCCTCAAAACTAATCTTACGTAACACATCTGCTTCTATACTTAGTAGAGATAAGGCATCCAGCCTGCCTTGTTGCATAGTTGTTCTGTTGGTATTTTTAATATACTTCAACTGAGAAAATGAACGCTCAGCTGAGCAATTTGTGACCATTAATGTTAAAAATATACGAAAGGCAATTTCTACATTTGGGAAGGCACACTCAATATTGTCTTCTACAATTATTTTCTAAAGTTCAGCATGACTGAATCTTGTTTTTACATTTACTATAGCACACGAAAATATTTAATCTATATGTATTTTTAATATGGCGCTCAAAGATTTGATATAAACAAAATAATAACGCAAAGCGTAAAGTGTGTGATTACAACGAAATATATTTATTCTCTCAAAAGGGTTGTTGTTCACTACAAATTCAAACAATGAAAAAAAAAAATACTATATATGAATATATATAATTCAGTTTTCAACAGCTTATATGCTATAAGCCGCGATTATAATAGTATAATAAATCCATGGTAAATCCGACAATGGAAAATTTCTGTGGTGCCCCCTTCCCTTGATGCCCTAAGCACGGGCTTATTTTGCTTAATGGTTAATCCGGCCCTGGTGTAAGCTGACAAGTAGAAGGTTCGAGAGAGCATTTGCCAAAGACCTTTTTACGCATAGAAGAGTAAATAGCGGGAATAGTTTGCCGGTAGAAGTAATTAGTAGCACGTACAATGTACAATGTACGCTGATCTTCTAAAAATGTTCTTTCATTTGGGGGCACTTTTTTTTCTTTACAGCAAAAACAAGAATTCCAATTACCACATTTACAAGAAGCAATATCAAATAGTTGTTCCGAATGTTCCTGAAATGACTTCAATTTACTTTTGTAACTTTCAGAATTCCTTTTTAGTTTACCTGTTTTAAGTAAGGTCTTGTACTTATTATGATAGTTTTTGAGCATATCATGTATTCTTTTCCTTGATAAAGTTGGGATTGAAGCTGTGAGCCATATCTCTTGAAGTTTGGAAATGATGTCATTGGCAATAATCTGGAATGGAGGATCTTGGCCTGTCGTTTTTCTGTTGTTCCGGTGCCAGAGATAAGCTCTTAGCACATCTCCATAAGTAGGTAGAACATTATTAACAAAATCTGCTGGTTGACCGATGCTATGGCATTTTGCTAACGTTCTGGTTACTTTTGAAGGTTTCTTTTCAGACATTATAAATCTATTTACGATATTTACCAACTAACTGCGGGTAAATGGTGATATACCACGGTTGATGAACAAGTTATAACACAACCTCTCGCCACACGTGACACACAACAACTGACAACGTCGCTTCCTTTCCCAGCTTATATAGGGTAGGGAACGGGGGATGTAGCAGTGTGCAGTGTGCAATGCACAGTGTGCATTTTATATAATGTTCATTGTTCAATGACTGCTATTAATTTATTCAAGCCTATAAGTGTTCTCAGGGTTGTTTGCACAGAAATATACTGGAATTAACATTTGTAAAACATCTTGTTAAAACTTGCTTTAAATCAATATTTTGGATATTTTAACGACTAAGACGCCACCGGAAGTTATTAACAGATTGTGCTGAAATTTTTATTGTTTATTTTGTAAGTCTTTAAAACCATTTTCCAATCTACCCCGTTCAAAAATACTCACAAATATAATTATGAATATTTTTTCAAATATCGTATTTTTATGTGTTTTTACACCTATTTTTCGATTTTTAAGGACTCGCTGCCACCGGAAGGTATTGACGTAGATCAAAAAAATTTTACACACTTTATTTTCTCTCCAAATCGCAACTTTTCCGCACTACCCCCAATCAAATATCGAAAAAAGTGTAAAAACGAGCCGCCCTACTTAGGTACCTTAAGACGCGGGACCCCTCATATATATTTATATATACTGTGTGTGTATATGTATATATATATATATATATATATATATATATATATATATATATATATATATATATACTGTATATAATATATATATTATATATATATATATATATATATATATATATATATATATTATATATATACTATATATATATATATATATATATATTATATATATATATATATATATACTGTATATATATACTGTGTATATATATATATACAGGGTGGGCCGTAAGTTTCCATACATAGGAAAAATTAAACGTTTGTTTTTATGTTTCAGCTACCCTAAGAATATGCGTTTGACGTAAGATCTTGTTTACTGATGAAGCAAATTTTTACGTCAATGGAGAGGTTAATCGGCAAAACATACGTTATTGGAGTAATGCTAACCCTAACTGGCTGAGTCCGACGAGAAGATGCAAGGTGCCGGTAAAGTGATGGTGTGGGCCGGGATATGGGGTGACAGAATTATTGGACCAATTTTTGTCAGTGGAAATCTTAATGCCGAAAGGTATCTTAACATGTTGCAAGAAGAGATTTTCCCATCCCTGCTAAACGAGGAAGGTAACTTCCCAGTTTACTTCCAGCAAGATGGAGCTCCACCTCATTATGGTCTTCACGTGCGTCGGTATTTGGATCAGCAGTTTCCGGATGCTTGGATTGGTCGGCGTGGTCCTGTGGAGTGGCCTCCCAGATCCCCAGATCTCACCCCCTTTGATTTCTATCTTTGGGGGCACTTGAAGGCCATGGTGTATCAGGAAAAGATACGAGACATAAATCATCTAAAGGAACGTATCACCAACGCCATTACAAGCATAACGTCAACTGTGCTAATGCGTGTTCATCAACAGTGGGGAACACGTATTGAAATGTGTATTCAAAACAATGGCAACCATGTAGAGCATATTATATAAATAAAAATGGTTGTCCATAAAAAAATGTTTATTTTTCCTATGTATGGAAACTTACGGCCCACCCTGTATATATATATATACACTGTGTGTGTATATATAAAGGGTGATCCAGAGAAATGGGACCCAAAAGAAACCCCTGTAACTCTTAAAGTATAAGTCCTTTTATAAAATCATACGCATCATTCGAAAGAGGATAGTTACAAGTTTGTACAGGATTGTATAGGTTTTGACAATACAAGACAAGATAAGATACAAAACAAAATAAAAGTGTTAGTTAAAACTAACCCTTCAAGATGACTGCATGGACTGTGGAACAGCTGCGTTTCATAACTGAGCAATATTATGAGCATGGAAGAAGTGTAGTTTCAGCTCAAAGATCTTTCAAGACAAATTTTCAGATGTCAAAATCACCTTCTAAGAAAGTAATCCGTCGGTGTGTCAGAAATTTTTCCCTAACTGGCAGCATTGGAAAAGAAACCAACTGGAAGAGTGCGCACAGCAAGGATAGACGAGATCATTAACAGAACTCATGAAATTGTACAGGATAATCCTAACATAAGCATCAGACGTGCTTCTCAGCTGTTAGGAGTTGGATATGGAACAACACAGCGTATATTCAAGCAAAATTTAATGCTCTTTCCACATAAAATTCAAACAGTGCAACAACTAAACGATGGAGATTTCGCACGAAGACGACAATTCTGTCAATGGATCCAACAGAAGGTAAATGACACCACCAATTTTCTAGCAACTTTGATTATGTCAGACGAAGCCCATTTTCACTTGAATGGAACTGTAAACAAACAAAATTGTCGTTTCTGGGCAACAGAAAATCCATTGAATATTACCGAAGTCCCGTTGCATAGTCAGCGTGTAACTGTTTGGTGTGGTCTTACTGCATCTCAGATCATAGGGCCGTACTTTTTCGAGGATTCCACCGGAAACACGGTCACTGTAAATGGTGATCGCTACGAAAAAATGTTGACCGATTTCCTTATTCCTAAATTAAGAGATCTTTGTCTAGAAAACCACTGGTTCCAACAAGACGGAGCTACCTGCCATACCACGAGGAACTGCATGGCCGTTTTGCGTCAAACGTTTCCAGGCGAGTTAATCTCAAGATTTGGAGACGTTGAATGGCCCGCAAGGTCTCCGGATTTTTCTCCCTTAGATTATCATCTCTGGGGATATTTAAAGAGAAGGGTCTACAGAAATAACCCAACGACCTTGCAAGAATTGAAGGCCGCCATCACAAATGAGATACAGGCCATACCACCGCACACTCTTGCAAAAGTGATGCAGAACTTACAAGCGAGAACACTGGAATGCTTGGCAACTAATGGAGCACATTTGAAAGGAGTCATTTTAAAAAAATAAATATTTCATAATAAACTTGTCACTCTACTCTTTCGAATGATATACAGTTTTTATGAAAGGAATTAAATATTAAGAATATTTGGCTTTTTTTTATGGTTCCCATTTATCTGGATCACCCAGTATATACAGGGCGTCCCAAAAAACTGTATACACACTTTAACAGCTGATAGCTCAATTGATGTTTCTTTCTTTCCAAGTTAAACCCATTAGAATTAATAATGGCAGTCAGACTAAGCTTTGAACAAAGGAAATTCATTCTAAAATGCTACTGGAAGTGTGAAAACGCAGTTGAAGTGCAAAGACAGTTTAGGAGGGAGTTTCAAACAGATCCACCAACGCGACTTACCATCACTCGAATTAGAGATAAGTTTGAAGCCGATGGAACTGTTCAGAATGTCCACAAGAAGCGTTCCGGAAGACCACGGACATCGACAAGCCCCACAAAGCAAGAAAGAGTACTGGAAACGTATCACCAAAGTCCAAGAAAATCTGTGCGGCAAGCGAGTCGTGAGGTAGGAATTTCAGAATCGTCTGTCCAACGCATTTTGAAGCGCTGTCAATGGAAAAGTTACATTCCAAGATTAGTCCATGCTATTAATGAAGATGATCCGGACCGAAGAGTGGAGTATTGCGAGTGGTACTTGGCACGATGTGGATGTGGATTGGACGAAGGGGTTTCGTAGAATACCCTCCGCGTTCACCAGACCTCACACCACTAGACTTTTTTTATGGGGATACTTAAAAGACAAAGTCTACGCTATAAAACCTGCAACAGTCGCTGACTTGAGAGCAGCCATTGAACGAGAATGCACACAAATACCAAACGAAATGTTTCGTGATGTTTGCGATTCCATTGCTTCGCGTTATCAGCAGTGCCTGGACCAGAACGGACGTCAGTTTGAAAACAGGCGTTGACAAAACAATTAAATAATGTCTGTAGATTCTATTACATTTTGAAAATGAAATGTATTTTAATAAACACTGCCTTTATAAGTATTTAAAGTGTGTATACATTTTTTTGGGACGCCCTGTATATATATATACTGTATATATATCGATAGATAGATAGACAGACAGACAGATAGATAAATAGATAGATGAATAGATAGAGGGATAAATAGATATAAAAGTTTAGGAACTTCAATGTAAATGCACTTTTTGTATGCTACAGTTTCACGAATCTGTATCGAAGTATTCAAAATGAACACGTGTATACACCAGTCTCGTATTTTTTATTGTTTGCGTATTATCCAAGTGATCAGATGGATATAATAACATTTATCGAAGTAAGATGATAAGCATCATCTATGACTCTTATATCCAGTTCCGAAGTTTTTCCCTTTCAAATTGATCATTATCTCTTTTCCTTTTTGTAGCCCATCTTCTTTCGTCTAAAACTCGCTCTCTCTTTTCTTTTCTGTCTACTGTTCCCTACTCAAGAAAAGACATTAAGATGAGGCGTAAAGAAATGTCTTCTCTTTTTCTCCTTTTATCTCTTTACGACAAGAAAATTTGTGCAGAGTTGTGTGTGTGTGTGTGTGTGTGTGTGTGTGTATGTGTGTGTGTGTGTGTGTGTGTGTGAGAATAAATCGTGGGGTATGAGTTGCGTCTCGTGGAGAGAAAACGAATGAAGCATCGTATAATTATGGTTTTTGATTAAGAATATAAATTTTAAGCATCCTGAAGTGAAAAATAATTGATTACAACAACAACCAATTGTATAGGGGTAATAATCTATATTTTTCTGCTAACGAACTTAAATAGTTAGGAATATTATCGCATGGTTAAATTTGCCATTTCTCTTGGTTGTCAGATAGATTAATTTGGCGTTTGATGTTGTTACCAAAGTTTTATTGTACGTATTATCTAAAGTTTTAAGTAACCTTAAAGAATGCCTAAAAAGGGAAAGTAATAAAAACAAAAATAGACTTTAATTAACTCATCCGCATCAAACTTTGTTCGTTTAAACATTAAAATTTGAGCTAAAAATTTCAAAACAGGTTTTACAAATACAATTTCAGAAAAAGCTCATAAATATAGTATAAGGATAATCTAAATTTAAGTTTAACAAAGTGAAAATAGCAGTGATCGTAGCATATGCTCCATATGATAATAGTAGTATGTTGAAAAAAATGCCGAGTGGGAGAGGGGGTAGGCGGTAGGGGGGGTAGGGGGTAAAGGGGTAGGGTTGATCTCAAAGGTTTATGAGGGGTTCCATTCCCCCCCCACAAAAAGGGTGATGGTGGATGATAAAAGTTGATGAAGGATTCTAGTTTCCCCAAAAGTGGGTGTAGGAATTTATAAAGTTTGATAAAGAGTTGAACCTAACCTAACCTAACCTAAAAAAAGTAAAAAATTGCATATAAACTAGGCACAAAAGGGGGTCGTTACTCACTTCGTCCCTATGGGTTACCACCTCACCTTTGGCCTTCATTATATATACTGTATATACACTTATAAATTCTTATTATAGTTTTTATACTCTTGAGCACACAACTGATATCGGTCAACATTTCCGACAGACTAATGCTCAGAAAGAAAGCAAAGATTGTCTTTCATTTACTTTGACCATATGACCTTGAATCTGGAAGATCTGATTCACTTATTTCGCCTGCCTTTTATTATAAAATAATTCAAATTTTTTTAAATAAAATCTATTTCTAACACAGTATGTACTCGCGTACACACACACACACACATATATATATATGATGAATAAAACCACGAAGGAAAGCGCTTGAGCACCTTTTTGTGTTTCCTTTCCTCCGTGGTTTTATTCATCATAAATATTTTTCACGTGTTACTTTCGTGAAATAATTTTCATATATATATATATATATATGAAGAGTGAGTTTACCTTCCACCTTGGGAGTCATTTTATAGTGTAATAATAAGTCCTTTTTTTTCCTTGCCAGGGTAGCAGAAATAATAACTAGTTTAAAGGTTAATAATACGTATATACATACGCTGTTATTTATTTTACCAATAAAAGAAGTGACACTTGTTCCTTTTCCACCCGCATTTCTGAAAACAGCGCTCTGAAAAACAGTGCTCTGCATATAAAATTTCAAAAGACAATATTTTAATAAATAAATCTTCATTTGCATACCTTTTTCTCTATACGAACTCGCATAAAAGGTAACTTTGTTGCTGTTATTAACGTTTATTTGTTGCCTGCTTAGACCTAGTTTAGTCTGAATATTATTGTTGTAGTGTGAGCATGTGATAATGCAGTGCTGTGATCTATCTACTTGTGAGTTGCTCCCGGTCAATTGAATGCCCGATTAGGTCAACTGAATGCCTGGTTAGGGCAACTGAATGTCCGGTTAGGTCAATTGAACGCCCGGTTAGGTCAACTGTATGCCCTTGACGATTGGTTAGGTTAAGTCACGATATTTTCGTTAGTTTTAACGAAAATATCACGACTTAACCTAACCAATCGTCAAGGGCGTACAGTTGACCTGACCCGGTATTCAGTTGACCAGTTAGGTCAATGAAATGTATGCAAATGAAGATTTCTTTATTAAAATATTGTCTTTTGAAATCTTATATGCAGAGCGCTGTTATATATATATATATATATATATATATATATATATATATATATGTATATAGATATATTCATATCAGAAATAAAAATAGAAACAATAATACAATCATTTCTCCCTTTTTAAAAATAAAAAATGTAAATTCACACGCAATCGCAGCAACATTTACATCTTCATTACTTTTTACTACGCAATAAATGCGGCTTAACATTAATTCACCACTTAAAGTAGGCGGGGGTCTATATTCTATATAAAGCCCTTTTAGAGAGTTTAAGACTATTTTCTTGCCTACTTTACATCTTAAAGTAAAACTCTTTCGCTCTTAAAACATGAATAGAATAAAATAAAAAGCATGCTCGAAGATGACATCGTTTACTACAACATCATTATTAAATTCAAGTTTATAGACTACTCTCTCCAAGCGCACACTTAATCTTTTTTCACTAATCTTTTCAATTATAAATTTTTCACAACTCATAACGATGATTGAGGAATTCTTCTAAATCGTCACGACAGCTATATTTTATATAAGGAAATAATTCTTCTGGGTAAACGATGAAGGCAAGTTTGGGATTGTAGCTTTCTATACCTTTGTTCCAGAGCTTATATACTTCTCAGGGTCTGTACTGTAGCTTGTAAATATGTTTTCAACTCCATACCATTCTCATCTTGTTCGTCCCCGCACTTGTTGAGATCGTCGAGCAGCACAGTGTATGCGTATTCGAGAACAGTATCGAAATAACGCATATCAGCGATACGACCATCTAAGAATGGTTTTAGTTTACAGAAAGCACCAATTTCAAATAATCTGTCGTGAATGAAACGACTTCGTGTAAGTACAAGGGTATTGTTAACACTATTTCTCCACATCAACCGTATATCGACAGAGGGTTGCCGAGTATCACGATTTACACACACAGCATGAAAGTAATACCGTACTTTGCTTGTTTACATTTTGTCTCAAGCACGTAATTAATAGCATCACTGTTACGTTTAAATAAACGCACTGATTTGAAGACAAAGATGTTGTATACAGCGTTGAGGTTACTTCTTCGTGGTGGCTACATCTTTTATTAGTTTTCTGGTGATGAGTCGTAATGAGTCTGTGAGGAGAGCACGTCTCATCGGTCCAATCTCTGAAGCAGTTGTGAGACGGATGGTGCGTGAATTGATTCAGATGGGGAGGAAGGGAGGGACTGACTCAGTTAGCGAGTGGTGCGGGATAGAACATGTATCGCATCTATTGTTATGCGGTGGTGATGGTGCGAATTTTTGTACGGAAATGTTCTAACGTGAAGACTAAATGATCTTAAACTTAATAACACCAAGTTGATCTATTCCAGATATATGAGTGTGCATACTGCTCCACTTTGGGGGTTAAACAATATTCATCACTAAATTCTATTAAAAATTCATTCAAACCTTTAGCTTTAATTTCACTAGTCACCTAATCATGGAATAAATGAATGTAGTGGTAGAAATATTTTAAATTATCAATAAGCAGTAGATTTACGTTTTGTGACATAAGTGTGTACTAGGTGAGATGTAACATGACGTAATATCTCTTGGTGTACCATTCGTTAATGAGCTTCATGATCCGAAGCCTCTGCTTCTCTTCAGTATACGTTGACTCCTTCACTTCAGACTAGACATATTCTTTGATGTATGTTAATCTCGCAACATAGCCCATTATATTTTTCCATTACGAAAGCTTGTCACGCTATCATCAGAAAAAACGAAAAATATTTGGGCATCCTGTTTAGACAACTTCGAGTGATTTAAGGCAGACTCAGAGGGATCAAAAGACGGCTGACTAGAAGTTCTTTGAGTATTCACAGCATCTGTGGACTTTACAGAGTACCATTTGGAGAAGGTAGAACAAGCAATATCTGCGGCAGCCATTGTTATTAAAAGTTAAATTTTCTGTAGTCGGTAGTGTAAAAAACTTCAGCATCAACTGAACATGGGCACACTCCAACGAAGGCTGCGAACAACTAAACCTGTAGAAAGAGATGTATTGGGAAATGGCACAGGTTTGTAGGCGGTGCTCAGATAGGATATCAAGTTATTAGTTACTGTAGAATACATTTTAACACACACACACACACACACACACACACACACACACACACACACACTGTGTGTAATAGTTAATAAAACACATGTATGTTCTCTTGTTTATTTAGTACACAAAATAAATAATGAAAAAATAAACTCTTAAACAAATTTTACAGTCTTAAACGCCAAAGAAATTTTCTGCTTATTAAAAATAAATGCTACATTTTAAATTACAGATTGGGTTTAATACATGACAATATAAATTTATTTAGTCTTAAATACAAAAACATTTTTAAAGTATTTACAGAATGAAATGTATATATATATAATATATATATATATATATATATATATATATATATATATATAAAATACACAATATATATATATATATATATATATATATAAAATACACAATATATATATACAATATATAGAATAATCCCGATAATATAGCAACCACAGTGGTTTTAAGGGTCGCAACCCCAATTCTCCCAAATGTAGCGACCCAAACAATAAACCAAACAGGAACCGATATCGACCTGGGAACGACCAATATATGGTACGTAAAGGAAAACCGAACACAGAACACGGATGTGTGTTTTGACTTCGTGGTGTACGGACGTGTTTGTTTCCGCTCTGTCTAATATCCAAATAACTAGTGTTTATATGTTCAGTGGTAAATTCTATCTTATACCAGTGTGTGTATTAAGTAGCAGTGAATTCGCGAAAATAATTTACTAAGTGAAAACCGGTGTCATATAGCGTGCACAAAGAAAAAATCAACATAAATTGAAACAATTCCAACGGTAAAACAGCTTTCTTGAGAATCTTCATTAGGTCTACAGAACAGATTCACCAGACGAAATTGGAAAAAGCCATAAACATAACGGTCAGTTTTATGCAAACGAAATTTGAGAAGCCGAAAGGAAAAAAATAAATAAATAAATAAAATAAAATAAATAAAGAGAAGAATGGGAAAAAATACGAAGAAATGTGTTAATTGTTGAAAACTCAAAAAGTTAAATAAAGTTGAATTATGCTTAATGGAATGCTCCGCGCTCCAGCTCTGCAACTACAGAAGTAAAACAGACCAAACCACAAGCTTAAAATGTATGCTCTGCAATACATTCAAACATTACGAATGCATGAACCAGGTAAAAAAGAGAAGAAAATGATAAACAGAATAAATCACAAAATGATAGTCCTTTATGGCTTCCTGTGCGTCAAATGCAAGGAAAAAATAATAATATAGTACAAAGGGCAATTCAAATGATCCATGCATTTTTATTGACAGCTGACCAGGAAACACCAGATAAAGCCGACACAACCAAAAACGAGGCGCAGGACAACACACTACAGGAAAGCACACGACAGAGAGCTGCAAAAGTAGCCTCAGAGGATGAAATACCACATGCAAAAGAGAGATATACCAGGAACACAAAAGAGAAAGAGAGAGACACCAGGAACACTAATGAAAACTCGCAGAAGCCAAAAAAACAACTGAGTACGGAAGAAGTGGTGGCGGAAAAGAAGAAAGCAATTAAATCACAGAGGACTCGTAAGGAGATTAAACGCCATTCCGTATACGAATGCTATAAAACAGGGTCCTGCAAGTATGAATCAAACTGCAGGTACAGTCCCCCCAAAATATGCTTCAATATGATGAGGAATGGAAGATGCAGATACAGACCAAACTGTCACTTTTTCCACCCTCCTATGTGCAGACAGTCATTGACAGAAAAAATGCCTAAATGTAGAGTGCCCATATTTTCACATAAAGGGTACACAAAGAAGAAAACGAGGAGGAACAGGTCACATCTGAATTAGAAGTAACAACAGGAGCAATCAAACAAATATTTTAGAGGAAATGAGGAAAATAAAAGCTCAGCTTGCCCTACTAACTAGAAAAGATAGGAGTCCGCAGATATATTCACCACACCATTACATACATCACCCCTCTGTCCAACACCTCCCACTGATAATACAACAACCACAGTGGTATCAAGGGCCGCAACCCCAATTCCCCTAAATGCAGCGGCCCAACCAGTAAAACCAAAGAGGAACCGACATCGACCTGGAAACGACCAATATACTGTATATGAAAACCAAACACGGAATTTAGAAACCCGATAAATGTTTTATATACAAATATACAAGGCTTCTATGCGGACCATGCAGGCTGCAAATTACAATACTTACAGAATTTAGCTACGAAAGCCAGCATAGATATCATATGCCTAAAGGAAACACACTTACATAAATGCGAGAAAGGCTGTGAAAACTGCATCGAGGATACTGAAATAGCAATGCTGGACTACAACACACACAGAGTAGATAGAGTGGATAGACGAGGGGAGGGTGTTGCATCTACGTGAAAAACAAAAGCACATGTTAGGTGAAGGTAACCAAATCAAACAGCACAGTCGAAATTATTATGTTATAAGTAGAACTGAAACTAACCATTATGAACATCTACAGGCCTCCAAAAACCACAAAATATGAATTCCAATTTGCTAGAAATGAAATAGAAAACATTAAAATTACTTAAAAATCCAGCAACAAATATTCTAATTTGAGAAGATTTTAATTTCTCATTCATAACATGGAAGGAAAATGACGAAGTTTTATATGCCGAGAAGTTTCATGGCAACATTGCAAAAGATGACAGAGCCCAAGCAACAATGCTATTAGATATTATGAAATATTACGCCCTTACCCAGGAAATCTGTGAAGCCACGAGAAAAGAGAACGTTTTGGATTTAATCTTGACAAATAACAATGACATAATAATAAATATAAAGGTAACGCACACAAAGTTCTCCGACTATAACCTCATCGATATACAAATGAAGTTAGCACCCAGAGGTTCGAAAACGCATCCCAGAGAGGCAGAAGGAATATCTGAAGGCTTAAACATAAATTCAAAGAAAGTAAATTGGAAAAACGTAAATGCAGATTTAAAGGTAGTAAATTGGGAATTGATACTTCACAAGAAGACTCAACAAGAAATACTGTGTATAGTAGAAATTGAAACCAAACCTATAATACTGAAACATGTTTCAGAGAGACAGAAGAGAAAACGCAGCAAGCTCGAGATGAAAATCAGGACACTATTCAGACAACGGAGACAAACCGTAAAACATCTCCACAGATGCAAAGAGACTCAAACTAGAGCTGAAAATAGGCGAAATAGAAACGAACCTAACGCAAACATTCATACATGAGACAAATGAGGAGGAAATCAAGGTAGCAGAAAACTAAAAAAAATAACCCAACATACTTCTACACGTTTGCGAAAAGGAAAATGCAGTGTAAGGAGAGTATTGGTCCTTTAATAGACGGTGAGACCAAACACACAAATTACCCGAAAAAAATAAGCGAACTGCTTAGGAAACAGCTTAACTCTGTGTTTAGCACCTCTAAGTCCGAGATGAAAGTAGAAAACCAAGATGAATTTTGCGACATAGATACAAATCAGCCAAGAACAAATTCCGCCACAAACCTGTTAATAGACTTCGAGTTCTCGGAAGGAGATGTAATTAAGGTTCTATCACAGATGCGAGACAATTCAGCTCCACGGCCAGACACATGGAGTGCCACGTTTCTGAAGAAATGTAAAGAGACTATTGCCAAACCGCTATACTTACTAAGGGGGAAATCACTCGCCACAGGAAAAATTCCACTCCCATTAAAGAACGCGAACGTTGCCCCCCCTATTTAAAGGCGGTAACAGAGCAATGCCCAAAAATTATCGGCCAGTGGCTCTCACCTCACACTTTATAAAGTTGTCGTGTATTGGTATTTTTTTTAATAAAGATAATAATGTCTAATAAGAATTTAATGTTTTGTTTATAAGAATTTAATAATGTTTTGTTTAAAATTAAAAAAAATATAAAATACTGATTGGCAACATCGAAATGTGCCAAAGGTGGAGGCTGTGAAATGCCCAATTTTGACAATTCAGTGGTGGGACGGGCGTTCCCGTTAGGTGTTTCTTATTAGTATGTTAGTCTGGATTTAGAATAGTTAATTGTCTCTCTCCGCGCCTAAAGGTTAACGATAGTCCGCACTCGTGTTCCCCCGTTCGTTCAATTGTTTCGGCATAAATAAAAAGTCAGTAAATAGTAAATAAAAGCGTGTAATTATCCCCGATCCCCTTCATTGTTCGAAAGTTTAATGGCGGCCACAGCTACCCGTCTGCCGGTGTTTACAAAGTACGGTGAAGCGAGTGTAAAGAGAAGAAAGCGAAATGATAAAAGGAAAGCAATAAAGTAAAGTAAACAACGAATAAAACAATGAATTGAATGAGGTACACGACATTAAGTGTTTTGAACGTATAATTAGAGGCAAAACCACCTACCACCTACAAGAAAAGGACTTATAAAACCAAAATCACCATGGCATCAGGGCTGAAAGATCATGCCTATCACAGCTATTAGACCACCAGGAGAAAATATTGGAAACAA
This sequence comes from Bathynomus jamesi, assembly GCA_023014485.1. Classification (NCBI taxonomy): domain Eukaryota; kingdom Metazoa; phylum Arthropoda; class Malacostraca; order Isopoda; family Cirolanidae; genus Bathynomus; species Bathynomus jamesi. Next base: position 2,450,083 of record JAJOZX010000001.1, read on the forward strand.
TGTGTCGAGGACAAAACATAGATGTAGTATATAGTGACTTTGCTAAAGCCTTTGATAAATGTGGCCATGGAATCATAGCACATAAACTTAAGAATACAGGAATTACTGGAGAGCTAGGAAGATGATATTTAATTTATTGACGCAAAGAACACAAAGAGTGGTGGCAAATGGAGTTAAATCGGAAGTCTCGAAAGTAGTGAGTTCTGTCCTAAAAAGGATAGTATTAGCTCCCTTGCTGCCCATAAAAATGATTGCAGATATTGATGCAGATATTAAGGACAGTATTGTATCATGTTCCGCAGATGACTCAAAGATATGTAAGGAAATATTGAACGAAGGTGTCATGGGAAAATTACAAAATGACTGAAACATTATTCAAGTGGGCAAAAGTCAACAATATGAAGTTCAACGAAGAAAAATTCCAACTTCTAAGATATGGTAATAACAAGGAGCTGCAGAATAAAAGGTAAAAAACTCTGCAAGACAAACAGATAACATCAAATCCATAAGTTAGAGAATTTGGAGTAATAATGTCGTCGGATACAGAATTCAGAGAGCACTACAACTTCAAAATTACAACGGCTAGAAAAATAATGGGAATCATCTGGAGGAGCCTCCGAAGCAGAAAAGTAAACATCATGCTGAAATTATGGAAGAGTCTAGTCCTACCAATAATTGAGTATTGCTCAGTACTCACAAGCCCATATAGAGAACGAGACATTGCGAACATTGAAGCTATACAAAGGACTTTTACGTCTAAGATAGAGGAAACGGAAGGTGAAGACTATGGTCTCGACGACAATCCCTGAATCTCTACTCTCTCGAAAGAAGGTGCAAGCGATATACAATAATATACGAGGGCCACTCAATATATTTTGCCTGACCTTTTTTTTTCTTTCCAAGTTACCTTGTAAGTTCCAGAAATTTTGTACACAAGTAGTTATATACCTTTTTTACAAGTTTTTATTTTTTCACATAGTCTCCATCCTTTTCTACGGCTTTCCTCCACCTCGAAATAAGGGCCTTTATTCCTTGCTGGTAAAAGTCCGATGGGTTTTGCTGGAGCCACCTCTTAACCTCCTCAACAACCTTATCGTCACTCTGAAACTTTCTTCCACGAGTAGCATCCTTCATTGGCCCAAACAAATGGAAGTCTGAAGGTACCAGATCCGGGCTGTATGGAGGGTGGGATAACACAGTAAAGTGCATTTTTGTGGTGGCCTCTCTTGTTTGCAAACTGTTGTGTGGTCTTGCGTTATCGTGCAAAAGAAGGACGTCTTCCAGTTTTCTTTCCGATCGAACTCGCTTTACACGTCTCTGGAGTCTCTATAGGGTAGCAATATATTCCTCTGAGTTGATTTTTTGTCCTTTCTTCATAATGTCCACCAGAATCACCCCTTTCATGTCCCAGAAGATGGTGGCCATAACCTTTCCTGCAGAGGGAGCCATTTTGAACCTTTTCTTGCGTGGGGACTCTGCGTGATGCCACTCCATGGATTGGCGTTTTGTTTCAGGTTCAAAGTGGTGTACCCAAGTCTCATCCCCAGTCACAATTCGTAAAAGGAAGTCATCCCTTTCTGTCTCATGTCGAACGACTCAGAAGCAATTTCTTTTGGCTTTGTGGTTTTCAGTCAGTTCGCGAGGAACAAACCGTGAACACACTTTTGAGTATCCCAGTTGCTGGGTTATTGTATTCACACTTCCTTCATTAATTCCTAGCTCCAGTGATAGCTCCTTTTATGTGACGCGCCGATTTGATCGAATGATGCTGTTAGCACTTTGCACAGTGTGAGATGTCACAGCCGATGCCGGGCGACCGCTGCGTGGCTCAACATCGAGGCTGGCTCTCCCTCTCTCCGATGATCTCACACGTTTAGACGAGCGTCCAACTGTGCTTCGATCAACAACAGCATCTCCGTAAACGTTTTGTAGGTGTTTGTGAATATTTCGAACTGTTTCCTTCTCTGCGGTTAAGAACTCGATAATAACTCTCTGTTTACGACGCACATCACTGTCAGACGCCATTTTCGAAACTGCGTTAACCATCGGTTTTATACAAGGCAGTTTAAAAACGGTTTTATACAAGGAGGGGAGGTTCAAACTGGAAAAATCTGGTTATGTGAAGCGCAGAAAGTTCAAACTTACGGCCCCAAAGACATTTCAGCCCCATGGTCTATTATTTAGTTAAGAAAAAAGGGTGTGGCAAAATATACTGAGTGTCCCTAGTACATATGGAAAATACTTGATGTCGTTGTCTCTAATCTTATAAATGAAATACATACAAATTGGAATGAGAGAAGAGGTAGATTTTGTTCAGCCCCAGCTGCTGTGGGAGAGGAGGGCAATGAAAACGAAGATGGAAAATACCCTCAGAATACGAGGCCCAAAGATTTTCAATACCCTATCAAAAGAAGTGAGGAATCTCCAGCACACCGAACTAAATAATTTCAAGAACCAGCTGGACAGATTCCTGTGCAATGTCCCTGGCGTGGCTGGCTTCGAGGGCAGGAGTAGATGAGAGAGCAATTCCCTCCTTCACCAAATCCCGCAAATATGGTGGGATGCTGCAGAGGGGTCGATCCTGAACAGTCGTTCGAACTCACATAAGTAAGTAACATAAAGTAAGTAAGTAATAATATAAGTTAAATAGGGAGTGCTGGAACTCCTGTTTCTCCTGTCACTATCCTCCTTAGCCGATCTTTTTCCGTATCTCACCTACCCTGTGAGCAGTCGAGCATGCTCTCAAACACACGCTTCTCTCCTCATTCCTCACGACATACACATGCATCTTACACACTACATAATCTTTTCAAAATTTTAAAACAAATAAATGGCATCAACTTCAAGAGCCTCGGAGTCCCCTGTGGAGGGGACCATAAATGTCCCAACTTCTGCCTTCCCCCCCTGCCGATACCGGGAACGCAGACCCGGGCAGCGGGGCTGGATCTGCTACCGCCCATTCGAGATGTTCTGGACATCTGTCTGATTCACTTTTCTTAAACTTCTGCAACATTCGTGACCTTTTCTCAAATTTTCAATCTGTTGAACACTACCTCTCCTCCTCTAAGCCTCATCTTCTTTTCCTCACTGAAACTCAGGTGCCCAGGACGACTGACAGCAACCCCTTTTCTGTACCCTCTTACTCTCTCTATACTCAATTTCACTCCATAGGTGGATGTTGCGTATATGTACGCAATGACCTAACTTGCTCTCGTATTCCCGAACTCGAATCTTCCGAATACTATACCCTCTGGCTACAGCTTACATGCCAATCTCAAACTAAATACATCTGCGCTGTTTACCTTTCTCCTAATTCTACTGACTATCCAAAATTCTTTGACTACCTAACTTCCAAACTGGAATACATTCTTTCCCGCTCTCCCTTTGTTGAAATCTCCATTTTAGGAGATTTCACTGTTCACCACTACGTTTGGCTTTCTGTACCCTCTTACTCTCTCTATACTCAATTTCACTCCATAGGTGGATGTTGGGTATATGTACGCAATGACCTAACTTGCTCTCGATTCCCGAACTCGAATCTTCCGAATTCTATGCCCTCTGGTTACGGCTTACATGCCAATCTCAAACTAAATACATCTGCGCTGTTTACCTTTCTCCTAATTCTACTGACTATCCAAAATTCTTTGACTACCTAACTTCCAAACTGGAATACATTCTTTTCCGCTCTCCCTTTGCTGAAATCTCCATTTTAGGAGATTTCACTGTTCACCACTACGTTTGGCTTACCTCCCATTTCACTGACATCCCTGGTGAACTAGCTTACAACTTTTCTATCCTAAATGACGTAGAGCAGATTGTACAGCACCCTACTCGTATCCCCGATCGCCTTGGAGATAGGCCCAACATTCTGGATTTATTTTTTACCTCTCATCCTTCTTATTACTCTGTGAAACTTTTCTCTCCGTGGGGCTCCTTTGATCACAATCTAATATCTGTTTCCTGTCATATCACTCCAATTCGACCTTTGGACCCTCCCAAGAGGATACGCCTTTGGCACTTCGGCGCCGCTCATTGGGAGGCCCTTAGGCGCCGTTGATTGGGAAGCCCTTAGGCAGTACTTCTGTGATTTCCAATGGAATGATTACTGCTTCTGTGGCCGGGGCCCTTCTGAGTGTGCAGAGCGCATCACAGATATGATTCTCTTGGGCAAGGAGGCGTACATTCCATATTCTATTCCTGCTATTAATGCAAAACAACCTTGGTTTAACTTTACTTGTTCTAATGCTATCCGCAACAGAGAGGAGGCTTTCAGAAGGTACCGTCGCTATCCAACTCCTGTCTCTCACTCAGCTTATATTTCTGCCGGAATCGTGCAAAATCTGTTCTTCGACTCGCCGAAAATTCCTGCATGCAACAAAAATCTGAAAATCTACCCAATTCTAATTCTTCTCGCTCTTTCTGGCATCTAGCTAAGAACTTCTTCAACAACTTTACTTCCTCTTCTTTCCCTCCTCTTTTCCATTCCGACGGCACAGTTGCCGTCTCTTCTCCTGACAAAGCTGAACTCTTCGCTCAAACTTTCGCGTACAATTCAACCTTGGACGATTCCGGTGCTGTTCCTCCATCTCCTCCCCCTATGACTTTATTATATCTGAAGTTAGAATCTCTTCTAAAGATGTTTTTTTTGTCCTATCTCGGCTCAATTCTAGGAAGGCGTAGGGTGCTTCTGTGCTGATACCCTGCTTATGCAAACTCTTTCGTCTACATCTCTCATCTGATACTTTTCCTTCCTGCTGGAAGTTCGCTTCCATTCAGCCTGTCCCAAAGAAGGGTGACCGCTCTCAACCCTCCAACTATCGTCCAATTGCTTTGATTTCTTGCCTTTCCAAAGTTTTTCAATCTATCCTTAATTGGAAGATTCTTAAACACATTTCTTCTCACAATCTTCTCTCAGATCGTCAGTATAGATTCCGCAGGGGACGCTCTACTGGCGATCTTCTGGCATATCTCTCTGACTCTTGATTCGTCAGCCAGACTCCTTACTGAGCGGACGCATTCCCTGGGCTCTCTGATATTGTTTCTACTTTTGGATATTGCCGATAAATTTACTGTTGGAAAGTTCTGAATTTTATATGCTTGCGTTTATATTCACATTGTTATAGTTAAGTAAATGAATATTAGTGGGTTTTAGCGATTTAGAAGTTTTCATAGCGTGCCGGCTTAATTTAATTTAAACTTGTGACTGTTATAAACGTTAACTACCTTAACTTGCGCGATGCCGTCGCAGAAAGCATCGTGTGCTAGGTGTGGGGTTAATCGGTGGTATACTGATTTTAAAGATTAAAACGGTGGTCCTATGGCGATTACCTAGAGATCGGTTTGTTTCTTTTGTGAGTTAAGCGAAGAGATAGTTGATTTGAGACGTAGTGTACGCGAGGTGACGAAAAGACTTGCAACGCTTGATGAGGGCAGGGGAAGGCTTACAGTAGACGAAGGCCGAACCTATACTAACGTTGAAGACGTTACTAAGTTGAAGGGTGAGTTTAGGAATCTAGTTTCTAGTGTAAGTAGTTTATCGGGAAGGTTAGATAGAATTGAGGAAGGGGTTAAGGTTGGTCCGAGATTAGTAGACGGGGAGGGATTTAGAGAAGTTAAGGGTGGAGCTAGGCCACGTACGTTAGGTGATAGGAATCCACCCAATCGAGGTTTCGAACCCTTTCGCCCAGATGGATAGTGTTGTGAACGAGGGGGAAACGATTTTAATTGTAGACTCCTTAGTGTGTCATATGGATAAGGAGTTCGTTAAACGGAATCAAACCAAGAGAGGGAGGGTCTGTCTACCAGGGGCCAGGGTAGTAGATAGGTTTGATGTTGCCTCTCGTCACTCGATGTTGGTGACGATGGTATGGGGCAACGACTCGTATAGGCCCGATACAAGAGTGCCTGACCTTTTGGAGAGATGTAGGGGGTTAATTAGGTCCCTAAAGGTGAGGTCAGATAGGCCTTTAGTTCTAGGTATTACCCCTAGGCACGGTTTGGGTCTTAGGATTACGTCTAAAACGATATTTTTGAATGCTAAATTAGAAGAGATTTGTGCTGAGGAAAATGTACCCTTCGTAAAGCTGTGGTCCGAATTCAGTGATCCTAGCCTTTTTATAAAAGAGGGTGCATTTTAATGAAATAGGTAATGCTAGGCTAGGTAGGTTAATAGACGAAAACGTGCGAAAGCTGTATAGGTCGAAGCCTTCTTTAAACGTTGTGGGTCCGGGGAACGCGGGCCCGACGTGAAAAATATTTTAAAACGCCGCCCGTGGTAAAAAATAACTTAAACGTCTTTTATTGTAACGCGCGTAGTATTAGAAATAAATTAAATGAATTTAAGGCGATAATTTATTCCGGCAACTACGATATAGTTGCTATCACTGAAACTTGGTTAAATCCGTGACTCGGGACTTGTTGGGGGAACTTGATATACCGGGTTTTAAACTCTTTACTAATGATAGGTTACATAGGTTTGGTGGCGGCGTTTTGCTGTACATTCGTAATTCCCTTAGGGCTATCGAGGTTAAGTTAGATTTTCCGGCAGCAATTAATGCGATATGTGTTGAAGTTAGGGCGCGTAGTATTAGTTTTAATTTTGTTGTTGTTTATAGACCTCCCGTTCAACCCCTCGATACAGATACTAGATTTTACTCACTTCTTGGTAACTTTATTGACAATCGGAATAGTATAATTGTCGGAGACTTTAACTGTCCTAATGTTAATTATGAGACTTTTACTGGTAATGAGGAGGGTTTGAGATTGATTGAGTTTATGGAAGATAATTTTTACGACAGATGGTTACCGAACCAACGCGCGGTGATAATATTTTAGATTTGGTGATGACGAACGGCGAAATATAGTCGAAGGTTTAGAAGTAGGCGAGAGTTTAGGATGTAGTGATCATCAAATTCTTAGGTTTAAGTTATTGATAGAAAACACTAAGGATAGTAACGTAATAGAAGTCCCTGATTTTCGTAGGGCTAATTTTGATAGTTTTGCGGATAGGATGAGAGTAGTGGACTGGGATAACTTATTTATGGGTAATGACACAAATTTGCATTGGGTGGCGTTTAAAGAAAGTTTTAGGAATATTGAAAGGGAGTTTATTCCTCGTAGGCCCAAGCGCGCTAGAAATCATGGTAGGCCCAAGTGGTAGGGAAATAGGCGAGTTCATAAACGAGCGTAATAGAGCGTATAGACTTAATAAGCGCAATGGCACGGCAGCTAACTTTAATAGATATATCGAGCTTAGACGTCAGGTTAAAAGATCAGTTAGGAATGCTAAGCGTAATTTAGAGATACTTATAGCTGCGGATAGTAAACATAATCCAAAAAAGTTTTTTGAATACGTTAATAATCGTAAGCCGATAAAAGATAACATAGGCCCTCTAGTGGATGTTAATGGCGCTTTGGCTTCTGACGCTCAGGCGATGGCGGGTATTTTCAATAACTTTTTTGCGACAGTTTTTACCGTAGAAGACGTAAATAATGTCCCCGACGTGGACGATATCGTTCCATTTAGTAGCGAGACTATTTTGGATGAAATAACTGTTTACGAGGGTGAGATTGCGCATTATATCGATAGGCTAAAAGTTAGCAAGGCTCCAGGCCCTGACGCTTTTTATCCCAGACATTTGAAAGATTTGAAAGACGTTATCGCCCCTTAACGAAGATTTTTAATCAGTCACTCGAAACGGGGATTATTCCTGAAGACTTCAAATTAGCTAACGTCACGCCTATTTTTAAAAAAGGCGACCGCGCAGTAGCTAGCAATTATAGGCCCATTAGCTTAACGTCAATTGTCGGTAAACTTTTGGAATCCGTAGTTAGGGATCGTATCATCGATCACTTAGAAAGTAGAGATTTGATTAATAGTAGTCAGCATGGGTTTCGACGCCATAGGTCTTGTTTAACTAATTTGTTAGAATTTTATAACGAAATAGTGCGCGAATACGATAGGCATAGAGCGGCTGACGTTATTTATTTAGATTTTAAAAAGGCGTTCGATACAGTTCCGCATAGGAGATTAATTGCGAAGGTCAAAGCGCACGGTATACGCGGTCAGGTAGCTAACTGGTTAGAAGAATGGCTTCGTGCTAGGAGGCAGAGGGTCGTAGTTAATGGTAGTGAATGGGGTGGTTGGATGTAGGTAGCGGTGTCCCACAGGGTTCAGTGTTAGGCCCATTGCTATTCGTAATTTACATTAACGACATAGATGTAGGATTGACTAGTAACGTGTCAAAATTCGCGGACGATACTAAAATAGGCGGTAAGGTTGTTAACGAGGACGATAGAAATAGGCTCCAAGACGATGTAAATAGGATTATGGAGTGGACGGATAAGTGGCAGATGCAATTTAACGTAGACAAATGTAAAGTTTTGCATATAGGTTCTCGTAACAATAATTACACGTACACGATGGATGATAGGGAGTTAGCGAGCGTTGACGAGGAAGTAGATTTAGGCGTACGCGTATCTAAGGATTTAAAGGTTAGGAACCAGTGCCTGGAGTCTTGCGCAAAAGCTAATAGGATGTTAGGCTTCATAGCGCGTAATTTCGAATTTAAATCGAAGGATATTATATTGCCCCTTTACAAGTCCCTAGTCAGGCCTCATTTAGAATATGCCGTTCAGTTTTGGTGCCCGTACTTGCGTGAGGATATTGATAGGTTAGAAAGGGTTCAGCGTCGTGCCACGAAACTGATTCCGTCATTGCGCAACAAGCCTTATGAAGATAGGATTAAAGAGTTAGACCTGTATTCACTCGAAACTAGGAGATTAAGGGGGGAGCTTATTGAAGTTTTCAAAATCGTTAATAACATCGATAACGTAAATTTTGACAAATTGTTCACTTTCGATAATAATAATACTCGTAATAACGGATTTAAGTTGCGTGGCAGACGTTTCATCACTAATATCGCTAAAAACTTCTTTACGTTTAAAGTAACTGATAAATGGAATAATCTTCCCGCGTCAGTCGTGAACTCTACCAGCGTTAATATGTTTAAGAACCGTTTAGATAGGCATTTTAAAAATATTAACGTTGTTTAATATAATAATAAAACAATCCCCCTCCCTCTCAGCCTCCCCCTTTTCCCTCTCAGCCCCCCTTTTCCCTCTCAGCCTCCCCCTTTTCCCTCTCAGCCTCCCCTTTTCCCTCTCAGCCTCCCCCTTTTCTCTCTCAGCCTCACCCTTTTCCCTCTCAGCCTCACCCTTTTCCCTCTCAGCCTCACCCTTTTCCCTCTTAGCCTCACCCTTTTCCCTCTCCCTCGTTAAAATTATTAACGTTGTTTAATATAATAAAACAATTAGCAACAGGAGCTCTAGGGGTGGTGATCGAGGATGAGCCTGTTGACAATAATGCCAGCTTGTGACATGCCAGTGTGTGATGCCAGCAAAAAAAAAATAGACTAACACGATCGTAGATGTAGCTCGTAGCGTAAACTAATTCACTTTTTGTTTTACTTTACCTACTTTTTTTTTTCCTTCTTATCCTCTCCTTACTTGCATGTCTGTAGTTTGCATGGTATGATAGTGAGTTAAGACTGTGTTTGCATGATTTGTAAGCGTTCCTATTTTACTTCTTTTCATCTTTCACCCCTTTCCTATTCTCTCCGACTATTTTTCTGACTTGTCAGCAGTGGCCGACTGATGATGATGGTGAGCCTTTCTTTCTCTTTTTCTGAATGAATGTTAACCCATGAGTGATAGGTGTTGCTACTTAACCCCTTATTCTCTTCTCTTAACCCCCTACTCTTTCCTTTCTCTCGGGCTAACTTTAGAGTGGATCTTAGGGTCTTTGTTAGCCTTAGCTTCTGTAGATCTGTAGATCTAAAACGATGAATTTCAATGAGAGCTTATGATTCCAGGAAGAATAGCACGTTAATAGGACTGGCTAAGGCCTTACTGAATTTGAGTCTTAAAGCAACATTTCCATGTAGCTGGGGGTTTAAGTGGGTGTTCACACTTGCGCAATCGTCTGGTGAAAGGTCAGAAGCGTATATATTTACTCTCTTTATAAAATCATCTATCGTCACACCCATACCAATCCCATCACATCCATTGATATCCTGGACCAGATTATGATACGCCTGTGTACAAAGTGAAAACTCATCATCTGTAGAGTAACTCGTGTCTAACGTCCCTTCTACAGTCGACCCATTGAAAAGCAGTGTAATATTTTTCAAGTAAAATTTTTTTAAATTTGAATGAAGATTTTTTATATTTGCCTGTTAGAACATTGTGTTCTAGCAACCCCGCAAGTATTCTTTGTGGCAGAATTCCGAGAGCCGCATTCTCCATCTGCTTGGAAGATGAGCTTAACATGACAGTAAACGTTTTCATCTGAACCCGATTTATAGGATATTTGGCAGAGTCTTTCAGTAAATGCTTCTCAATTTCCACTTGTTTAGCAGCGGTTAATTTCACGTGCATAACTCTGAGATGTTTCCATAACGTCAATCACCACGGGTTTAGTAGCCTTTTCACTGCTCTCATCCAGGTTTAAGCATATCTTGGGGGTCGTCCGTGAAATTTTAATCTTCATGTCAACTCCATTCACAAGTAATTTCTCCTGGAACGACAAATCAATGTGTAAGCGACCATAACAGTCATAAATTTTCTTTTTAGATTTTTAAATTTATTTTTTAGAGTACTTTCCGCTTTAAGTGTAAAAACCCTCAGCTACCAAGTGAGTCTCTTTTATGTCTTTTGAAAAGTTGAGTACATTTACCAAGTAAGCTCTATAATGGTAATAACTAGCTCCTAATGAAATATTTGTCTGGTTTAGATATTCATCACACTGACTAATTAATGAATGCAAGAAATTGGTTTCGGGATAGAACTATTTGTAGTTTAGCATACATATAATGTATATATTATTGGGGTCGTAAAAGTATGATCTGGCGCTAGATATAACGAATTCTATACGAGCGGTCGAGGAAGCAACAGTGTTGAGTGGGTTAACTGTGATAAAGTAAGGTTCTGCAATAAATTTATGTGTAGGTGGGAGATCAAAGAGCGATAGTTCTGATTTGCAGCATTCTAGGCTCTGAGGATGTATGAAATTGTCATGTGGAAGCATTTATTAGCCTTACCTCTCATTTCAAGTAAACAATTTCCTATGAGAGACACTTGTTTCAGGTTTAGCTTATATCAGTTTAAAAAGTAGTCTACTGTCGGTCTCATACGTTTGGAACATCTTTTTTTTATTGTGTTTTGCGTTTAACACCTCGATATGTAGCCTGATTATTTTACTTCTTCCCTGTAACTATTTTCTTGTTATTTCCTCTACTATACATTTCCTTTTAGCATCTGTAATAATCTCATCCCGTGTATGGCGTAGATGTTTTTTGAAAGCTTCTTTAAGTTCAACACCCGCCATTATATCTTCAACCGTATTAAGACCCGATTGTAGGGCTTTCCATCCCAGATACTTGGCACCACTTTTTATTAACCCTTCGTTAGTACCGTGGGGTGTTTGAACACCCCCAAAAATTTTCTTTGCTCATATTTCTCAATTGGCAACACTAATATTCCTGTTCTTCCCAGTACCTTCCTGAATCTGTGAGTGGAGGGAGCACCAAGAGTCCTGCAATCCTGCCCCTGCTTGTGTGAGAAGTAGACGAGATTTTGTCCTCGTGGGGTGTGCAATCACCCCTCGGTACTAACCAAGTAAGTTTTCATGATTTATAAATTTTTTTTAAATTTTCTTTTCAATGGAAAATAATATAATATAAAACAATATAAGTAAAATAATATATAGGGTGTCCATAAATGATTACCCTGATTAAAGCATGCTATAACTTTTAAATAAACACTCGTATTCAAACACAGTTTTAATCATAAGTAGATAAACATACAAAGTTTTGATACATAGTTAATGAACTTAATAAGCTTCCACATGTGCACCCCTAGTGGCACGTAAAATGTCTAAACGGTATTCACACTCACGCCACACATTTTCCAACATTTGTGGTTTAACTGTTGCAATTGCATCCGTAATGCGTTCTCGCAATATCCTGATATCTGGAACAACTCTTGCATAAACCAAATCTTTAACATGACCCCAGAGAAAGAAATCCAGCGGGGTAATGTCTGGTGATCTTGGGGGCCATGGGATTGGCCCGTCCCTGCCAATCCATCGATTTGGAAATGTTGCGTCGAGAGTTTCACGAACAACATGCGCCCAATGAGGGGGGTGCCCCATCTTGTTGGAAGATGACAGTTGGCTGCCTGTCCTGCAGCTGGGGGATGGCATAATTGGTGAGCATATCCAGGTACACAGTTGCGGAAACAGTGTTCTCAGCGAAGAAGAAACGACCAATTATCTGGTCATGCATTAGTCCACGCCAGACATTGATCTTCGGACTGCCCCGAATATGCTCCCTTACGGCACGTGGGTTTTTCCGATCCCCAAATACGCACATTGTGTCTGTTGACTCTACCACTAAGATGAAACGTAGCCTCGTCTGAAAAGCAGACACGTAACAAGAAGTCATTATCCTCGTCAATGCTGTTCAAAATGTCAATAGCGAATTGTTCACGTTTTGGACGGTCATCAGGCTTCAGTTCTTGAACAATTTGTACCTTGTAGGCGTGTAACTTCAAACGTTTGTGTAACACCTTGTGGACCGTAGACTTCGGTATCTTTTGTTGGCATGAAGCTTGTCTCACCGATTTCCTTGGTGACCGTGTGAAAGCAGTTTGAATATTTTCCACCATCCCATTGGAAACTGATGGTCTACCACTGCTCTTTCCCTTTTCCACGCTTCCAGTTTCCAAGAATTTTTTCATCCATGACTTAATTAACTTCACATCAGGTGGATTCTTTCCATACTTTGTTCTGAACCTTCGCTGAACACTGACAGGAGATTTTGTTTCTGCAAGCCACAAAACACATTGTGCCTTCTCTGTCACAGACGCCATCTTAACTGAACAGCTACTACAGCGCTCCTAGCGGCGAATGCGGTAGACGAAACACACCAGCACAGAAACTCTATGCGTGTACGAGATCACCTGTAAAAAGAAAACGGATGTAAGATTCGTCATTAAAACATGAGAGCATATTGTTTTCAGGGTAAACATTTGTGGACACCCTCTAAGTTTATCTAAGATAATAATGCAGATTATCAAATAATATTTGCTTTGTGGAAGATTTCTAATGGATTGGAGCTATAAAATTCATGTTAGCTTTTCAGATACAAGATGGCCGACGACGAAAAAGAGATGGAGAGGATTCGGAAGTTGTTGGACGAATGTGACGTTGCAAGTGATCCAGAAGATGACAGTGAAGGTGAATCAGATTTCGTGGAGGAGGATGAGCATATTCCTGACTCTGATTGCTATGAATCGGGGCCTGATGATCCACCACAAGAGCCCCAACGGAAACAGCCCAGACGTGATGGGTGGCTGGGAAAAGACAAGAAAACGTGGTGGGAGAAGAAAGTACGTAATGTAACAGTTCGTACCTGTTCTCATAATGTCTTTCGGGGGAGAGAAGGACCAAGAGGACCAGCCCTAAATGCACAGTCACCTACTGACTTCTGGGGACTCTTCATCACTCCTGAAATAGTGGATTTATTGGTTGACAAGACTAACCAGTTCATCAGTGACAAGAGACAGAATTATGCTCAGACTAGCAAGGCAAGTGACACTGACATTGTAGAAATGAAAGCCTTTCTTGGCCTACTACTTTTAGCTGGTCTTTATCACAGCAACAGAATGAACCTTGATGATCTGTGGAATTCTGATGGCACTGGTGTAGAGGTATTCAGAATGTCAATGTCATTGCATCGCTTTCATTTTCTCCTATGTTGCATACGATTCGATGACAAAGCAACACGCCCTGCAAGAAGGCAAGTGGCTAAGCTTGCCCCAATCAGAGACCTCTTTGAGATGTTTGTTGAAAACTGTCTGAGGAACTATTCCCCATCAGAGCTTGTAACAATTGATGAGATGCTTGCAGCCTTCAGGGGCAAATGTCCCTTCAGACAATATATACCCAACAAACCAGCAAATATGGAATAAAGATACAGGCAATGACTGATGCAAAAACTTACTCTGTATGTAAAATGGAAATATATGCAGGAAAACAGCCTGATGGCCCATTCAAGGTAGACAATTCATCCATTGCTGTGGTCACAAGGCTTACCTCACAGATCTCAGGATAAGGCAGAAATGTCACGTTTGACAACTGGTATACCACTTACCCACTACTCCAAAAGCTGCTTCATGACCATCAATTGAGTGCGGTGGGCACACTCCGAAAAAACAAACCTGAGATTCCTAAGGAATTCTTAGAGGTAAAGAACAGAGCTAGGTATGACAGTATGTTCGGCTTTACAGATAAAGTGACACTAGTCTCATACACGCCAAACAGTAAGAACAAGAAAAATGTTGTTCTCGTCAGCAGCATGCACTATGATGACAGAATTGACCCAAATTCTGGTGATAAGAAGAAACCTGAAATTATCACCTTCTACAATTCAACTAAAGGAGGCGTTGATATGGTCGACCAGATGGCAGGGGAGTATGACACTTCAAGAAATAGCTGTCGTTGGCCCATGACTGTTTTCATCACCCTCCCAGCCACAGACATCACGGGCGGCAAAGAGATGTATATTCTGTGCCAGGTTACGTGATCGTAAGGTGAAAACAGTGTGTAACAATTGTGGTAAACATGTGTGTAGAGAACACAGCAAGTTGCTTGTCAGTTGCATTGAGTGCGAAGGTACAATATCAGGTGATGAATCAGAGTGATAGGTAATGGTGAGGATGTTTGGCAGAAACAAGCTTCTCCTTCATGATCTTGTAATGACCTCACTTATGTATATTTTTCTGGCCATTTCATTTTATTGGAACAGTTTGCGGTTATTTTGATGAGTTTTCTATTATTTTTTGTTTTCTACTATTGTCTTGGTGTACTTTGGCAGGAATAAACAACATATTTTTTATAGGGAATCAGTAACAGAACTTTTTGCTATTTTTATGTCACAACATTGACAGATCTCTTTAGTTAGGATTGTAGTAAAGAATGAGAAAATTAAACTCAATTATGCTTTTATATACTTATGTTATAATTTTACAATTACAATTTATAATTATACTGAGAAAAAAATCATATCATGTATAATCCTGCACGCCTTTACCTAATAAATGAGTATTTAGAATAAAAACTTTCTTTTATTTTTGTTCGACCAGTTTTTAACACAAAAATTAAAAATTTCAGCTATATTGAAATTAATCTGTTCATTAGTGAGTGGAGGAATATGTTGAAGCAGTTATATGAATATATTAGAAACGTTAGTAATGTTTTTGAATTTTTTGAATTTGGGGTGTTCAAACACCCCATGGTACTAACGGTGTTTGACCACCCCACGGTACTAACATAGGGTTAAGGAGACTTCCGTACGTAGCATAGATGAAAAGTAAACGATAAAAAACTTTTGTCATTCTGGGAGACGTTGAAAGTGAAGCTTCACTGTTAAGCTCCCATAACAGAATGGATAGTTTTCACCTTCTACCGTTCTGATATTTATTACAATACTGTTTAGTAGGTTAGCGGCGACTTTGACATAATGGGGTTTATTTATCATACGTTATACTCAAGCTTTTTTCCACTATGATTGGGTAAGTGCACAATGCGTAGCAATCGTACCTGACTGTACCCGATAAATTTACGTTCCACGATGTTGCTGTACATGTAACACATAACAGGTGGTGGTCTTCTATTGTTCAAACTCTCCAATTTTAGATGGTACAATAAACTAAGCATATCATACGGTAACTCGTGAAAAGTGTCTCTTTGGAAGGTTAAACTATATTTGCGCTCAGTTAAAATATTGAACACGTCTTTGTCTTTAATATTTCTACTCGTCTCTGATCTTAACATTAGAGTACGTCCGGTGAATCATTGTTTGCGATTTCGAAAAGCAGATCATCTGTAAGGCTCGAATTTTTCAAACTCTTGTTTAAGTATCTCACAATTTCCTTTACATTGTCATAATGCATCGTTCCTAGTGTTATTTCTGTGCTAAAGTACTGTACACCACCGTTCTATGCCAAAGGCATGATATCATCCAAAGTCACGCCTGCTTTTTCACATTCATCACGTCTTCTAAGAACCATAAAAACGACTTCTTTCTTCTCAATAGTTAAAAGTTTGCAAGTCAGTTGAAATTCACATCGACTACCATATGTAATATTCGAGTTTCATTATTGCGCTAGCTTCTACATTGAAGTTGAAGCTTTCTGAGTACCCTAACCATTTGTTACATTACATTTTCCTTTTTTCCGGAAGATTTGCTCCCTAAAATTTGTTCAATTTTAAATGTCTTTTTTCCTCAATTAAATGTTACTGTCTGAATCTCCTCACCATAAAACCTTCCCTAAACTTCTTCACCATTCAAATCTTCAACAGAAAAAATAACCACTTTGCCTTTAGGTTTGATAGCTCTAACTTCAAAAATTTCCTGAGTCCATCTTTGTTCAAAACCTTTCATGAACTTTGTATCTGATCGTGATAATTTATTTTGAAACGTTCTATCATAGAGGACCTTTTGGCTCTATCTTTTATCACCGGTTCTGTGTACGTGCCTCTTTTTAAACCCTCGTTTGATGTTCCAATCATGCGATGGTAAGAACGGTTGTAGAACGATGCTAGATTACTCAAAATGTCTCTGTCTCTGTACTTATTTTTCCACGTAAAATAACGATGCATGCGTTCCTTGCTATATAATAGCAAATATTGAACTCTGACAGCATATCTTGAAAGGCTCGACCTATAAATACTTTCCCTAAATACTGATAGGCGGGTATTCTATTTTCCTTTAACATCAACGACTCTGTAGCTTCAGCAACTGTTTCAAGCAATTTTTTTAAGAGGTATAAGCTATAAGTATCTGGAGAAGACGTCTATTACAAATATAGTAGAATGTACCTGCCACCGTCATTGCATGTCATTTGCATGTCAATGAACTCAGCTTGCCAAATAGAGTCCGCCGCTGCCGCTTTTGTCTCAGCAGTTTTAAACTTCTCACAGGTTTAGGAAGTGTATAGGTGTCCTGTTCATGCAAAAATTTCTCAACATCTTTTTTCTCTAACCCTTCGGTATAGGTACATATAAAATGCAACGTACGTACATTTTATAAAATATAAAATGCAACGTGCCAATGGCACCTTCGCAGAAGAGTCGTTTACGTCGTTACAAAAACAATACGCACTCTAGATCGTAAAAGACAAACTATGTCAAAGAAAAAGCCAATTATTGTACAAAAAGGACGTTCATTCCAGCCTGAGTTATTTTCAATTTTGGGCACTATATTATCTAGCTTAGTACAATGAAGACAGTAGTGGTGGTTCCACACGATGTGTACGCTTCACAATAAACTGCAGAGAATCAAGAATCAATTTTAGAACCCGGTAAAAACAGGCTTAAAAGAATGGAAAGTTCAGTGTACTAGCCACCGAAATGCATTCTGTTGAGAAAAGAATTTTGCACCAAGAAGATCTTCAGAAATTTCTTCAAGAGTGCGAAGATTATAAGAAACCTATGGAGGTATCGTAGTTATGAAACATAATGTTTCCAGAACATGAGACTAGAGACGAACAAACAAAGAACAACAAAGTGAGTCCGCAACATCTCTAACATATATTAGAAAATTGGCTCCCGAATACATTGAGGAATAAAGGTCCAAACCTTTATAATCTATTGAGTGACGACCCCTTTATGCAATGAACCGATACTGGTGAGGTTGTTGTTGAAGGTACCACGGTTCTGGGTTCGAATATTATTGATATTGTTCAGGATTTGCTTAGAAAATGGGATAGGCTCTCTCCACCAGGATGGAGTCATATTAAATTGAGGCAGACTTCACAAATACATTTTTGACAAACAGTCGTTGCAGAGTGTGAGGTAGGCGGTGAAAGGTTTTATAAATTCAAGATATTTCTTAGTGCTCCTCGTCATTCTGGGATATACACTGTTTCAGCCTCGTTTGGAAATATATTCGTTCTTTGAAGTATCCTAAATGTGTTTCGTGGGTAAAGGTCGCAGAGCAAATACCCGTAACGCCGACTCTTTGGTTCTTTATAAACTTCCACAAATTTCTTACTCTGATTTGGGAACATTTGAATGGCTGATCTCGACTTTGCTCGAATAAGACGAGGTGTTGGGTGTTCAGTGACACATCACGTTTATGTTAAGATGGTGTGAGAATACTGTAGACAATCACAATCACCGTATGTTCATTCCCCTTTATCAACCCAGCATCGTAAATACCACTGTGGAATAATACGATATCTTTGTAAGTCTTTGTAATCGTTGAAAATAGACTGGTTTGTTGAATATCACCATATAACGTTGCGTACAGGTTCTGAGAACAGGGCTCTTTATCTAATAATTTTAAGCATAAACATAGTTTTATTACATGTAAGACTGGTTATATTGTACACGTTGAAAGGCTCGTGAACCTTAAATTAATATCTTTAATTGAAAATAAAAGTCACAGAAAAAATAAAACTTTTCTTGGATCAATCCCAGAATAGGCACCTGAAATCATTTTTAGGTGCTTAATCTGGGATTGAGGCAAAACACAGGTGCTTAATCTGGGATTGAGGAGAAAAAAATATAAACAGTTTTTAGAGATATAATTTCATTGTTTTTATCAATATTTGAAAAAATCAACTCTAACCTAACCTAACCTAACCTAACCTAATCTTTTGCAATATCTTCTGCTTTTTTGGATTTGCTTCAGATGGATTCAGAAACATTCGGGTTCATATTGCAGGAATTTATAATATCTAAAATTTTTCTTTATTCATTAAACCACTTTAAACCTTTTATAACTTTGCCTTTATTACATTTGTAATAAACTTTGTATAAACAATAAATTTTGTAATCATCAGGTTTTTTTTATTTAATTCCTTGCAAGGTGCCTATTCTGGGATTGAGGTTGAACGCAGGTGCTTCATCTGGGATTGAGGTACATCAGGTGCCTATTCTGGGAATGACCCCTTTTCTTTTAATTATCCATGTATTTAAGTGTTGATATTTTATTAAACAAGCCAACCTGCAAACTTTTTAAGTAAACATACCGCAAATTATATTAACAGAAAACGGAGTGAGCTCATTAAAATTTGGAAGAGTGCAAGCTACTACAAATCTGTTTCCAACCCTGCAACTGAACGGAAACTTAAACATGAGAACTTTTTTCCATATTTGTACAGTGACCCGCTTTACAGTTAGCGATGATGGTGCGATCTGTTCATAGATTTTTATGAGAAGAATATATACTTTTATAAAAAGCTTTTGTTTTATATAGTTAAAGATATAATGAATATGAAAATTCGCGCACAGAATATTCATTTAAGTATATATATTAGGGTGATGCAAAAGTGGGGGAGTAAAATGTTTTTGTTTCAAATTTTTGAGATACCCTCTCATTTGGTTTAATTTGGTGGAAAAATGATCCTGGTGAAATTTCGGGTCAAAATTCGAATATTTGGAGGTCGCGCCCGCCATTTGAAAATTTGCTGATTTCCATGACACCCAGGAGGTACAGCAAGCGTCACGTTACTTTTTTTTTGAGTGGAAGTTCCCCACGAGGCCTATCATACCACCTTCCTCTTTTCCATTTGTTCATAAAACAGATACAATACAATAGATATTTATAATAGATACATAGAATGGATATACTCGTAAATTTTACTGTTGCGTCAAAGATACGAGAGTTTTCTTAGTTTTGTCCGGAAGCTTCTTCCGATAATTTGATACAACTTGCAGTAGATATTGCTTCTGTTGTTCATCATTGGTAATTAATTTGTTATAATCTTCAATCAATTTCACTCCTCTTTCAGCAATATCATTAACAACTTTCATGTGATTCACTACGTTCTTTGCAACCCAATAACTCTCATCGAGAAGCCAATCTTCTACTGGTTTGCTCAAGAACGTTGAAGACAATCCGAGTATACTGAAGAAGGACTTTGTGTTAGCAGTTACAAAATCTTCAAGCTGCTTATTGTCAATAGTTTTGATGTCTATTTGTGTCTTCTTTGGAGGATCTGGCTCCGAAGATTTTGTAAGAGCCTCCTTCATTTTTCTTTTGGTGTCAAAGCTGATTTTATCATCAAAGAAAGCCAATGCGATCAACTCTTCTGAGAGATACCACAAATGATTCTTGAATTTTTCTAAAGCAGCATTTGCTAGTTGTTCATTTGTGCTTTTGTAGCTGTGAAGATTCTTGAGACGACTCAGATCATTTCGTGGAGCACTTGCTGCGCAGGGTGCTGAAAACCAATGCTTAATATAAATTGAAACAGAAAACAAACAAATTTCTTTTAGATTTCTTTCTTCTATTGCTGTTATTTTGAACTGACTTTTGAACATAAAGATTTTCATTGAATAAATGACTTTCGCCATCCAACGGGCTCTATGATAAGCCCCAGGCTTCCTGAATTTTATTCCAGTCGTTGGAGTACCGCCAAGCAAGATGATTGTCAGTTCCAATAACTCTCTGTAATCGTCGCGAGGTTGATCTTCATTGATTTTTCTTGCTGCAAAGTTGATGATTTCCTCTTTTTCCTTTTGTGGATAATTTTCTAATTTATCGTATGAAGTTAGATTAATCTTATTCCAGTTTGTTTTGAATCTTTTGAATAACTGAATGTCAGGGCCTGATGAAGCCTGTAATGCAGGGGATACCACTGCTTCCAACATGATTTCAAGGATATGGTGTCGACAAGGACACCACAACAAATCTTTCTCCATTTTCTGTTCAATTAGGACACAAGCTCCGTTTTTACGACCTGTGTTCGATGCAGTTGTATCGAAACACATGCCTTTTACCTTATCTATTAGATTCCAATCAATGATCGCCTGATGTACTGCATTTGCAGTATCCTTTCCTGTGCCATGATCTATATTTGGCACTCCAAGCAGTTGATCTTCTCCACTGCCAGAGATTAGGACTGGCAACCGATCAACAACCTCATTCCCGGTAATGTCTTCGAGGAGTTTGCCATCCCAATGAACAATCAAGGGTTTGTCAGCTTGAAATTCTTCTTTCAAGTTTTCACTGAACTTCTTTCTTGATTTCTGTCTTGCCCTGCGAATCGATGAGTAGCTAACATTGTAATTCTCTGGATCTTTTCCAACATTTGCGATCGTTGGAATAATTATTAAAGAGGCTGATCGGTCGCTGATCTTAGCAACATCCAATGAGGAAAGCAGATTTTCATTCATAATCTTGAATTTTTTTCTTGGAAGGCCTCTTTTGGATGTTGAGGGCACTTCCAGATCTACTTCTTCTTCCGTAGATGCAGGTGAATCACTGCAGGAACTGCTGCTGCTTGCAAGAACAACTGTTTCATCAAATGCACTTGATTCATGTAACCTTTTCTTATCCATTTTTTCATGTCTCTTCGCAGCTTCCTTTCGATGTTTTTCTTCATCCTTATCAACTGCCATCATTTTACCCTTTCGACCTTCCCTTTGTAGCCGTAGAAACTCTCTATCTTCCTCAATAGTTATTAACTCGTTAGCATTTGCATGCGCAATATCAAAGAGTTCATCCAATTTTTCTTTCCATGTATTCTCTTTCTCTATTGAAAACTTCGATTTTTTTCCTTTGCTCTTCTTCAGCCCTTGCCACTCATCATACAGTTTATTTAATTTCTTCACAACATTACATTTCTGGGTTGTTGGTATTCCTGCTCTCTGCCACACTTCCAATACATCATTAACGGTTGAAGTTAATGCTTCTCTGACAGTTTCATTCTTGATATGTTTATAATTCATGAATAAGGAAATTACTTCTTTCTTTGATGGAAGCTTACTTTGATTCAATTTATCTATTTGTTGACCGATCAGCCAGATATCTGTTGAGCTTCTTGATCTCATTTTTGTCACAATTAAGATAGAGGAAATAGAAGAGAAATTGAGGCGGAGAGACTCACTGATATAGCACTCTCCTGGACACTGCCACAAGCACACTGCGATACCGATTTCCTTGAACGCTATTTGCTCATATACGCATCACCTACCACTCTGCCTGCAGCAAACCTGCACAAAACCTGCAACCTGCAACAAACCTGCAACAAAAATAAGAACAAATTCAAAAAATTTAATTTTACTCTAATTTTTTGTAATTTTCAAATTTTCAATTGGCGGGCGCGACCTCTGAATGTTATTTGTTTGACCTGGAATTTCTCACAGGGTGTTTTTGTGACAAATTGGAACAAATGAGGGGGTATCCCTAAAAATCCACGATGGTCATGATTTGTGCATCACCCTAATATATATATATATATATATATATATATATATATATATATATATATATATATATATATATATATAATGTAAAAGAGAAAGCGTTCATTAAAAATAGGAGGAGCGAAAGGCTATAGTAATTTTTCTTATGTTTAAAAATTTAAAATCTTACACCAGTACTTTGAAGATTACTCTCCGCAGATTTTGTCTTATTCATAAAAGCATGGTGCATTCTTCCTCTTCCACTCGAAATCAATTAAACACGACCATTTTGTATGTAGTCTGTGTGTGTGTGTGTGTGTGTGTGTGCAGGCGCGCGCGCGCAATTCACATTCTTTATAGTAATTAACTGTTGTTTTTACTAAAAAAAAATCGATATTAGATTGTATTTATAAATAATAGTATGCTGATACTGTTTATTCAATGGAACATAATATGTGCTCCGACCATTAACAAAATCAAGAATTGAGTGAACATTTCAAGTAAACTGGATAGTGTGTCAGAATCATCCTCAGGTTACTTATCGTATACATAATATTCTGCGTGAAGAAAATTCCAAATATATATAGTTCTTCCTGTCTATCTGTGGAGAAAGTCGCATTAAATAATTTAAATCACAGTAAATAATTTCATGCCGAAAAGAATGTTACTTTATGTCGCTAGACGAGCGCTCTTCTCGCGATGATCTCTGTGTATCCTATAGATTGTCGCGATGACTTAAGGTAGCCAGGACTCACACAAATATATACCAGATAATTTTAAGATTTTAAGTGTAAGTAATGACATTAGTGATCCTAGATTATTGGAATCAATTTATATTTTTAACTTAAACCTCCTTTAAATTATAACTTCCCTATTTCTCTGAATGTTTTAATGTAGCATTTATTAAATTTTTTCTCTGTAATTGCTTTAAAATTTTACTTATCTTTTACTTTTTCTAATTTTCTAATTTATAATTTACCCCTGAGAATGTTTGGATCACCTGAAGATCAGGTACTGTACTCCCTTGACGATTGGTTATGTTAGGTCGTGATATTTTCGTTAGTTAGCCTTATAAAGCTAACTAAAGAAGGCTGGGGGGCCCTGAGCTTCAGGTGATACGAATGTTTTAATTTAAGATCTATTTCATAATTTTTATTTTGTAATTATTTTTAAAAATTTTACTTATCTTTAATTTTTATTTAAATAATTTATAATTTATCTTTTTGTATGGTTTACTGTAAGACTTATTTAATTATTTTATAGTTTGTTTTAAAAATTTTGCTTATCTTTTACTTTCTATAATTTTAGAATTTACCCTGAAGATGAGTGTTGTATACCTCCAAATGTCGGATCTATAAATGTTTCTACTGTCATCGTAAACGTATTTTATGAATTCCTTTTATAATTTCTGATTGTTTTTATTTAATATATATGACAGCGTTTAAAGTGTGTATTGTTATTTTGCATGCATTTTTCTTTTATTGTTATTACATATACTAGCATGAAAGTACGAAGAAAACAAATGAACTGCGATTTCTCTTCTTTGATTTCGCTGAAATTTCTTTATAAAAGTATATATAGACTTCTCATTTAATTCTTTGGGTTTTATATATAAAATTTACTATTTTCTCCCGTCAATTTGGTGTTTTATTTATTTCGGATTAATTGTCAAGTGAATTTCTTTTAAATATTGGGATTTGTTTTGCCTCTAAATGAAATGTAATAATTCGAGCAATTATAGAGAACGTTTTCCTTCTCTTGTGGGAGGTGTAAAACTTTCGCTCAGTTAACTATATTGGGAAGACAGAGAGGAATGACAAAAGTAAATAGACATTTTCGGTAATTTACTTATTTATTATATTACTACAAAAAATTATTTGCATCTGAAAGAAAGTTCAAATATTTTAAAAAGTTTTTCCGAATTTTCCGAGATTTTCTTTTAAATGTACACTATAAAGAATCCTGTGTATTTCTTGTGGGGATCGTTTAAATGTATTGAATTAATTCGAGCAATTAATGAGAACGTCTCTGTTGCCTTTACTAAATAAGTAATTAAATTAAATGGTGCTGTCTGGTAATCCTGCATATATAAATAATTAAATAGTGACCTCTAGAAACTCATCTATAAATATATAAATAGTGCTTTCTAATAACTCTTTCTAATAAGGTACACCTGAACATAATTAAATTATATAGGGGTATCTGGCAACTCATCTAAATATAAATAAATGGTGCAGTCTTGTAACCCTCCTTATATAAATAAATAAATATATAGGTGTAGCTGACAACACACGACCATCTATATAACAACTGCGGATTCCCTGGACGCTCATTATGCGACGGTCACCGGTGGAATAAAGAACTCTCTCCTCTCTCCTTCTTAGGTTAAGGCTTAGGTTAGGGTTTCCCTTTGGGGTGTGATGACATCCAACCTTCTCCCCCAAAGACCCTCCTCCTTCTCCTTTCTCTCCCTCTCTTAGGTTAAGGTTACCCCTTTAGGGGGATGTCAACCTCCCTTCTCCCCCCAAAGCTCCCTCCCCCCTATATTGCAGCTTGGGGGATAACCCATCCCCCTTCTTGCATAACCCTCTCCCCCCTTTGCAATTACGCAAAGATAAGTCACTTAAACAGAGACAACAACCAGAAACACGCCGACAGACAAACAGCCAGACAAAAGAAAACCTACAGACTCGACACGACCATTACACCCTTCAATACAGACCAGACCACGAAGATCATCAAAAACATTAAGAATTCGAAGGCTACTGGACCAGACAACATATCTAACATACACCTTAAACGCTTGGGCCCACAGGGAATACTAGCTCTCACAAACATCAGCACATATTCATAGCAACACTGTATTATTCCCATGAAATTATTACACTACTCAAACCAAACAAAAATCCAACAGAACCAGCTTCCTATAGACCCATTACATTACTATGCACACCTTCCAAAGTAACAGAAAGACTAATCTTACAAATCATCAACTCACACATACTACAGTACTATCGCCTACTCAACTTGGATTCAGACCTCACCATTCAACCACGACATTACTCACTAACCTCACGCAGCACATCAAGGATGGCATCAACTCCAGACGACTAGCTCAACGTACACTATTAGCAACAATATACATTAGTAAAGCATTTAATGCTACCCCACGCTTCCCTCTCATAAACAAAATACTCAACACAAACATGCACAATAACACCAAAAGGTGGCTGAGCAACTATCTTTCAGGAAGATACGTGTCACATTTAATGGCAAGTCATCCAAAAACAAGGTTTTTCCGAACAGGATCCCTCAAGGCTCTGTTCTCTCACCAACACTGTTGAACTTATACATGCATGACATTCCAACACCCATAGATAAGAAGCTTACCTTATCATCACATGCAGATGACATCACTCTAACAGCCATTCACAATAATATCGACACCGCTACAAATAACCTACAAACATATATAAACAGTATACAAGACTGGCTCACACACAATAGACTCAAAGTAGCGCCCACAAAATCAACCATCACCTTGCTTACAAGCAACACAAAAGAACACCAGATAAATCTACAGCTTACACTAAACAGCACCAACATTCCACACACTCACAGGACCAAAATACTTGAGGTCACATACAACACATCATTATCTTTTGCAAACCACACTCAGGACATTAAAAACAAATGTACGTCAAGACTTAACACGCTTAAGGTACTAACAGGCACAAACTTTGGACACCAGCAGGAAACATCATCACTCATATACAAACAATATATTCGCTCAGTTATGGACTATGCTAGCCCATGCTGGGCACCCATTATCTCAAACACACACACATGAACACCTTACAGACAATACAAAACAACGCACTTCGTATCATAACAGGATGCACTCAAACAACACCAATAGAACACCTGCATAGAGAAAAAAAAATACTGAAAGTTAGGGAACATTTAGACATGAGGGGAACACAATTCATGACAGCAGCGATAACAAACCCACAGCACTCTTGCACTACATGTACAATCATGCACCGACACCTCGCACCATTAAGGTAACACCAGAGAGACATTATAACCAAATACTCCATTCCATACCACGCCCCACAGACATCACACAGTACATAAAACACATACACACACACACCTAACCCACAAAGCACTGACACGACTCGGTCCGAATGCGGTGCTAGATGCGAAGCCGCCACCCATTAACAGGTCAGAGATCAGCTTGAGCAGATCGGATCGAGTTAACTTCGCACGATTCCGATGTGAACATCACCCCAACTTACAGACATACAAACACAGACTAGAGAACTCCACAGACGACACCTGCCACCTGTGCCAGGACACACCACAAACAACTGAACACATTATGACAGACTGTACCACTCTAGCACAACAAAGAACACAACGCAACATCACTAGTGCGCTGATCCTCTACTCCACTCCGGAGAGGGCGATCGGTTACCTGCGTGGCGCCGGCTTGCTCGATCAGGGTGGGCTGATCGGCTAAACCTAAACAACAACAACAACATTTGCAACATTGCATTGCACTCTCACCCATTTTGCGGTCATACTACTGAACTATATGAGATACACCTGCTCGAATACAGATAACCAACCAAACGCATTATCGAGACTATTCTTCATTCAGGGAAATTCGGCCATTTTATTTATGATAAAAATTTCATTTTGAAAAACGTACCGAAACATAGGAACCCATCTAACTACTGAGCAAACCCGACAATGACTAGTATAGAAGTGATTAGTTTGGAGATGAAAGGAGATGTACTGTATATATAAATATATATGTTAACCCCTCCGTCTATGGTCTTGGGCGGTTCGAAGTTGATGGGGGTTCTGGTTAGGTGGTAGCAACGGATTTGTTACTCTGGAGTAGCTGGTATCGTATAGGGAATCGCAGTAGTTTCTCTTATACGACTCTCCGATTTCTTCTTGTAGTTGATCGGAGGATTCTGTGGAGCTTACTAAATTCTCTGAAGGTTCCCCGATTCTTCTTGTAACGTATCGGGAAA
Organism: Bathynomus jamesi; assembly: GCA_023014485.1. Taxonomy (NCBI): domain Eukaryota; kingdom Metazoa; phylum Arthropoda; class Malacostraca; order Isopoda; family Cirolanidae; genus Bathynomus; species Bathynomus jamesi. The sequence continues at coordinate 2,477,389 of JAJOZX010000001.1, forward strand.
TTATTTTTCTATATTTAAGACTAAGTTCTCTGAAGAGAGCAAGGCTCGAAGGAGAAGACAAAGATATTCTCTTACTGTAGTTTACTGCTAAAATGTTACAGGTAATGCTCAGCCTCTAAGTTAGATCAAACAATGAGAATGAACACTGGATAAATTTTAGGTGTTTATATACTACATTTTTAAGAATATCATTATTATTTAATGCTGACCTGTTTTGTTTTTTATTCTCATTAGGCTGAATTATTTTGCAAAATATTTAAAGTTAAGGTAAATATTTTAGCTGTAGCAATGTCTAGAGAGATAAGCAAGATATTTGAAGGTGAAGCCATATTTTTATTTTAAACCGCATATTGTCAGACCTGATGTTATCATGATCTGCCGAGTTAACTAAAAATGGAAATTGAAATATGCATTTTATTATGAATTACAATTAAACATGCAAATGAGCAAAAATTAAATGATTACGATTTAAAATTAAACGTTAATCAAGACATGACTTCATCTTTTACAACGAAGAGAACGTATACAGAAAATGAACATTGCAGAATTTAACAAGATTACGTTATTAAGCTAAACCTAAAAAAATGACAAAGTAATTTAAAAACAAATAATTCACTAATTATTCACCAAAAATAAAATAGAAAGCAAATCAAAAATTTTATCCCAACTGTGTCAGCGTTATGCGTGTTTGGACTCTATACGTAAAGGTGAATATAAAAATATAAAATACAAAAATATATATAAGAATATAAGGATTTTGTGAATGTAAGGATTATGTGAATATAAAGATTATATGAATATGAGGATTATATGAATATAAGGATTATATGAATGTAAGAATCATATGAATATAAGAATTATATGAATATAAGAATATCGGAATATTGGAATTATTCATTGTTCATTTATATATATATATATATATATATATATATATATATATATATATATATATTAGGGTGTCTCTTATTTTCGAAGTGTTGATTTTTTTAGGTTGCGCCCCCTCAACCAGTTCCATTGGTTGAAAAAACATCACATATAAAACTTTTTTTGGATTGAACAATTTTTAGAGGTCGTCCCCGCTTATTAAAGTTCATAAAATAGAGCTATTATTTATGCAATTAATATTTGAAATTACTAGCAGTTGTCAAGTATACTAAACATATGTTTTTAATTAATTAATCATCATATTTATGATGAATTCAATTAAATGAATATATTAGAGATAATTGTCAAGTTTGTAGCTGAAAATATTGCTTGATAAGACAAGATCAACCTGTTTAAACATGTTTCATCAAGAATGCTCCAGATTATGTTGCAATTGTTTATTTGTCATCATTCAGTATTCTGCTGTCATAAGTAAAAGGTGTGTAACTGTGTATCACTATACTTCTTTTTTGCTATTATCAGATAATAAACTATGTTATTTATATTTTTCACAATTATTTATACTGATTTTGTTATTAGTGTTTGAAAAAAATTTAATGAATTTAATGAAAAAATTAGAATTTATGCTCTTATACACATATTATGAAGTTTTAAACAATGTTGCTATTTGTCACAAAGAATTTAATTTAGTCACGGGTCAATATAGTGGAGCCTGTGCTCTCATCGAAGCAAAATTGGGACATGATGTTTTGTACTTGCCTTGTAGACACCATGTTTTAGATTTATTGTTGGGAGCTGCATTTAAAGCAACATTGGGATCTACATCAACTGGTCCAGAGATATTGATCTTTAAGCGTTTTCGTGACAATTGGACTTCTGTTGATCAAAGCCAGTTCCAAACAGGTGAGACAGACACGATTACTAAAGAAGCAATTATCCAGTCTAAAACTGAACTAATTCAGTTTGCTAGATCCCAGGCACCTATGCTACGGGATGACTATCAAGAACGTTTGGATCTGTCCATCATCTTTCTTGGAGGTGTCCCCAATAAAGGCATCAAGTTTCGTGCACCAGGTGCCATGCATCGAGCTCGCTGGATGTCCAAAGCGCTCTATTCTATCAAGATGTGGCTTTTTCGAAACCAGTTCAAGATGACTAAGACTGAAGAACGAGGAATTCGAGATCTTTCCCTTTTTTCTGTTCTCATCTATATGAAGGCTTGGACAACATCCTCACTCCCTATTGAAACCCCATTTAATGACTGGCTCCTTATGAGGTCATTGATTAATTATCCTAACAAAAAGATTTCTGATGCAACTAAAAAAAAGCTCTCTAACCACTTATGGTACCTGTCTGAAGAAGCAGTTGGTCTTGCTTTCTTTGATGAGCGAATTACTACAGATGTAAAGAAACGCATGGTAAAGGCATTAGAAGATGAGTCCACTGATAGACCACCCAAGCGTCCTCGGATTCCTGAATCGACCTTCTGCTCTGGTGAAGGACTACACCAACTTGTTACAAGAAATACTAGAGAATTCTTTACTAAGCTGAATTTGCCAGAAGGATTTCTGAACAAGGCACCCAGCACTTGGACATCCAACTGTGAATATTTAAGGGCCAGAGCTATTGTTGCAGTTCTATCTGTTGTAAATGACCGGGCAGAACGTGCAGTAGCTTTAGTTCAAGAGCTGAATAAGAAATTGACAGGGGGAAGAGCAGCTCCAGTTCCTGCTCCAAATTGTTGCAAAACACCGCCAGAGTCACCCAGTTCCATCAAAAACTGTTCTTCTCAAAAAATAACCATCAATGAGGTCGCACCTTAAAATACACCATATTGTATAATCATTGTATATTAAATAAATGTTGTATAAGGAAATAATGCTAATTAAAGTAATTAAAGTATGTAAATAGCACTGGCATTTTGAATTTATCTCTATATAATAAACTAATGGTTTTTTTTGGTAGCAATGCTTCATTGCTGATTATATATAAAAAAAGAGCCAGGAAGGATTTTGGATAGGAGAAAAAGGATTGGGATAAAGAAGGATTGAGGACCAAAGGATGGATTATAACAACATCAAGGATAGGTTAGAAAAGGATCAATGATAAATAAGAAGGCCTATACTTATAAAAACGAATCAAACTAAAAAAAGGAAGGAAGGAATTATGTGTATAATGAGCCTAATCATATGTCAGGAGCTATTATGCCATGGTCACCATTTTTATTAGCCGGGGGCGACCCCTAAATATGAGCCAATTTGTGTCAAACTTTCAAGTTTTAGTTTTTATGCTAAATGGAACTATTTTAGGGGGCGCAGATAAAATAATTCAACATTTCAATTTTTGACTACCCAATAAGAGACACCCTAATATATATATATATATATATATCTGAGTGGTATTATTATTTTTATTGAGAAATGAGACTTCATTTTAACATCGGACTTCAGCCCAACATGTAAAGATTACTGAACAAATACAAACACGTGTAAATCTTTGCTTATCAGGAAATGGAAATGTGAAGGAATGTCGTATAGGACTAGAGGTAAACAATTAAATTTAAGATTTCTTTTGAGGGATTTTTGTTTACATATTTTATATAAAAATAATATATATATATATATATATATATATATATATATATATATATATATATATATATATATATATATTTTGTGTGTGTGTATGTGTGCGTGTGCGCTCTTCACATTATTTATAATAATTAAGATAATTAAATTAAAGAAATTAACTGATTATGATTTTGCTCCTTAAAAAATTTAATACTAGGATTTGTGTATTATAAATAAAAGTGTAGTGATAATATGTAATCCAAATTACTTCGTATGTTATATTACTACTTGGAAGAGCACATCTTCTTTCACAATGCTTAATTAAACCAACTGCAGTTCCTTTATTCACCAAACCATAGTCCCAATCGTAAACCTTTTAAAAATGACATTAGACTTTTTTTGCAGCTAATGTTCTGATTTTCTCTCCATCCATAAAATACCACTCAAAAGCAGTGAAAATTATTATTGTGGACTCTGTTTGCAGGAAAATCTAATTAAACCTTTGGTTGCTTCATCATCAACTGGGCACAGAGCTGGGTTATCCAGCCATCACTAAAACTGTTTTTTTAAGTTTTTAAAAACGAAAGTAATATCACTAAAAATTTATTTCCAGTTATTTAACAATGCTTGAAATTAATCTACAAAGATCAGCTTTTAACGGATTTGCTTTCTCTCTCTCTCTCTCTCTCTCTATATATTATATATATATATATATATATAATAACTTGGTTGAATGGTTTGTTCTTAGGGAAGCGTAGCTTAGTGAGGAATAGGACGACGAAAAGATGGTACATGTTTATTTACAAACGTTTTGGAAAAGTTCAATTTCCATCATCAGTGCTAAAAAGTTTAAAAACAAATAGAAATAAATAAGTATAATAAACAAAAACAAACAGTAAATTCAAATGGCGCAAGAATTAGCGAGAATTAGCGAGAATTAATAGTATGGTGACAATATATATTAAATTAGAAGATTAAAAATTAAATGATATAAAGTATAAAAATATGGACGATAAATGAAATGTAAAATGGTTAAAAGGTGAAACAGAATTGAGGGGCTTCTTACGAAATTGTTAACGTAATGAGAGACTAATTGTACAGAAGATTGGGAATTGTTGCTTGTTGAAAAAATTCCATATTATAAAGATGGAGCCAGACGGAGTGATGGTGGATTTCTTTTGAGTTTGAGAGTTTATTTGGCGATGTTTAAATTGAAAGCGGAACTGTAGTCGTTGAGGGTTGGCTGGATACTGAGGATATAAAGGGACTCAAGTATGCGGAGGTCGATTAGTTGGTTGGCTGAATTAACGATTTTGAAATTGGAGGGAAGTAACGGGTGGTTGTGAAGGTGGCAATGATCCCTTATTGCTGATTTGGAAGGTTTGTTCAAGGGCTGTGAAGTTCTTGTAGAAATCCCACGATGCTCGTCCACTCTTGTTTGATATTGGCAGATGGTACTGCCAATATAGTTCGCTTTGCAGCGGACACAATTAAAAGCGTAGATAGTGGACGAAGCAAGTGGCTGGGGTGTTTTTCCTTTATGGTTGAGGTAAGATTTGATACTATTGTTGTTGGTGAAGGCGAAATGATATTTAATTTGGGGGTAAAGCGGGGTGAGTAAGAGACGAAGTTCTGAAAGTATTTTGTGGCTAATGTGGTCATAATAGGGGAATGAAAAATATTGTACGTCGTTTTTAACAGTGGGAACTTTAAAGGGGGGTTGATAAATATTATTGAGAAAGTTTCTGGTTAAAGATTGTAACAGATGTTTTGGGAAAGAGTTATTAATGCTGAAGTTATGAATGAACTCTATTTCATGGTGGAAGGATAAGTACGAGGAGCATAGCGAATGGGTGTGGCTTAGGAAATTAGTACCTAGGCCTGTGTACTGGGGTATTAGGAATTTTGCTAATTTGTAATTGTGAGTAATAAACTCAATTTACCCATTAGACCCATCCTTTCGGCCCAGACCACCCACAATTACAAACTAGCAAAATTCCTAATTCCCACTTTAACCCCACTAACCCAAAGCGAATACTCCGTCAACAACTCCTACGAATTCGGTAAAGAAATATGGACCATAAATAACTCATATAACCTCCATATGCATAGTTTCAATATAGTATCTCTCTACACCAACGTTCCAATTAAAGAAGCCGTCGATATTTGTATTAACAGCCTTTTCGCCAACAATCCGAACACAGCTTTGAATCTAACAAAACAAGAATTTACCAAACTGCTTACGCTTGCCGCCTCAGACACCTATATTTTCTTTAACCAACAACTTTATCAACAAACCGACTCACTAGCTATGGGGTCCCCCTTAAGTGTCACTTTAGCTAACATCTTCCTCAGCCATCACGAAAATAACTGGCTAATTCATTGCCCAACTCATTATAAATCACACCTATATAAAAGATACGTCGATGACACCTTTCTCCTTTTTCACAATGCCAACCACGCCCCCCCCTTTTCTTAACTACCTTAATTCCCAACATAAAAACGTTAAGTTCACAAAAGAAGACGAATCCAATAACCCCTTACCCTTCCTAGATATTACAATAATTAAACAAAACAACAAATTCAGCACTTCCATATATCGAAAACGCACGTACACAGGCCTAGGTACTAATTTCTTAAGCCACACCCCTTCGCTATATAAAATAAACAGTATTAAAATTTTAATCCACCGCGCCTATCATCTATGCTCCTCGTACTTATCCTTCCACCATGAAATAGAGTTCATTCGTAACTTCAGCATTAATAACTCTTTCCCAAAACATGTCACAATCTTTAACCAGAAACTTTCTCAATAATATTTATCAACCACCCCCCTTAAAGTTCCCACTGTTAAAAAAGACGTACAATATTTTTCATTCCCCTATTATGACCACATTAGCCACAAAATACTTTCAGAACTTCGTCTCTTACTCACCCCGCTTTACCCCCAAATTAAATTTCATTTCGCCTTCACCAATAACAATAGTATCAAATCTTACCTCAACCATAAAGAAAAAACACCCCAACCACTTGCTTCGTCCACTATCTACGCTTTTAATTGTGTTCGCTGCAAAGAGAACTATATTGGCAGTACCATCCGCCAATATCAAACAAAAGTGGACGAGCATCGTGGGATTTCTACAAGAACTTCACAGTCCTTGAACAAACCCTCCAAATCAGCAATAAAGGATCATTGCCACCTTCACAACCACCCGTTACTTCCCTCCAATTTCAAAATCGTTAATTCAGCCAACCAACTAATCGACCTCCGCATACTTGAGTCCCTTTATATCCTCAGTATCCAGCCAACCCTCAACGACTACAGTTCCACTTTCAATTTAAACATCGCCAAATAAACTCTCAAACTCAAAAGAAATCCACCATCACTCCGTCTGGCTCCATCTTTCTAATATGGAATTTTTTCAACAGGCAACAATTCCCAATCTTCTGTACAATTAGTCTCATTACGTTAACAATTTGGTAAGAAGCCCCTCAATTCTGTTTCTCCTTTTAACCGTTTTATATTTAATTTATCGTCCATACTTTTATACTTTATATCATTTAATTTTTAATCTTCTAATTTAATATATATTGTCACCATACTATTAATTCTCGCTAATTCTCGCTGATTCTTGCGCCATTTGAATTTACTGTTTGTTTTTGTTTATTATACTTATTTATTTCTATTTGTTTTTAAACTTTTTAGCACTGATGATGGAAACTGAACTTTTCCGAAACGTTTGTAAATAAACATGTACCATCTTTTTGTCGTCCTATTCCTCACTAAATATATATATATATATATATATATATAGGGAGAGAGAGTGTTACAAGGAGTTACAAGGACAAGAGGAAGCCTCAAAGACCTTTCGGTCCACTCTGGGAGGTTCCTGTTATTAAAAGTTTATTTTTATTTCAACTATCCTAATAGTAGTAGAAAACTGGATAGAAAAGTAGAAGGCTCTCTCCCCACCCTCCGCTCCCTCCCTGCCAGAGGCAGGTACGGAAAAGGTTGAAGAAAATACCTTGACCTTGGAAAAGTAGCCAAGGAAATTTTACAGGAAAGTGGAGAATATATAAATAGCTCTATATTTAGCTTGCTCACAGACACCGTGCAAGTGAACTCCTGCAGAGTTTTCTGAGGTTTTAATCTTAAACTATGAGTGTGTTCAGTACTTTGTCTAGCCTATTTTTAAACACATTTACACTTTGACTGGAAACAACCTCTGAGGGAAGTTGGTTCCAGATATTAACTATTTTATAGGAAAAGAAATTTCCGCAGACAGAGGTCCTAAATGTCTTTAGTTCCAGTTTAAACCCATTATTTCTTGTCGGATTGGCATTAAGTGAGAATAAGTTTCTGTAATCTACCCTGTCTATTCCTTTGAGCATCTTGAAGACTTGAATAAGCTGACCCCGCAACCTCCTCGTCTCTAAGCTAAACAGATTTAGGCGCTCCAATCTCCGTTGTAGCTTTGCATTCTCATTGAAGGGATCAATTTTGTAGCCCTTGCTTGTACTCTTTCTAACCTTTCTATGTCCTTCCTGAGGGATGGAGACCAAAACTGCGCACAGTATTCCAGTTGAGGTCTGACTAGAGAATTATAAAGACACATTACAGTCTCCTTGTTCCGAAACTGGAACTGTCTTTTAATATAACCTAATAATTTTAAGGCCCTCTTTTCGACTTCTGCACAGTGCTTCGACGGTTTCAGATCGTTGCAGATATAGACTCCTAAGTCTTTCTCTAGATCGGTCTCAGTCAAGTTCCTTCCCAAGAGAGAGTAATCTGTCTTCGGGTTTTTATAACCTATGTGCATTACCTTATATTTGTCCAAGTTGAATGACATCTGCCAAGTAGCAGACCATTCGCCCAACCTGTCAAGATCGTTCTGAAGCGTTCTTACGCCCTCCTCAGTACCTACACTACTTCCTAATTTCGTATCGTCTGCAAATTTGGAGATTGCACTTAGAAGCCCGATGTCTATATCGTTAATATAGATGATAAAAAGTAAAGGACCCAGAACGGAACCCTGTGGGACCACTCGTGGCGGGCGCCCACTCCGAAGCCACTCCATTTATTACCACTCTCTGCTTTCTATCTTTTAACCAATCCTCAATCCAGTTGGAAACGAGCCCGGTGATTCCTAGTCCTTTGAATTTAGCTATCAATCTAGCGTGAGGGACTTTGTCAAAGGCTTTTTGAAAGTCGAGATACACTATATCTATTGCCCTACTTGCATCGTACAGTGTATGCATATTATGGAAAAACTCTAACAGGTTTGTCAGACAGGATCTATGTCGCCTAAATCCATGTTGAGAATAAAAAATTAGATTGTTAGATTCAAGGTGATACACAATACGTTTTGTAATGATGGATTCCAACAGTTTGCCGACAACTGATGTTAAACTGATCGGGCGATAATTACAAGGATTTTCCCTATCACCCTTTTTAAAGATTGGTGTTAAATTTGCTAACTTCCAGTCGGTTGGAATTTTCCCTAACTCGATTGATTGCTTGAATATGGTTACTAAGTTGTCAACAACCTTGTGGCTAACCTCTTTTAATACCCTTGGAAGAAATAAGTCGGGGCCAGGTGATTCGTATTTGTTCATCTTATCAATTAATTGCTGTACCTCATTTCTCGTAATACTTATGGTCTCTACGGGCTGGTCACCGTCATATGTAATCCGAGGACTTGGCACTTCTATTGTCTTCCTCCGTGAAGACTGTAACGAAGAACTCGTTTAACGTATTAGCTATATCTTTATCACCAAATTTCAGTACGCCATTTCTATCTTTTAAGGGGCCTACAGAATTTTTAATTGGCTTTCTGCTATTAACATGGGCAAAAAATTCTTTAGGGTTAACTTTACAGAGTGAAGCAACTCTAGCTTCTTCATCACGTTTGGCTGATCTAATTAAGGACTTAACCCTCCTACGTAGGGTTATATAGTCTTCTGAATTAGTGTGGTTGAAATGCGACTTAAGTAGTTTGTAGGCTCTATTTCTTCCCGTAATAGCCCTCCTAATTTCGTTGTTAAACCATTTCGGTGACTTTGTTGACAAGGAAACCATTTTAGTGGGTATAAAAGTGTTCTGTAATATTCTAAATTGATCCCTATATGAGCTCCAGGTGACACTGACATCCTCACTTATTAGAACTTCAAGTGTGTCTAAACTACTTCGGAAGCTTTCAAAATTTGCTCTCGAGAAATCCAGTCTTTCACGAGTCTTTTCGCGTGTATTAACTGGATCCCTGAGGTCAAACCTAATCAAATTATGATCGCTGTTACTTAATAAATGCAAAAAACTTCACTTTTTTCTACGTGAAGGTCAAAATATGAAAATAAAAACCCACTCTAATAGACAGAGTTTATTTCCACGACAGTTTCGACGCCCACTGGCATCCTCCTCGGGTGGATACAGAAACACAAATGAACCAAAACAAGAGGGAAAAACAGTTCAGGGATCGACCGTTAAGAAATTCGCACCTAGGTTGGATTCCATTCTCTCGAGACAGGAGGGGCATTTTCATTAAGTACATTCGCACAAATTTTTAAAACTATCTTCCTGTTCTAAACATACAGATTCTATTATTTTTACATAATTATTATATTTATAATTAAATTTATTACATTTAATATTGCATAATTATTAATTACAGAAATTATAAATTTATTATTACATTGGTTATTACATTGTTGTTTATTATACAGAAATTATAAACCGAAAAACGAATGAAAAAAGCCGATTAGGAAATAATCCAGAGACCATTGAGAAATTCGCACCTAGGTTAGATATCGTTCTCCCGAAACCAGAAGGGCATTTTATTACAGGGTCAGCTTATAACTACATTCCCACAAATTAAAAATTAAAAATATCTTCTTGTTCTATACATACAGATTCTAATATTTTGACATAATTACTGCATTTATAATATTACCTTTATTATTACATCTGTTGCATTTATATTTATTTCCACATTAATTACTTCCATTATTACATTTACTAAAAGCGAGTAAGGAAACATTCCAATCCAGAGACATTTAAGAAATTCACACTTAGGTTCGAACACGTTCCCACGACTCCGTAAGGGATTTATTGACCAAGAATCTCATTAAAGGGTCTAACTTATAAGTACCTTCGCACAAATTAAAATTATCTACTTTTTCTATACACACAGATTCTATTATTTTTCTTTTGACATAATTATTACATTTATAAAGTACCTTACTTGATTCCCAATCTATAGCATGATTATTTTGGCTAGCGTGATAAAAAATGGCATTATTAGTATTACAACTTCTGAAGGCATATTTGTGTTCTTTGATACGGGTTTCAATATTTCTTCCAGTTTCTCCCACGTATAACTAAATCACAACTTTTACAGGGAATGCTGTAGACACAGGCTTGTTCCTCTTTTGCAACGTTATTCCTAACCAATTTACTTTTCACGGTAGACGAATATTTGAACGCCAAAGCAAACTTAAAATCTTTCGTCAACGGTTTTACTCTTTCTAAGCCGGCAATGTAAGGCAAACTCACATATTGTTTTTGGTTAACTGAAGGTTCCCGAGGGGCATAAAAAGATTTTCTGGCTTTAAAATACGCCTTTCTGATAAACCACTCAGGATATTTTAAATCCTTAAAAATGTTCCAAATCTTTGAATTTTCCGGATCCAGCAAATGTGGGCTACAAATCCTGAGTGCTCTTAGAAACATGGAAGAAATAATTGAGCTTTTAACCCCTTCATCATGATATGAAAAATAATGAATGTACAAATTACAATGAGTAGGTTTTCTATAGACCGTGAAATTGGGCTTTCCGCTTTCGTTAATGACCAAAACATCTAGAAAAGGCAATTGTTTGTCGTTCTCCCATTCATATTTAAATTTAATAGAGGGAACAAGATTATTTAATGACTGAAAGAAAGTGTCAAAGTTGTTCCAGTGGTCAGGCCAAAATGAGAAAATATCATCTACATAACGAAACCAAATTAGATTCCTGGGACATATTGTTTGCAACAATTCCGACTCATAATACTCCATATATAATGTACTCAGTATTGGGGATAAAGGGGACCCCATTCCCATACCAAAACGTTGCAAATAAAATTCTGCACCGAAGGAGAAGGCATTATTGGTGACACAGAGTTTTATCAGTTCTAAAAATACAGATGTGGGCATGCCTAGTTCTACGTTACATGTTGGCAATTTTCTATCTAAAAAACTAAGTACATCATCAATGGGAACTTTCGTAAACAAGGACTCAACATCAAAACTTATCATTCTTCCCCGTTTTAAATCTAAGGACATAACTTTGTTAATAAAGTCACAGGAATTAGTGATGTGCGAGCCTGAAAATTTACCAACTAATGGGGATAATTTATCTGCAAGAAATTTAGATAACCTGTAACTAAAGGAACCCCTGAAGCATTATTCCAATCAATACAGTGGGCTAACTCTGACAAATGGACAAAAAGGGCTGTATAAGGGCTGTATAAAACAGCATCAATATTCCGTTAGAACAGGACAGTTGTCCATTGCCCTTTTTGTCCATTTGTCAGAGTTAGCCCACTGTATTGATTGGAATAATGCTTCAGTTTTATTCCATTCTAGCAACATTGTTAATAGAAATATTCTTGAGTCTGCCATTATCCAACTTTCAAATAACTTCAACATAAGCAAAGGTCTTTTTCAACTCGATCCTGTTATTTTGAATTCCTTCCAAACAGATTTAGATAAGAAAGGTAGAATACTAAATCTTTGGTAAACTTGTCTGCTATTTTATTAACTTTTAATTTGCATTTTATTTTTATATATATCGAAACCTGACCATAGGGCAGAGTGTTAAAACCCGGGCAGTTCCAATATAAATTTGTATTTTTATAATCCATTTGATCTTGTGCTAAAAATCGATATTATTCCTTACAAATCTGTACGCCTCACGGATAATCCTTTAATTTTTAATTTTTATTTTTACTTCTCTGTTTATTGCATATATATATATATATATATATATATATGTGTGTGTGTATATGTATATATAGATATGTATGTATATATATGTTTGTGTGTGTGTATGTATGTTATTTATTTATTTTTTATTTTTATTTATTTATTTATTTTTTTTTCTGTAACCTATATATAGGCTGTTACCCTTTTATGTACTTCAGTGTTCCTGAGGATGTCATTAGACGAAAGCGCTTGAGCACCATTTTGTGTTTCCTTTCCTTCGTGGTTTTATTCATCATATATATATATATATATATATATATATAAAATTTAGGGTGTCACTAGGTAATAGGGGGAAAATTAAACGATGGATATTTTCCTATGACACCCCCTAAAATTGTTTCATTTGGTGTAAAACATACGGAAGAGAAATGTGGTCCTGATTGGTCATCATTTAAAGGTCGCCCTCGTCATTGAAAACAAGACCCATTTGTTGACGTCAACAAGCTGTTCAGTGTTCACAGCTTGGGCCGAACCAGATAATAAAAAACAAGGCAATTTGGTGAAATAACGAAAGTAAGACACTTAAAAACGCAAAGAATACAAACAGTTTATTATATAATCAAAATAGAAGACATAATTTGGCGAATAATGGTACAAAATGGAGAAGCAACAAAAGCAAAACTTTGAGAAATAAAATACATATACAGTAGCAGAATAATTGGTGCTCATACGCTGATCAGTGATTAGTTCTTTCGCGTCCTCACTAATGCTGATTTGTTCGGAGCTGGGTGTTGCTTTCTGTGGTCAGTGACAACTTGAACGAGGAACTGGAGCTGTTCTTCTTTCACTGTCAACTTTCCGTTCAGCTCCTTCACCAGAGCCACGGCCCGTTCTGCTCTGTCGTTCACCACTGCAAGTTTGGAGACCACATCCCGAGCTTGCACGATTCAGAGTTTGACGTCCATGAACTGGGATGGTGGAGCAGAAAGCAATCTGGCAACTGAAGTTTTGAGAAGAATCCTCGGGTGTTCTTTGTGATCAGTTGCTCCAGTCCTTTGCTGTCACTGAGGAACATAGTATCAAGAACCAAAGGTCGTTTTGGCGGCATGTGAGGGGCTTCTTGATCTAACGCTGCAACCATGCTGCACTTCACTTCCATCGATATCCTCTCATCAAAGAACGCCAGACCCACTGCCTCCTCCGAATAGTACCACAGGTGCGCAGACAGCTTCTTGGTGGTACCATCAGAGATCTTCTTGTGCGGGTATCGAAGGAGCGTCCTCATCAATTCCCAATCATTCAGCGGAGCTTCGATGGACAGATGAGCTGTTGCCCACGCTTTCATGTAAACTAGAACAAAAAAGAGGCAGATATCTCAAATTCCTGCGTTCCTCAGTGTTCGTCAGTTTAAACTGTCTTCGGAAGAGCCAGATCTTGATGGCATAGAGCCCCTTAGCCATCCATCTCGCCCGGTGCATAGCACCAGGGGCGCGGAAGTTTAGTCCCTTCTATGGAACTCCTCCAAGAAAGATGACGGAAAGATCGAGGAATTCCTGATAGCCATCACGAACTTCAAGTGCTTGTGATTTTGCAAACTCAATGAGCTCCGTTCTATACTTAAAAATAGCTGCTTTGGTGAACGCATCTGTGTCCGCAGTTTGGAACTGTTGCTGGTCACTGCGGGTCCAATAATCATGGAAGCGCTTGAAAAGCAGAATTTCTGGACCGGTAGATACTGAATCTAGCGATGCTGCGAATGCCGCCTGTAGCACCAACTCCAGTACATGGTGTCTGCACGCGCAGTGTAACAGGTCACGTCCAACTTTTTCTTCCAGAAGAACACAAGTTCCTCCACGGTGGCCTGTGTTTGTCGCGGTTGTGTCGAAACACATAGATTTGACATGATCGGTCACTCCCCATTCATTCAGGCAATCTATGATGGCATTTGTTTGTGCCAGCGCGGTTCCTGCAGAAGTTTTGGCGCCCCGAGGAGCTGCTCTGTCCCGGAGCCAGATACAAGAATAGGTAAGCGGTCAACATATTCTCGTGACGTCAGATCTTGCATGAGTTTTCCGTCCCAGTAAACAGTCAACGGACTATTGCCTTGGAACTCGCTCTTCAGTTGCGGAGCCTTAAGGGTACGGAATTTTTCACGCTGACGATGAATGGATCCACGATTGATGTTGTAGTCGCTAGCATCATGCCCTAAGCTGGAAGCTGCCTCAAACACCAGATATGTGGCCTTTCTTGACGAGAGTTGCGTGCGATCAAGCGCTGCCGCCAATTCCGATGTCATGATGTTCTTCGTTGCTCTTTGTTTAGACGCTAACGAACCACCACATGCTCCTTTTTCTTCGCTATCATCTGAGCTGGAGGATGAGGACTCCAAAACCGCTTCGTTGGATACTGCCTCCATTTCAGCTGCTGATCGCTTTCTTCGTTTCTCCTCTTCCTCCCGACGTCGAGTACAATCTTTGACTTGGCGCTGATGGGTCATGTCCAAACCTGCCATTGAACCTGGACGTCCTTTCTGGCGCTGCTGCTGAAGGAACTCCCAATCCTCTGGGTACTTGACCAATTTCTCACAATCAGCGTGGGCGATGTCAAAGAGACGATCGAGGCGTTCAATGAATTCTTTTTCTTTCGTCTTGTGTGAATCGCTCGTCCTTGAGGCGTGTTTTTTTGAGTCCTTTCCACTCCTCGAAGACTTTATCCAGTTTGCTGACGCAGTGTGTCTCGAGTCTGGTTGGAATGTGAGCTTTCTCCCAGAAGGACATCACTGCTCGAAGTGACTTCCTCAACGCGTCACGTATTGTCATTTTCTTTTCATGGTGAAGGTAAAGGAAGTAACCGAATGCTTGCCTGTAGGAAGGAAGCTTGCATCCTTTCACCTCATCAACCGCTGCCCCTAATAGGTATATACACTTCCGGGTTTCCATCACCAGAAATCACGTAGCTGAAATGAGAAACGGTGAATCGTTAAGTATTGTTCACTTTATTTCTCAGATATTCAGACACACACAGATACACACACACACATATATAGAGATATATAGATATCTAATGAACGATTATGGAGACGCCGCGCAAGCATTAAACTTTGGAAGGGGGGGCGACCTTTTATAGTTATTCAAATAAAAAGATTTTTCAGTCACCATGTTTGTTTTACCAATGGAATAGATTCGCGGGGTGTCAGCATGAAAATTTCAAACTTTGCATTTAAGTGACACCCTAATATATATATATATATATATATATATATATATATATATATTATATATATATATATATATATATATATATATATATATATGTATATATAGTATATGTATATATATGTATATATACAGTATGTATATGTATGTATATGTATATATGATAGTATATATGTATATATATATATATGTATATGTATATATGTATATATATATATATATATATATTATATGTAATGTATATGTATATATATATATATGTATATGTATGTATATGTATATATATATATATATATGTATATGTATATATATATATATATATATATATATATATATATATATATATATATATTATATATGATGTTATATATTATATATAGTATATGTATATGTATATATATATATATGTATATGTATATGTAATATATATATATTATGTATATATATATATATATATATATAATATATATATATATTATATATATATATATTAGTGATGGATCGAATAACCGCAACCGCAACCGCAACCGCACTACAACCGCACAAAAATTCACAACCGCAACCGTAACCGCAACCGCCGTTCCATAAGTGCGGTTGCGGTTGTAAAAGCTTAGTTAATTTTAATTTTAGGTTCATTAGAAATATTTCTTTTTTTAAAAGAAAATGATGGGTCTCCTTATGCGTGCTTAAACGTGACGTCATACGGCTGCCGTAGTAAAATTGGTTTAAACTGCGCTCTAAGTTATTACTCTGTGAGCTCCATGAAGTAACATTTATTTTTATTTAATTTTCTTCAAACTAAAATCGCCTTTAGTACAATAGTCAATAAAGCTTATTCCTGCTCGACGGACCTCTCGGGTTCGTGTAACTTGGTCAATGGCCTTGGTTGGCCAAAGGGGTGGTTTCTCGAACATGACTCCCCCAAAAGGGGGTAAAGAAGTGGTCTGTGTTAAAACGGACCTGCGCAGTCTCAACTCGCTGCTAGTTGACAACATCAGTCCTCGTTCTGCTTTGATTGTTATCGGTGTAATGTTATGAGCTCTTCATATCTACAACGGTTTTTCATATTGTGTAATGTTTAGTTTATTGAATAACGATACAACTGTGATTGCATTATTGCTCTTAACTGTTACTGTATTGTAATTACTGACAGTGATAACTGATAAGTACTTATTTTTTATTTTTCGTGTTCACAGATTTTAAATTAAGATTTGAAACATTATATTAACAGAAATGGAGACCAGTGTGTGGTGGAAATATTTTAGTAAGGAATCCACTGATACTGCAAAATGTGATCTTTGTAATAAACTATATTCTCGCAAGGGACGTAGTACAACTAATCTTAAAAATCATATGAAGTCAATGCACAGAAGAATATGAACAATTAACTAATGAAAAAAACGAATTATCGAAAAAGAAATCAAAGGAAACCGCACTTGAACAAATGAAAAAAGAAACAAAGCAACGAAATGAGACAATAGATCAATTCTTTCCAAAAACTAAAGTTTGGGATATAAATAACCACAAATCAAGATCTCTGGATCAAAAGATCGCCGAAATGATTGTAATGGACGATTTGCCTTTCAGTCATGTTGAGTAGGGCGGAGTGAAAAACTCATTTTTCGAATTTTCAAATTGGCTAGTGTGGAAAATGTGTGGAGTAGTGAGGAAATAAGCTGGTATAAATTTAAAATCATAACATTAATATCTTCAGGTGCCACAATGACCTTCAATATTGAAAAAAATTGAAAAAAGCAGATTTTAACCAATAATTACAGAAGAGTCCACGATGCACAATAGACAAGAATTTATTCACACTTGTATAAAAATAGCTCAGTCAACCTTTAAAAAAAGTTTCTATTCTCTAAAAACAGTTTTCTATAGTCAGCTCACTCAGCTCTCACGTGAGTACCTCGGTTCAGTGTAGCTGTCGCTCTCGTAGCAGGTGGGTGTTCTGTTGTTGGCGTTACTCAGATAGTCTAAACTATATTTCTTATATATTTTGCATTTTTGTATTGTGTTGCCCTAAGTTTGCCATGTACTATTAACTGAAATTAACGTATAATTGATATTAGCTCTTTCCTTTTCAGATTTGTATACTTTCAAAATGTCTCGAGTTTGTGCAAAATCAACCAGGGCCTCAACTGAGTGCCCCATGTTTGGTATGGGGGAAGATTTGTGGCACAGGAATCTTCCTACATACGAAGGAGTTTCTAAATATTACTTGTTTGTAAGAAACGATTTGAAACAGAATACTAATAAAGATCCTTCAATATCTCAAATATTAGAACAAGTTGTTGATAAATTGAAAACAATTTGGGAAAGTGCTTCCGTCCCAATTCTGTCAGACAGGCGAATTGAAACAATGTTCAGAAGCTACCAAGAAAAGTATCGTGTCATTATGAAGCCATACCAAAGCAGAAAAAATTCTGAAGCTTACAAAGCAAAGATTGATATGTTCAAAAAAGAAGCACACACGAAACTTTTTTACATTGCAGCGTGCAAGTGCAAAGTACTAACACAATGTTCTTGACCCAAAGAAAAAACGGTTCCAAAGGAAGAAGTGACGTTCCTCTTAGATCAAAGGAGTGAAAGAAAACTGTTTATTGATAGAGTAGATATTACACTCTCAAAGAAAAAAGCATCTACGTTGCTAAGAAAGCAAAAAGAAGCTGTGAGGCTCACCAAAGAATCTTCACAGGAGAAATTGCAGGATACAAATGTTGAATTATCATCATCGACATCAAACAGTGAAAGTGAATCTGGCGAAATATCAGACGATACATTTCCAGAGCCAGTTAGCTCGAAGAGAAAGCTCGAACAACCTGAAGAACAATTATTCAAGAAAAGGAAAACTACAAATCTACCTTCAGTGGCTACTGCTTGTGACAGGACTGCAGTTTCAGATCGAGCTGCAGCATTCATTGTTAGTGCAGTATTGCAAGATATTGGAGAAGTTTCTATTGACAATACATCTGAAGTAGTGGATAGGAGTAAAATCAGAAGAGAAAGACAAAAGAAGAGATCAGAAATTATGAAAGATCAAAATCAGGTCCCAATCAGAGGAATCTATTTTGATGGTCGAAAAGATTCTACACTCTTCCAAGAAAAAAAAGAGTCCAAAGTATATCAGAAGAAGGTAACAGAAGAACATATCACTTTAGTGAGAGAACCTGGTTCAGATTATTTGGGCCATTATTCTGTGAATTCTGGATCAGCTGAAGAAATATGTAAAGGAATGTTTGAGTATATTGGAAATAATGACATGAACCTGGAAAACCTTGTTGCCATTGGGTGCGATGGTGCAGCAGTCAACACTGGAGAAAAGGGAGGCGTTATAAGGCTTATAGAATTGAAGCTGAAGAAGCCAGTTCAACATTTAGTGTGCCAGCTCCATGCCAATGAATTGCCATTACGCCATTTAGTTGCAAAGCTGGATGGAAAAACATCTGGCCCCCGCGGATTCACCGGTCCTATTGGCAGGGAATTAGAGAACTGTGAGAGTCTTCCTATTGTCGAGTTTGAAAGGATTGATGCTGAGGAACCAACTGTAGACTGTGAAGATCTTAGCACCGACCAAAAATATCTAATTGATATTCATCAGGCCATAACAAAGGGATATTGCTCTCCAGATCTTGCTCATCGTAGTCCAGGCAAAATGGCACATTCACGATGGCTGACTACAGCAAATCGTTTGCTTCGTCTATACGTTTCAACTGTAAGTCCATCTGAGAACCTCATGAACATTGCTTCTTTTATAATGAAGGTCTACATCCCAATGTGGTTTTCTATTAAGCAAAGTACGTCTTTTGTCAATGGCTCAAAACATGTTTTCAAAACTATTGAACTAACAAGAACACTGAATGACGAAGTAAAGGATATTGTAAACCCTGTCATACAAAGAAATGCATTTTTTGCAAATCCAGAAAATATTCTAGCATCAATGATTCATGATGACCGCATCGCCATAAGAGAATTAGCGTGGAGGCGAATAAAGAAAGCAAGGCAAACAAACAAGGAAAAAGTTGTGAGGCGTTTCACAGTACCTGTTATTCAATTTGAAGCTATTGATTATACTGATTTAATTAATTGGCAAAAATGCATTGTCACTGAACCACCTGTGACAAGACACCTGACAGAAAATGAGATTGAAGAATTCATAGAAAACAAGAGTACCCCTCCATTCGAGAAATTCCCTTGTCATACACAAGTAGTAGTAGAAAGAATGGTAAAATTAGTGACTGAAGCATCATCAAAAGTATTTGGATTGAACGCGCGAGATGGCTTCATAAGATCAACACTTCAGTCACGTAAAAAAATGCCATCATTCGAAAGTAAAGCTGAATATAAAGTTTAAATAAAACGTTAATAGAAAAAAACATGCGCAAGGATGGGTGGTTGGGAGGGCATGCGTGGAGCTCGACACGCAGCCACCTCCTCGTGGTGAGTTCTGGATTATTTAGATCATTAATCAAAAGAACATTGATCTAAATAAACTAAGAGCTGCGTAATTCAGTAACTATTTTGGTAATTGGAACACTTAATATATAATAATAACAAGTAAGTTTCAGTTATTGTACTAATGCAGAATATAAGAAAATCATTATATTTCACTTTTTTCGACGGCTTTGTGGCACCTGAAGATATAATTTCGCAGGACTAATATTTATGCACAGTCATTATCTATAGCACCCACATATTTTCCGCACTAGCCATATTTGAATTTCGAAAAAATGTTTAAAAACCTCATTTTCGATCCGCCCTAATGTTGAGGATATAGGTTTCATGAGGCTGTTACGTGAAACTAGTCCACAGTATAAAATAAAACAGAGACATTTTTACGAAAACCTTGTCTATAACAAAATGTACCCTTTGGCTGTGGATAAAGTGAATGACATACTGAAAGACATGAAAGATAGCAAACTGTCATTTACTACTGATGCTTGGTCAGATACTTCTGCTGGTGTATCTTTGATGTCACTAACGGGCCACGGCATAAACAGCAAATTTGAAAGAGTTAATTTAGTGTTGTGTGCTGAACCTCTTAATGAACGACATACTGGTGAATATTTGTCCCAAAAATTTGATGAAATGATCAAAATGTGGCACTTGGACGCAGCTGTGCATATAGTGATGAGAGACTCAGGAGCGAATATTAAAAAAGCTCTATTTCTCAGTGGTGTCAACAACTTGAACTGCACTGCCCACAAACTCCAACTAGTGATCAAGTCAGGATTATCTATTCAGAAATCTGTCTCTGATGTTATTGCCAAGGTACGCTCCATAGCTGGCCACTTTAACCATTCAACGCAGGCCCAGGATGAGCTGAAAAAAATTCAAAGTCGTCTTGACAAATCGCAGCTTGCAGTTATGAATGACACTCCAACAAGGTGGAACAGCACTCTTCACATGTTGGAGCGAATATCAGAAGTTAAAGAGCCCCTTTGCCTGTACTTTGCTATTAATTCCAAAGTGAGAGATCTAACTAAGGCTGATTTTTCTTTGATCGACCAATGCGTCAAGATTCTGAAACCATTCGATAAGATCACCAGAAGTTTGAGCTCTCGTTCCTCCTCCATATCAGAAGTAATTCCCTTAGTAACTTCACTAAAAAGATATCTGAATGACTTGAGCGAGAGTACTGAAGGAGTAAAGAGTATGCTTCTCACAATGAGTACTGAACTTAACAGAAGATTTGACACTCTAGAAGTAAATTTTCTATATTCTGTCGCGACCTATCTCGATCCTAGGTACAAGGGAAAATTCTTCTCTAGTCCAAATGTTTTGAAGCAGGTTCAGGAAGAACTAGCAAGACTGTGTGAAAATGTTGATGTGACAAACCCTGAACCAGTCAAAAAGCAGCCAAAAAGAGCCCGAATGACTGATTCTCCTGAGCCAAGTTCTTCAAAGTCGTCACTACTGGACTCGATGAACGCATTTTTGAGTTCAAGCAGTGAAGAAGAAGAAAGTTCACCAAGGATCAACAAGAAGATGCGAGTTCTTCTAGACAACTATCACAAAGAAAAAAGAATTGCTCCCGACGATGATCCTCTTCAGTGGTGGAAAGATAACGAACTAAAATACAAAGAACTTGGCTGTTGCAAGAACATATCTTGCTTGCCCTTCAAGTAGCATTCCAAGCGAGCAGCTCTTCAGTGGAGCGGGAACGTTGTACGATGAGAGGCGTTGCCGCTTGAAAGGTGAAAATGCAGCAAAAATATTATTCTTGAAATTCACACTGCCTGTCATTAAGTTTGACATCAGTTTTTCAAATGAATAATAATCCATAACTTTCCAATGGGTGGAGGCTGGGGAAAGTGGTAGGTGGGATGAACAGTGCGATGGGTCCTCGTCCCTCATCCTGGTAACACACTTAGTGCAAAATATGGTTTTAATTAATTTGACCTATTCTTTCATAATAGCTATATAAGTTTAGAATATACTTCATTTAAATAGTATTTATTTAGTAAATACCTTATGTTGAACACAAGCTTTGCAACACACAAATAGCGGTAGCGGTGTATTGCAAAACTTGTGTTCAACATAAGGTATTTACTAAATAAATACTATTTAGTATATATTATGTACCAAGTGTGGCTAAATCGCACTATAGTGGCTAAATCCAGTTAATAATTACGCATTTTTCCTAGTATATGATAACCGCAACCGCAACGCGGTTGGAAAAAATTCGACAACCGCAAACACAACCGCAACCGCGGTTGTGAAAAACCGACCACTCGATCCATCACTATATATATATATATATTATATATATATATATATATATATATATATATATATATTAAGTATATGTGTATATATATATATATGTATATATATGTATATATGTATATATATGTATATGTATATGCATTTATATGTATGTATATGTATATGTATGTATATGTATATATATATGTATATGTATATATATATATGTATATATGTATATGTATATATATGTATATGTATATATATGTATATGCATATACATATATATATATATGTATATGTATATATATGTATGTTAACCCCTCCGTCTATGGCCCGGGATGGTTCGAAGTCGACGGGGGTTCTAGTTAGGTGGCAGCAACGGATGTGTGACTTGCAGTAGTTTTCTTCTATATTACTCTCCGAGTTCTTCTATAGTGGCTCGGAGGACTCTGATACTGCTAACATCATTATTATTAAATGCTAAAAAGGCTGTATTATTTTTGCACAATATTCGAAAATAAAGTAAATTTTCAGCTGTGGTAAGGCTTGAACGAGTAAACAAAATATTTGAAGACGAAACCATATTTTTATCTTAAACCGCGACTTTTCAGATCTGATGTTATCATGATCTGCCAAGTTAACTAAAAGTGGAAATCGGACTATGCATCTTTACACTAAAATATGCATATGAGTAAAATTTTAAGGTTTAAGATGTATAATTTTAATGCTTAGGCAAGACATGATCTCATCTTTTATAACGAAAGAGAATGTATACAAAATATGAACATTGCAAAGCTTAAGCAGGATTCCTTATTAAGCGAAATCTAAAAAAATGATTATGAGATTTTAAAAAACAACAGGTCACCAATTATTTAGCAAAGTAGAAAGCAAATCAAAATTTTTATCCAAATTCGCATTGGGCGATTTTGGTCCTTATGTAAAAATGAATACACACACGTACATACATATGAGTATTGGCATTATATAAAGTTAAATATATAAGAATATACAGGATTATATAAATACATGAACCATATAACACATGAATTTTTAAAATGGATACTTTTTCTTAAAATGGATCCAAGAACTATGTAAATGAATACAAGAATTACATGAAGAATAAGATAATATAGGAATATGGGAATTATTTATGGTTCATTTTTACAGGGCTCTTCCCTCTAGAATGATATTAATATAATAATGTAACATCCTAACTAATGCTAACTAGATGATGACTATGGGTTTTATAATACAGATTTTGTATATACAACATAAGTCGGGTGGTTAAGTCTAGTTCACGTGGTCTGGGTACGCACTCTTGGTCGTGCATAAATAGTTTCATGTTCCGTGTCACTTGGTTTTCTTTGTTCCCAGAATGATCTTTTCACCACAAATATACCGAGGTAAATAGCACATACAATAATGATACTAACGGCAGATGTTGAGAAAATGGTTACCGGTTGTAGTATTTGTAAGAGGTTATTTTGGTTATCATCCGAAATTTTAAACCGGCTCAATTGATCATTCCATTCAGGAGCATGTACTTCGGGTAGGATGGTTACAGGTTTTATGGAGAGATGTAAGATCTCTATGACGGGTTTAAATTTAATTTGCGACGGGAATGGGTATGAGTTATTAATGGTAACCTTGTACGGGTTGTATATTTGGAGGGCTTTTGAACGCAAGGAGCAACCATTTGGTAGCCGAATAACCAAAGGGATTGTGATGAGGGAATAATTCGATGGACACTCGAGAGTATTGGCAGTCCTGTTCGCGAAAGAAACCCAGATGTCTGGTCCAATTCGTAGTTGGATGGTTTTAGGGGAATGAAATTTTTTAAATGAACATACCGGGGCATGCCGGTCACGAATTAGGTCGATAAAGCAAGACCTAGTAGTTGGAAGAATAACTGGTTTGAGTGGAGGGCAGACGAGTTGTTTATTTGGTTGCGGGAAACGGCAATGCCGGACGTCGCTATCTGACATCATAGAATAAGCTGACAGATCTTTGGTGAGGAAAAGGTAAGGTGGTACGGTGGGTAAATACAATCGATAGACATTAGAGTTGTTTTGGTAGGGTGTTGGGAAAGGGTGAAATTTATATACGTCATAAGTGAGGACATCGAAAAATGGTATAATTATGAGGTATGTGTAGGGGCGTGGTCCATGTACAGTCCAGGTGTATTCTAGAAATTGGGGGTAATTAGTGTGGTTGAGTGGGAATATGGGTGATAATTTTAATTGTGACTGGGCGGTGTGAATCAAGGACTGAAGTATTTCCCATGGTATTAGGGTGGAAAGAGTGATTTTTCCATGGGCTAGCTGGGTTGCACGCAAAACCTTGGAATGAATCGTAGTTATTCGTTGTAAGTATTTATCGATTAGGGTTACTTGTAGGTTAATTATCTCTATTAATTCTAGATATCTTTTGTGTTCTTTGTATTGAGCTAACATGGATTCAAGGTATGTGAATCTGTCCGAAAGGGAGTGGAGGAAGCGATTGTTTTCGTGTAGTGACCTAATAGTTTGTTCTAACATGTGTCCATTATACTGTCGATTTCGCGCGAAGAGATTCAATTTGAATTCGATTCTTTTAATATCTTCTTCGGTTGCTAATCCGAATAAACCTTTGAACAGTTTCCCTCCTATATCTATCAGTCCCCGTTTATTTCTTTGGTTAAAGTTTTCTGAGTTTTTAGTTTCAGTTTGTATCCATGGTAAGGCTAATATTTCTGATAGGGCGCGTGCTGTAGTTTGAATATTTTCGAGGGTATTTTCTAACAGAACGCGACTAATCTGATCTTTTCCTTGGAAAGAATTCTGGACTTTACTTTCAAACGTTTTTAATTGGGTTTGTATCTGAAGGAGATTGATTTTAATTTTAGCAGGGGGTTGCAAATTTATATAAAGGTCTGCGTGCCCTTTCTAAAATTTACCTTCCGTAAGTTTTTCTATAACAACTCCGGTAGAAATTTTAATGCTAGGGCTACAAGAGTAAATAATTTGGAAAATTATAAGGGGGACAATTTTATTCATTTCTACGCCTTAGGTTATACGGAGCTGGGGGTAGTTGTGTGGATACTTGTGTTTGTGGGCGAAGGGGTCGGCCTCGTTTTGGTGGCAATGGGGGTCGACCGTTGAGCTCGGATTCTGAGCGGGTTCGTTTCTTATGTGAAGGTTCTTATTAATGTGTTCTAATTAGGTCTGCTTGACCGATCTTAATTTATGGAATGATCACTTAAGGGGTTTTCCTAACTACACTATCTAAAAAAATAAATGCACAACAATTTGCCTAACTCGGGGAAAATTTGAAAAGATTGCAAACAAAATAATAAAAAAAATGTAAACAAGATTATCCTGGTACTATGCTTGGTACATTAAATAAAATTATACTATACTAACTACAATAGTGAAAATAACTGTGAAAATAACTCTGACAATAACTTTGTGACAATAATTCTGTGAAAATACTGTTTTCAATAAAAAAAAATGTATCACTGGTGTCTGAAGTGTTCACTGTGTTTTGTGTTAATTCTGGCTCAATATTAAATATTAACTGTTAATAATACTGACTTTTCAAATGTTTAGAGATTATTTAAAAAAGAGTTTTGTACTTAACAAGATTCCTACGGCGAAATCCTTAGAGACGTGTCCTGAAGACGTTTCTTGCTGGCCACTTGTTCTTGGATGAAAACTAGGCGTGGAGAAGTTGGAGTTCCAGGATCTGGAAGACTGGAAGAATCCTGGATGCAGAAGTTGTCAGTCGTGAAGATCGTGGTTAAAGGGTCGCCAGTTGTTAACCCCTCCGTCTATGGCCCGGGATGGTTCGAAGTCGACGGGGGTTCTAGTTAGGTGGCAGCAACGGATGTGTGACTTGCAGTAGTTTTCTTCTATATTACTCTCCGAGTTCTTCTATAGTGGCTCGGAGGACTCTGATAGACTTACTAAAAATGCTGAAGGTTCCGGACTCTTCTTATAGCGTATCCGGAAAGTTTAATGACTAAGTTCTTCTGAAGAGAGCAAGGCTCGAAGGATAAGATAAAAACTATCTTTTACTGTAATTTACTGCTAAAATGTACAGGTAGTGCTTAGCCTCTGAATTAGCTTCTGAATGACAATGGAAGATTTTTACTGGGGCTTATATACCCAAAAACTGCTAACATCATTATTATTAAATGCTAAAAAGGCTGTATTATTTTTGCACAATATTCGAAAATAAAGTAAGTTTTCAGCTGTGGTAAGGCTTGAACGAGTAAACAAAATATTTGAAGACGAAACCATATTTTTATCTTAAACCGCGACTTTTCAGATCTGATGTTATCATGATCTGCCAAGTTAACTAAAAGTGGAAATCGGACTATGCATCTTTACACTAAAATATGCATATGAGTAAAATTTTAAGGTTTAAGATGTACAATTTTAATGCTTAGGCAAGACATGATCTCATCTTTTATAACGAAAGAGAATGTATACAAAATATGAACATTGCAAAGCCTAAGCAGGATTCCTTATTAAGCGAAATCTAAAAAATGATTATGAGATTTTAAAAAACAACAGGTCACCAATTATTTAGCAAAGTAGAAAGCAAATCAAAAATTTTATCCAAACTCGCATTGGGCGATTTTGGTCCTTATGTAAAAATGAATACACACACGTACATACATATGAGTATAGGCATTATATAAAGTTAAATATATAAGAATATACAGGATTATATAAATACATGAACCATATAACACATGAATTTTAAAAATGGATACTTTTTCTTAAAATGGATACAAGAACTATATAAATGAATACAAGAATTACATGAAGAATAAGATAATATAGGAATATGGGAATTATTTATGGTTCATTTTTACATGTATGTATATATATATATATATATATATATATATATGTATATATATATATATATATATGTATATAATCTATATGTATATATACATATATGTATATATATATGTATATATATGTATATGTATATATACATATATGTATGTATATGTATATATATGTATGTATATATATGTATATGTATATATATATGTATGTGTATGTATATATATGTAAATATATGTATATGTATATATATGTATATGTATATTAGTGATGTAGGTATCATCCGCATCCGCATCCGCATCCGCGGAACATCCGCACATTTTATCGCATCCGCATCCGCATCCGCATCCGCACTTTGGACTGCGGATGCCGTGCGGATGTGGACCGTTGAGATAAAACGTCATTAATAAGCGGAAATTATC